>JANPWX010000437.1:1031637-1271880 GCA_024734555.1 Trochalopteron elliotii
GCTTCCAACGGGCAGGGGGAGCCGCGGCGCGGCGGCACCGGCAGGGAGGCGGCCGGCACATGGGACGGCGGGCTTTAACAGCGGGGTAGAGTCTGCGGACGGAGCTCATGGATAGAGGACGCTTGGCAGGATAACCCCGCGATGGCTGCCCAGTCGAGGTAGGGCACTAAATAACTTTGGTTGCGCCCGGTGTATCTCGCTGAGAGCTGGGTTTGTGATGCCCTGGCTCCTGCTCAGGCTCAGTTGGCTGTGGGGTTTTACCCCGAGCACCGAGGAGGTTTTGTCCGTGTGTTTTGTTCGCCGAAGTGCCCGCTCCCTCTTCCCAGCGTAAACTTTCTTCCAGCAGGAAAAACAAAGTCTTAATTGCTCCCCGTCAAATCTCTCCCAGTCCAACAAGTTAAAAGCTCCCTGAAACTGATTTCCTTCTCCCCCGTAGACATGTCTGCTCAAAAGCTCTTTGAAATTGATTTTGTTCTCCCCTCCAGAGCTGTCTCGCGTTTGTTTGTCTCTGTTCGCCTGTAACCAGCCCTGTGTGAGCAGGTTTCTGTCATTGCTTACAGCAGCGTTCTAAAGGCTGGGGAATGGTTTCTGTTCGGCCGGGTTGCAGGGCTGGCTGCGCGCAGGTTCTCACTGCTGGATAGCTGCGAGGATAGAAAATGGTTACAACAGAGAAGAGTACGGAAATGAGGTGCTTAGTTGCTGTCAGGGAGAAAAATTCAAGCGAAAATGCGGAGCTTGGTTAAATACTTTTTAGCTGTGGTTTTAAAGAAGCAGTATTTTGCCTGCTCTCGGGGGAGTGGGGGAGTGTCCTGCCTAAAGTAAATTTCACACTCAGCATGGGGAAGGCAGCTTTTCTTAAGCAGTAGTACTTGATGGAGCAGTGCTATTTAAAGTACCTGTTAAATGCCTTTTAGCGTTTACGATGCCTTAATGGGCATTTCAGAAATGCCAAAAAGAGAAATTCCTTTTTGCTCTTTAGTCCCACACCAAGCAGGCATGCTGCTCCCCTCTCCTGCAGGCAGGAAAAAAAAATTAAATGGTGGTATATCCTACACATGAGTTTGGCACTCACGGTGCATTTTCACAGTGGTGCTTTTCTGCAGGTTTGAAGCCAAGAGCTGGCTTTAAATTACAAACTGGAGAAGGACAGAGCTCTGAGGTTTGGGGAAGAAGCAGGGGAAGATTGGTTGCTTGGTTAACAACTGAGCTCTTCTCCAGCTTCCACGGCCTACTCTCCCCATACTGGGAGTATTTCACGTAAAGACTACTTAATAAAAAGGTAAAGATTGAGTTTCTAGCATCTTTTTTTTCCTTTGTATGATCCCTTCGCATGATTTACTGGCCTGCATTATCAGCGTTGCTGTAATAGGACCGCATGCTGGATGCAGCATAAATCCTAGGGATGCTGGCTGGCCCTGGAGCTTGGCTTGGCTCCAAGGCCGGGGACATGCCTGATGTCTCAGAGGTCGCACAACCATTCTGCTGGGTGGCAGGGGGTCACTTGGGAGCCGGTCCCAGCGGCAGCCCCCAGCTTCAGCCAGCTGGCCGAGAAAGGGCAGAGCTGGCACTAGGGCCAGTGAGCCACATCCCTGACCCCTGAGGTGGACGGCGCAGAGAATCAAGTGTTACATGCTGAGTGGCTCAGACTGAAGGGAGGAAAATGGATCAAGGGCTGGGTCTGTTGGGCTGAATTTTGCCGGGCAGGTGGAAGGACCGTGCCCCACACCTGACATTTGAGACAGACATGAACCTGCCATTCCGTACCTCCCTTTCTTCTCCATCCTGTGCGTTGGCTTTTGCTTTTGTCAGGCTGCTGTGAGGTGCCCAAGCTGTAAACCTGCATGAGAGCATTTCAGCACAGCGAGTACAGAGCTTACTCTGTATGCCTGAAGATCAGTCTTAAGATCTCTGATTATTGCTTCTTTTAAGATATTTAAAGAGAGTAGGAGTGCACATGAGCAGCAGAAATGAGTCTGTAGGAGAGAGGTTACATTTGCCAGAGTGCCTGTGGTATTTCTGTTTCAGTAGCATAGATCTGCAGGGGTAGCCATCCCATTTAAAAAGGATTGTTCTTTGTGGGTGTGTACAAGCTTTTATTCAACACTAAAGCATGAATTAATATTCACAGTAAATAATTAGAACTCTACTGCATGGGACTGAGAAGCCACGTGGCTCCAGAATTCATTTTGCCAAAACATGTCAGAGGGTTTACTCTGCAAGGTAGCTGACAAAAGAAATGGGTGAGCTTTCTGTGTTTATTTGTGCTTTGCAAAAAAATACAGGCAATTTTTGCAAGCTCAGTAAATTACTGACGAGGTGGTGTGATACCAAGCGCCGTAGTGGTTTGTGTATGAGGCCGTATGAGGCCTTCAGGCACTCCTCCATCTGCTCACGTTTTCTGTTTCTCACATGCTGTTTTCTTTAGCTAGTGGAAGTGATGTGACATAGGGGAGGATGCTTGTTTGGAAACAAGAAAATCCAGCATAATTTCTTCAGCTTCAGTGCTGTCATCCTCAGCAGCTCACCTAGCATTTGGGCTTCACAGTATTGAAAGGTGAAAGGGTAAGGAAAATGAGGTGATGAAACCTGCCTGTTGCTACTCCTTAACATTTTAAAAACTGTAGTAGTGATAACTGAGGAACTGCTGTGCTAATAGATGCCACAGCATTCTTTAAAATCATGATCTTAAGAAATGGTTGCAGGGCAAGTTGGGCATGATTTGGTTTCAACTGTTTGAGAACGATCAGCTTCTCCCATCAGCTGCTGCAAGTAGCTTACATATTGGAGCTATTAGGTGGAGAAACCATCCTCCAGTTAGCGTTGTTTTGTGTACAATGTGGGCTTGTGGGGGTTTTTCAAGTTGCTCGCTGAGCCGTAGGTTTGCAGCTGTAGCTTTCTATGCTCTCGCTTCTGGAGTGCACAGATGATCTGATGCCTGTGGTGTCCCCAGGCAACAGGGCTTGTGTCAGGTTGTTATGGTATGTTCAGGAACTTGTGAGCAGAAGCAGAGCTGATCTGAATAAGGACAAATTTAGTTTCTTGTCGAGTGTGGTGTGATGTTCATCATGTGCCATTCAGCTGCTCTGGGAATAAAGAAGGACCCTTGGGAGGAGTGTGGAACAGACTGACAGAGCCCATCTCATTTCTTCTTCTTTCTTCATTAAAATATCTACTCTACTGCAGCAATTGCAAGCTGAGGATCTTTAGATGAATATCTGCCTCTTTTTGAAGATACAGGCTGCTTTTCTCAGGCTGCTTGAGGTCATTTTAATTTGTAGATGCTGTCGGTTACACTTATTTACAATAGGAGGATAAACAAAACACTTTATTGCTTTGGATGCTAAGAATTTTGGGTTGTCTTATATATAAAACTTGCTTTTCAGTGTAGTCATGGTTAGCATCGTTTCTGGTGTGCAGAACGAATGCAATTTCCCAATCTTTGTACGTAGGTGAATACAGAACATAGTCAGAGCAACATGAAACCTGAGTGTTGTGCTGTCGTCTCTGCTGGGCTCATCTTGCTCTTTCTCCTGAGTCAGACCTGCAGGGAAGGGTAGTGATGGACAGCAGTTTGGGAAGCCCTCTGTTTCCACCCCCTAAATCCAAGTTGTACCAGCTAAACCCAGGAGAGTCTTGAGAGGAGGCTGTACTGCCCATTTTGGTAGAAATGATGATGCTGTACAGAAATGAAATGTGGCCTTATCTATATTTAAACCACAGTAAATTCTGAAGGGAGTAACACTGAGGCTTTTCCCTGAGGAGAAGCTACATTGAATGATGCAGCTTTAGTTCATTCCGTGTGATTTCACAGTTTCCCAGGCCAGATGTAGAGACACTTTTCATAACTTGTTTGTTTCATGGGTCCTGTTGATGCAGGCAAATGCCAGTATTGGTGATGCTGGTTTCCAGTCAGCTGATGAAGGTCAAGAAGGGCTGAAACAATATCTTGTTGGCATTTGCTTGTCTATTGAAAGCTAAAACATCTCATGAAACCCTGTTGGGTTTGCTTGCTGCTAGCTCTGCCTAGAAATACAAATCTGTTTTCTCCAGAACCAGATGTCTGGATGGTCTATGGCATGTTTTGTGGGCTGCTGGGGATTTTCAGTTTGCAGTTCCTTATTGCCCAGACTTTCTGAGTTGGAGTTGCTCTGAGGCAGACCTGCAGCTGAAATGCTCCCTCGCAGAAGAAAGATTTTCCCTCACAGGGAAGTGAATTTTTGAGGTTGGTTTTGGGTTTTTTTAGCAGGGGGTATTCCAATTTGCAATAGGCCACTGAAAACTTTGGAGTAGAATTGTCATGGCATACTTGAGCTGATGTACAAGGGAATGTTTCCTTAGGTCATGTAATTTTCCTGTGTCTGAATCTGTGTTATACAGAGAGGCCTCTTCTCACAGCTTTTTATGAGAAAATCATTTGCTAGTACAACTGCAAGATGCAGCATGAAGAGCAGGAAACAAGATTTTAATGAGGTGCATAAATTCTTCTCAGCACTTTTCTTCTGAGAGGAGCCATAGTGAAGGATGCATGAAGCTTTTAAATGCCTTTAAAATATAATAGAAAAGGTGTCTCCTTAAAGTTAGGCGGGAATGCTACAATGACATTGTTTTCCAAGAGGTGGAGGGCAGTGAGTGAAGAAGAGTTCTCCACAGAGTGCAGGGTTTCATCCTGGAGCCTGGGTTTGGTGCTGAGTGGTTGGGAGTGCAGAGGCTGGTTTGCTTACCTGACATGACAAAAGAGTTACTATAGAGATGCATGAGCCTCACAAAAAAAAAAAAAAAAAAGAGAGAGAGAAAAGAAAAAGAAAGTGCTTTTCCTGTCCAGTCTTGAACACAGCTGGGAATTTTTTTTTTCCCCTGTGGTATATTATAGTGGAAAATGTACTGGCTATTTCATGTTTTGCAGTTTTGGCTGCTGCAGTTCATCTGGGTCTATGATAAAAAAGAGAAGAGTGTGGGACTGCCTGGGGCAATTATCACTCACAAACGAAGTGTTAGCATATGTAGATTAAGACAGAGCTGCCTCTCCAGTAGAATGCTTTTATGGGGAACAGACAAGAGCTGCTGCATGTACTAGGAGATTTTCCACAGTTGTCTATTCGTAGACAGTTCAGGGAAGAGGAGTTGAATTCTAGATCAGTACAGAATCAAGCAGCTGTGGAAAGTGGTGAGAGGTAGAATTCTTGCAGCCCATCTTCCCCCTCTCAGCTGTGGTGGCTGCTGTGT
Organism: Trochalopteron elliotii; assembly: GCA_024734555.1. Taxonomy (NCBI): domain Eukaryota; kingdom Metazoa; phylum Chordata; class Aves; order Passeriformes; family Leiothrichidae; genus Trochalopteron; species Trochalopteron elliotii. The sequence goes on from JANPWX010000437.1 coordinate 1,036,861, forward strand.
GCAGAGCCAGTCCCCAGTTCTTTTGCTGCTGAGTTGCAGAAGTTGTTGATCACCTTATTGAACTGCATGGCTTTTTAAAAAGTGCATTTCTTTAGCTTCCTTATTCGTGTATGGGAATGAGGGGGTGGCAAACGGGGAGAAAGAGCAGGTGTGTGGGCACAAAACTGCATTTGAGGAGTTGCTCTGCTCCTGTTAATGCTGCAGAATTGTCAAGCTGAGCTATCTAGGCACACTTGATAAGGCAAACTTTGTCACAAATGCTTCATGAAGATGTTTGTCTTCTGGATTAGTTTAGGCTTAGATATTGTTTGTAAAATTGTCATTTTCAGTTGTTCTGAGTGTTTATTATACTAGCAACCTAAAGTTTTCCTTTACTGTTGTTTTTGCAATGTTACCATCAGGGTAAAAGAAAATTATGTCTCTGCTGTAAATTTTAGAGAAAGTTCAACAAGCAAAGTGTTAATGTTTAACCTCAGAGACAACAGTAAAACTCATTTTCAGAACTGCAAGAACTGTGGGTTTTATTTTTGTACTTGTAAATAAAAAAAAAAAAAAGAGCAACAAAAGCCAACCACAAAAACTCAGAGAATAAAAAAACAACAAAAACACCTCTCTCACCACTTCAACCAAAACATGACTAAGAAGTAGCCCTTTTCAAAAAGGAACAAGAGGAAACTCTCGAGCATATGGTAATATTTTTATTCCACACATCTTTGCTTCTTAGAATGCCATATAGTGTATAAGCTGTAAGCAGCAAGTGATGTATTCAGTGGTGTATGATCAGCTCCTTCGTGGCACGGTGGTGTTTAGCAGGTGCTGTGTGCATGTGAGGTGTGTGAGAGAGCTCCAGTGCACGTGCCTCCTCCCTGAGCTGAGCTGTGGGCACGGCATTTTGAAATACAGGTGTCTGCTGGCATCTGCAATGGAAAGGAACTATTAAAATGTGGAGCAGTAAAGGGATATTTACACCTCTGGAGAATTGGAGACGTGATAAATTGCTTTTGGGTTTTTTGTTCTTCTGCAGTTAGCAAGGTTTTGCTTAAAAAGATATTACTGGGATAATTCATCTTTTCAAGCACAGCTCAGAAACTCTCCCTCGTAACTGGTATGCAGCTATTTCTCAAGAATTCTCTCCCCCCCCCCGTAGGCTATTTTGGAAAAATCATCCTAATCTGAAGGCAAGGAATATATTGGCAGTTTAGAAGTGCTTTGGTGACATGCTTCTCTTTTCCCTGTCCCCACAGCCCTCGGCAGAACAAGCTGTTCTAGGAAAAGTTGTTTTCCTGATGTCAGTAAACCTGTGGCTCTGCTGAGAACAGGCTGCCAGTCTAGAGACTTATTTCTTCATAGCTTTGCTAAAATAACACGTGCTAACAGAAGGAGAGCCTGATCTATCCCTCTGTGCTGCAGACGGGGAGCTTGGATTTTTAGAAGACTCCCTTAGAATTGCCAATACCTGGAAGCTGCCATGTCTGTCTGTCACTGCAAGCCATTTTTAATGTGAGAAGTGCTGGCGTAGCCAAAAGGCAACAAATGCACTGCAGAGGTGAGATAACTGTGTTGGCCCAAGTGTGAACTCCATGATACTGGTGAAGAAGGCTGCTTTTTCTGGCATATGGCTTCTGGGAGGATGGCTGTGGGATGGTGGGTGTAAGCTGTGTGGGCCAAAGAGCTCTTTTGGACCACTGTGGTCCAAAAGATGTCTCCCTTCTTTGCTGAGACCCTGCAGCTCCCTTGTAGCAGAGTGGCCAGTTTTGTCCAGCAGTTAACTTTTAATTGGCCATTGGTTTGATTTTGGGTTTCTGATTTAACGCGTGGTATTCTGTAACTTTCATTCTGGAAGCAAGATGAACAAGTGCCTTAATATTTAAAGGAAATGTGATCACTTTGCTGAGGTTTTGGAACACCGTAGGTGATCTTTATCTGTTTGCAAACCCCTATCCATTTTACATGGACTGGCTTCAGCAAACTAATAATAGGCTCTCTTTGCTTAGCTGGGTTTGTGGCCCTCTGTAGAGGGAATGCCTGGCTCTGTGTAATGCACTACAGGGGTAAAATAACTACTGGTCCAGAGCATAAGAAAATTCTCTGTAACCACCCATACTGGGGAGAGAGAAAAATAGGTAAAATAATGTGCTGTTCTTTGAGGAGGTCTAATCTGCTTTTAGAAACACCATAATAATGAGATCTATTATTCAGAGACATGGGGTACTTTTGCCATTGCATCCTGCAGGAAAAGAAGTTGACTTGTGTGATGAGGAATTGAGAACAATAGACCAAATAACTTCCTAAATTGGCTGACTTGGAAAAATTCAATAACTCAGTGTTTTACATACAAAAAAAGGCTTGGTCATTTATGGAATTAAGTGGCACAAATCTTTCCCTTGCAGTTCTCTATTTATTTGTAATAAAAATGAAGAGTTTAGCCTAGGATGGGAGAAGAAAAAACATTAGCAGCTTCAGTCTAGAATTTCCCTCTGAAGATGCCTTTAACTTTTTGCTGTTGTTCCCTCCTCCTTCCAAACCAGTTCCAAACTCTTAACGGGCAGATGGGATGACTTCAGCCTTGGTTTTGGCCCCGAAGTGGAGTTTCTGTACCTACCTGAGCTTGTCACTGATGAGTAGTGCTGTTGTTTGGTGCCGTGGTGCACTGACAGTGCAGCTCTGCACAAGTAGGACCACAGTGGAGTAAAACAGATGGATGAAATTGTCAGCCTGCAGAAATTGATAACATTAAAACTTGGCTCCCAAGCTGGTTCTTCCATTACTTAAACATGTGAATCAGTCTGGTTTCTAATGATTTGAAAAGGGTGTTTTCTTTCCAAGTCAGTTAAGTAAACTGGATGAACTGACCTACAGTAAATAGATTTCTCTCATTATACATCTCTTTCCTGCATGTTTGGAGGGACATACTGAATTTATGTGCAAGGAACTTTTATTGCTGTTTCTTGCCCTTGCAATATAGACAGCTGATGCAGCATAACATTGTGTTGCACAGCCAGAACCTCCTTTCTGTAATTCTTAAATAAATGAAAACCGTTTGTAATTATTGTGTAATCTGGTAATTGCAACCAAAACCTTCTTGGGATCTGGTTTGTCAACTGGATTGGTGTGTGTTGATGTTGTTTTGCTATTTGAACAATTTGTGAGAGAATTTATTGTGAAAACTGGGAAACTGTGTGTATTAAACAAACCCCACCAAACACCCCAAATCAAAGAAAAAAAGAACTGTACACACCCCCATCCTGTAATGCTTATAAAGCCAGATGCAGTCTGGGTTAATTTTTAAATCCTATGAACATTTAGTTGGCATTCTGTCCTTTAGGCTGAACATTGGCCAAATACAGTGGTTTCAGTTCAGTTCTTACCTAGAACTGACTTTGGTATTTGTGCTGTACTTAGTTTTAAAGAGACACATATGGAGCTTGTGGCATCTCAGCCAAGGTTGCTGTGTTCAGTACTGATTCTACTCAGCTCCCTTAACAGTGCTTATTCCTGTCACTTTTTGATTTGGCAGTCATTTGTGCTAGTCAAAACAGTAGAAAGTAGGAGAAAAGGTCCTATTTTCAACTATAGCAGGAGAAAACATAGAAATCGTGTTTGAAAATATCTCCCCCCTCCTGTCCCCTTGAAAAAGTCTAATAGAATGCCATATAAAAGAAGGTATTGTGAAGAAAGCTCTTCTTTTTGTGTCCCAACCCCATCTTCTGGGCAATTTCTTCTTCACTTCCCTGTTCCTTTGTGTATCGATTAAATATCAAGTTAATGGTTTCCTTTTGTAAAAATTGCTTCCTTGAGAATGGGCCATCCTCCTCCCTGGAAGCCTAATGACGGAAAAGTACAGATGATATTGATGTAAGCTGTGTTTACTTGAATGTAACAAGTTGAAAGGCTGTTTGTGTACAGTAATCTGCCAAGTGAATAATGATTTGGTTTTACTTGTTCAATATTTCTTTCTTTCCCCTGGAGAGGGGCAGGTCTGAACAACCAGTAGCAGTTGCTGAGGTTAATAAGATGCATTTAAAAGGTCTTTAATTAAGCCATGCAGTTTTCTTAGAAGGCCCTTGAACTATTCTTTCACCCCTTCCTCTTCTGTTTCGTGTGGGTGAGTGCAAATAAGATAGGAGTGCAAGGGAGGTGCAGGCACTGACTAGATACAGATCTAGGATCCTGGTTACACACAGTGAAGGCTCAATGGAAAGTAGGAAACCAGAGGAGGATTGAAATGGTTTGTGTGAGTTCAGCTGGCCAAGGGTGTGCTGAGAGCTGAGGCATTGGTGAGAATTGATGTGCCAGGGCTCAGCAGGGTGAACACACAAGGTGTTGTTACAGCTGCTGCTCTAAATTTTATTGGATCCTTTGGGTTTTTCTGTGCTGTCCTCATCTGGGGCCAAATTGCAACCTTCAGCTTTTGCACTGGTTCCAGCTGGTCTACCTCTTCCAGATCTTTTGAGAGACTTAAACTGTGTATTATAAGGCAATGTTGTACTTTAGTGAGAAGAGGATCTAATTTTCTAGTTTCCTTTGGCTTTTAAGTTTTCGAGTCCACTTCAAAAGGGTGTTCCTGGTAAAGAGCTCTGCTTGAGCTTGTGCTCAAAAAGAATTCTTGACCTGGAGCTTTTACACAGAGAATGGGTTTTGCATGTGTATGAGCAAGTGCTCAAAATGAATTCCTGATTCACAGCTTGAGGAGTGACAGAAAAAGAGATGTAGAAAAGGGAGGGATATTAACCTTACAATTTCCTGTGTTCTTTCTCTGTTATATGCATTACTACAAGCACCATATTTCTAAGCAGGGCTATTAAGTGCAAAAATGGGGAGTTAAGGCACAATCTGCTAGTTGGAAAGGATTCTAAGAGCTGTTCTGAGGATTTATAAAAGTTTCATGAGGAATAGAAAAATGCATAAATAGGGAGACTCTTTCCTTACTCCCTTTTTTCAAGTGGCTTCCAGAAACACTTATGGCAAGTTTTGCTTTGCAGAATTTTACTCTTTTGCAGTCACTGTGGTAACCAGCAATTGGGAAAGATGGAGAAGTTACTGGATGTGTTAAAAAGTCTGTGTGGAGAGTGTTACCCCATGGTTCTAAATTACTATGATCAACTTGCATTTTCTTGAAAATACCTAGCTTTCTACAGATGACTTGTCTGGATGTTACCTGGGTTGTGTGAGGTGTTAGCTGCTGTTGAGGGTATTATTCATTCTGTTTGTGGGTGTTTCATGAATTAATTTCGGGGCCAGCGAGGGAGTACAGAGAGATGAAGCAATCCTGAGTCAGCGCATCCCTGTGATGATGCAGGTTGTTCAAGGGGCTTTCTGTGCTTGGCACTGGATGTAGCTCTGGGCAGACAGTCAGGGAGTGAGGAATAATCCAGCAGCCTGCATTTAAGAGTGTAAAACCTTCTCCAGGAGCTTGGTGCAGTGCTTACTGTAGGGCATCTGCTCTGTCCCTGAGCAAAGCACAGACCTCCTGCCTCACCCTGAGGGCAGGAAGTGAGAATTGTTGGGAACATGCGTGGGAGGGCAGGGATGAGGAACCCCGGGGAGAGGCGGTGCTGAATCATTCTCCTTCCAAGACTGTTGCCACCACGGTGTTGAGGACAGGAACTCATTGGCTTTTGCCGTGAAAATACTCGGTGAGGGCAGAGGCTTGGAGGGGCGTTATCAGAGAAGGTGATGCATTCCCTGGAAGGCCCTGAGTCATCACTGAATGGACAGAATGCTGGATATGCCCGGTGAAACTCCTCATGTGTATTTCTGCAGCACTTTGATGTGATTTTTCCAGCCTTGGTCACAAGCTTGGTGTGAAATCACCACAGTCATTGCCTGGGCAGATGTGTCTTCCTTTGGCTGCCAGGTTTTGCTCCTTGAAGAGGTGATCAGTTTTTCTGGAAGTAGAATTTCTTGACATTTTTTGCTCTTCTCTTAGAGGCACAAGAAGTGATGCTGTGTCTACAGAGGAATGCACCCATTCACAGGTGTCCAGCCAGTGACTCTTCCCCAGTGTCACCCAATCTCTTGGCAGCAGTCACTGCCCTGATTGCTTACACCACACTGGCCCATCTGCAGTCGTGCTGCCCGTCCTCTCCCTGGCTTTGGGATCCTGTCTAAAAGGAGGGTCTCTCTGTGGACCCACGAGCACCTCCTGCCCATCCTGGGCTGCCTTACTGGGGCCCTGCCTGACAGGCATCAGCTCGTGAGGCTCCTGCTGTTGCATTAAGTTGTCTGTTCAATTGTTTAACAAAGTGCTTTTAATGGAAACATAAAACCGGATAGAAATACAAAGCCTAATGGAATAATCTCTTAATTGCAGTGCTGTAAATGACTATTCAGCACATGATTACTGTACTTCCAGGGGGAACAGCAAGGAGGAAAGAATATTGAATGAAAGACACTAAACACTTCAGCTGCTAAGAATGATGATTTATTGCCAATCTGAGCATTGGCTAAGCAGGGCAAATAAACTGACAATAGTAAGTGATTTGGAGGTAGAAATTGCCTCATTCAGGGTATTCACTGTGTGCAACATGTAAATTCTACCAGGATAAAAGCACAAAGTGTGATTAATTGATAGTGGCAAGATACTCATGCATGCAGTGTCCTTAGGCAACCCAGAAAAAGTATTAATCAGCACATTGCCCAATTATTGGCAGATAACTCCTGGTATGTAGTAGTTTGCTACTTCAGCTAGAAAATGCATTGTCCCACTGCCTCCCTGTGAAAATCATGGGGTTTGCTGTGTTATGTGGTTCACAAAAAAAACCTCATGTTTTCAAGCAGCCAAGGGGATGTGCTCGGAGGCACAGTGACATTGTCATTTTTTTGGTATTGCTGCAGGCCTTTCAAGATACATTAGTCCTTAGAGAAACTGTGTCCATCCTTCAGATATCTCACCTAGGTTAGGCAGCAGCAGGTGAAACAACTATTAGCTGGATATTGAGCTGGCTGTTGATTTGGTGTACAGCTGCTCTCCAGAACAGGGCATGGTGAGCAGGGAACATGTTCTCCAGGAGCACATACTGCTCAGGGAGGCGAGGAAAGTGCTTTGAGATCGGCCTTGCTTGTTCCCACCAGCACCCCCCTTTCCCGGGATTTAGTGCCTGGATTCCCGGTGCTGCCTTAGGCAAGGACGCCTGACCTCAGCTGCCTGCAGAAGCCCCTCAAGCCTTTCTTGGCACGTCTGGGACATGCCCGGTGCCTGCTGGGCTCTGCCCGGTGCACACGGGTGCAGAGCCAAGGCCAGGCTTGCAGCAGGCAGCTCAGGGATTTGCAGTGTTTGCAGTGGCCTCGGCACTGCCAAAGCCGTGCTGCTGTCCCGTGGGAACGGCAGCTGCCTGTTGCTTTTGGTGCGAGCCACAGGGTGATGTTCCCACTGCCTGCACGCAAGTGTGGCTAATGATGGTGGAGCTGAGCACTTGCCTGCTTCCAGCACCAAGGAAAAATAGGTGCCTTTTAAACAGAGGTGCAGGTGATGTGGTGGAAATACTGTGTTTGTTTTGGTTTGGGGGTTTTTTTTGTTGTCGTTGCTTTGTTTCATTTTTTTAGTTTTTAATTTGAAAATCAGAAAGGTATTGGATAATTGTGTACAGAATCAAAGGGGGGAAGTATTTGTATCCATTTTATTATTATTCTTTAAGGGGAAAGCTTTTTGTAGTTGCTAAAAGTAACATCTTATGTAAATATTCTTAAAAAGCAGGAAAAAGGAAAGATAAGATACTTCAGAGTGTATTTTGGAGGGGTATATGCTTTGCAGAGTGCATTAGGCATGCATCAGTACCTGCCTAATGCACCCTGTCATGGATTATTGCTCTTGCTTAGATTGAACACTTGCCAAGTTCTTTCGAATGACAATGAGATGCTTTGTTCAGGCTGATGATTCGATTGCAGTTTGAAACCCCGGCACAGAGAGGTAGTCGGCTACAGAGCATGTGCACTTCTTAATAAATTGAAAAACAGATACAAACCATAGGAAAGTTAGCAGGCCCTTCTGCGTATAGATGAAAACAATTAGAAAATACTTCTGGAATAACTAGAATCTGGCAGAGAATGCAGGAAAGGTTTTTAAACAGGCTTTTCATCATATAAACAGATCTTTTCAGCAAACATTGGTAATCTTGTTATGCTTCTACGTAGTCCTTGCTATGCAGATAAGACTTGTCCAACCTGTTACTTGGTACATGCTGTTATGTAAGTGAAAAACTCAGAAGGATAGGAAACCTTCCATGCACGGTGTGTTTGCTGCTAATTCTTATGAAAGTATGAAAGAATTAATATTCTTCATATTTTTTAATTTTTCTTAATCTCAGTTTAGTTACAGTACTATCCTGTTCTTAGCACGTTAGATTTGATTTGCTCAGTATGGGAAGGATTTACAGTGAGAATGTTTTACAAGAAAAATTATAAAGTTGCTCTTGTGTTTAGTAGGTTGCAGGGAATTAAAGATTTAGGAAGCAGAGTTGCACATATCCATTTTTCTGAGACAGTTTCAAATGCTCATATTTGCAGGTTTTGCTTTTGATATGCTTCACAGCAAATAAAACCACTGATGGCATTTGATGTGGAGTTAATGCTTCAGGTTTGCAGTCGGGAAAGGAGCAAATTGTCAGGCTGATGTTACATTTTACACGCTGGGCTTTGAGCTGCATTGAGCTGTCAGCTCCAGGAGCCTGTGTTGGCCTCAGCTGGGATGGTCGCAGAGGGAAGAAAGGAGAACTCTTCCAGCTATGCAGGAAATCTGAGGTGAAAGGCTCTTGGGCTCTGCAGAACTCTCACTGCCAGCCCTTGCAAGCTGTCTGACAGCATTTACAACAAGCTGGGTGAAGTCAGGTCTTTAATAAACGGGGGTTTGGGGGTGGCTGAAGGGAATTGAGCTAGGCTGAGCTGCGTGTGAAGTGAGAATGTGGCAGTGTGTGTGTTGTGGAACCTGTGGATGGCATGGCAGAGTGACTGATGGAACAGGAGCTGCTTGGCAGAGCATGGACAAGGTCAGCTGGTAGCAGGCCCCTGGGGGAAAACCAGTGACATTCACTTGGCCAGATGTGCAGGGATGGTAGCAGTGTGAGGAGAAGTGTTGTGTGAGAAGGGATTTTAAATGCACATCCAAGAAGCAGCTGCTCACTAAGCGTTTTGGGTTTTCTTCTACTAATTGTGTATCTTGTTAAAATTCTGGTTTTTTACTGTAGTGGAGAACAATAATGTTGGGGTATTTTAAGTGGCATTTAGGAAATTCTATAAAAACAATGAACAAAGGGCATGTCCACTGGAATAATTTTAATGTAGTCCTAAAATAGAAAATTTACTGCATTTGACTTCCTGCACATGAAGTCAGCATTTCAGTATCCTCTCAAAGAACTAAGGTAGTAAAAAAGATTGTAAGATTTGAATCTTTGATTTAACTTGCAAAATTATTTCACATGAAAAATTAAAATTAGTTTTCTGAAATTTAACAGCTGATATCACCTGGATTGTTGTTTTCCTTTTTTTGCATTACTGTAATTTGCTTTTTATCTTAATGCCTTGTATCTGTGAGTTCTTTCAAAGGCTTATCATTTTTATGAGGATGCTGCAGAAACTGTAACTGGGTTGGAGGGGACCATTGTGCTTTGATTGACTGTGTACTTCTGTGGTACATCAGGAATAAAATGTTTGCATATTGGGTGGGAAGAAACAGTAGGTCTAAGCAAGCATGCTTTAATTTCCTATAACCACTAATGTGGAAATGTGTGTGAATCAAAATGTTGCAATTATGTGAAAAAATGAATTAAAATAGGTCTGGGAAATTAATATTAAAGGTAAAAATGCTTTTTCTTGATTCCTTAATTATTTGGCTCCCTTTCAAATAATACTAGTTTGCAACAGCCTTTTTACCTAATTTCTCGTGGTTTGCCTGTAAAGGACATAGTTTTAGAGCACACTTTAAAGACATAGAAACACAATTTCATTTTCACATTCTGCTTTTTGTGAATTACTACTGCAAATGCACAGTTCTCTTGCTATCTTTAAACATATTGATTTTACTGAACAACAACAACTGCAAAAAAGGTATTTCAAGGCAAGAGCAAATGAATGGGCAGGATAGGTTTTATGTAAGGTAGAATGTAGGTTGTACCCTATGCATTTTCCCAGGCAAGCCTACAACAGTTCATCCATCCCAGGTGCTAGATTTCTGCCACTGAGATGAGGAATTCAGAGGCAGATGGATACAGTGGGAGATTTCATGCACCACTTCCCTGAAGAAAGCCTTCAGACTGCTTGGGCAGCAGCTGATAACCACTTCTGACTATTCAAGTATGCCTTGTCAGCGTTAGAGACACTGATATTTTGCTAGTGGTGGGTGAGTTAATAAAATATCACAGGGGAACCCCTTCTCCCCGTGCTGGGCAGTTGTGCACACATGTACATGCTCTGAAAGGGTTGCTGCTCACCCCGTGGTGGTTACCCTGCTCCTGTGCTCATGAAGCTGATTTAAAGAGCCCTGCCAGAAAGACTTGGCTTAGAGATAACCGCTGAAGCTGGGCACTGCAGTGCACAGTGCTGGAGGATCTGGTCAGGCTTAACAAAACTTGAGATTTGGCACTCTTCCACTGATTTTACTTCAGTCACATAATTTTCCTGAGCTGGGGTTTGTAAGACAATGAGTTAAATTTGTTTATGTGTCTCAGGCTGACTTAAACAATCGGGGGAAATGCATGATGTTTTTTATTGTAAGTGACATGTAGATAATCAAGAGGAAGAAACACTGTGGGAGGGAGTAATGCTGCAGGGCAGTCCATTCCCAAGCAGTGAGAAGTATTCCAGGTGCTGTTAATCCTGGTGGAGAGCAGAACGTGTCAAGCTGAGTCTCTAATGGGTCTACTCACCTTAATTTTTCTTGCTGTCTGCCTGCTACCTGAACACTGACTTAATTCAGGCTGCCACTGTGCTGCTCTGGCATGTCCAGGTGTGAGTTGAAGTCTACATGCTGAATTCACGCTGTTGTGAAGTGCTTTACCTCCGTTTTCATCAAGGGGAAAAATCCAGCTTGCAGCAAGCTCCAGGTGCTGCAGGGGCGGGGAAGGAGCCGCTGGAACAGTCGCTGCAGCAGCGGCTGGGGCACGGGGCTGGTGACCCTGCTGTGCCAGCGTCCCTGTGCTTGCCCTGTGGCAAGTCGGGAACAACGCCAGGTTGCATTTTGTGGATGAGAGACTTTGTGACTGCAGCTGACTTTTAAATCCATGAAAATGGGAAAAGGTCACTTGTGAGACAATCGTGGGTGAGTCAAAGTCCCCTCTCTGCTGGAGCAGGATCTGCTCAGCAGGGAATGCCGCTTCTCCATAAAGCGGATTCGCAGACAAAGCCAGGATGTAGCACGCTGTCAGAGGGATCGGGGTGTACCAGCTGAGCCTGACCACATTGGCCCTGGGTATGAGTGCTGTCTGTGGGAGGAGGCACTTGGGGCTGTGTGAAAATGTTTGCTCAGCTGTGCAACAGAGCAGTGTAGATGAGTTAGAGGCAAAGTGAAGCCTCCCATTTTGATACAGAGAGTGAAGTTTAGAATAACTTATTATTCACTGTCACCTCCGCAAAGTAAACCCATTTGGGCAACTGTCTTATCTGTATCCTGACAAAGTTAACTTTTTGATCCTTGCTGATGAAGTGAGAAGAGACATGGATGGGCTCCTCTTGCCTGCAAAAGCTGCTCACATGGGAGCTCAGTCTTGTCACGGCTGGATCACCGCAATCAAGGCTGCCAAGTGTGCATCTATGAGAGGGCTCTTAAAATCTGGGGAACTCGTCCTGTACTCAGGTCCCATCCCCGGCTGCGCTGCTAGAGCTGCTCCATCAGCTGCAGCCGAGGCGCCAGCAGCTTTGACTCTTTCTTGCATACCCGGTCACTGAAACAGCACTTGAGTTTCAGATCTTTACTCACCTCCCCACAAAGACACGCATGCCCTCAGGGCTGAATGGCAATCAGACCACTCACGTGGCTTGGGGACGTCCTGGGACGTGTGCCTGAGACTGCCGTGTACAGAACGCCTTGCAAAGGCGAAGTGATCAGGATTTTTCATTGCACATACCCGGTGATTTAAATTTTTCACATTTCCTGCTTTGCCTGCCACATCCAGAACAAACAAAGCCTTAAATTCATCAACTCCTTGTCTGCTTTCCTTGTAATTACACTTCACACAATCACACCTTCTTAAAAGCCCTTCTAGTATATTTGCATTTAGATGGAGAATGACAGCTTTCGTGTTTCCCGTCTAACTTATAATTAGCACCTTTTCTGACTGTTCTACTAACGTCACCTACATAGGGAGAGGCTGAAAGCCTAGGTTACTTTAGAGACTTCATTTCTGCAGCATCACAAGTGCAGATGGTGCCTCTTGGTTTGTTCAGGTCTTTAGCTATGGCACCATAGTTATGTGCTCTATAATTGTCGCATTTTTCCAGATTTCCTAAGTTACTGTTGTACGTGGCAGTTCATGACTAAATAATAGTTAGATTTTAAACATTTCAGGGTGTGAGGGAAAGTCTAAGTAATGAACTTTTCACTTTTTGCCTTTCTTGCGTAGGTACAGAAGAACTTGTTACTGTCAGTTCTTTGCATCTTTCGACAAATCTGCTTTTTCCTCTTTTGAGACTTCAGTGGTTTGTGGACCACAGGCTGGGAAATGTTGGGGTGTGTTTTTAAGTGCATAGCCATTTGCACTGGGGTTTAGGCTCAGTCTGTGGAGGATCTCTCATGTTTGAAGAGCATCTGAGAGTTCCCAGTTCCTGCTAAAGTCACTAGGCGCTCCAGGGGCTCAGTTCTTCTCAGGAAAAGATGAGGCTTACTCCTGGGAACTGCTTGATGATCAAAGGCCTATTGATGCTGAAAGGAAGCAAAAGCCTTTTAATGACTGAGTAATGAATATAATTTTAAACTTGGCAACAGTGGGAGGAAACAAATAAGTAAGAATTTGAACCCAAAGATTACCACAGGAGAGGCTGAGTGAGAAGATGATTAATGTTACAAAAGTAGAACTGCTTTTGTTTTCTGGCAAAAGCCAGCTTAGCTTCTACTTGAGCAAAGTGGCACATCCCTTCTGCCTGTTACAACATCCCAGCCTTCTCTGCTTCAATTTTTTTTTGTTTTGTTATTTGTTTAATCTAGAGGGCTCTGTATTTAAAACATAAAAAGAGGTGTATTCAGGATTATTTTTCCATATGCTTTGAAGGAAAGGTTGCAGCACTGCTGCATTTTCTTGGAACTCTTTTTTGTTCAAAAATATTTGACAGGAGGTTTCTTGCAGTCATTATGGACAAACAGGTGGGCTCTGAGGCCTTGATCTCAGTGGGTCTCATGTCCCTGTTGTACAGTCAGTAAACAGGGCTGGATAGACATGATGAGCTGAAGGAGCTAGAGGAAGCAAAATCTTGAAAAGCTAATTCCAATTCATATCACTTCAGTGTGAAGATATGTATTTTTGGGAAGCATGTTCCAAAGCTGATTGATGACAATGATGATGCAGGAAAATATTGACTAACTGTACCATCTGCTGTACTTCTGCCCTATGTTTTTCTCTTGTCACTTGTGTATGTTCAAACTGTGTATTTTCTGAGAAATAGTGTTTGATGTGAAACAGAACTTAAAAGATTCAGCAAGTCACAGCTTGTTGATGTTTCCATAAAGGAAAGGAAGCAAAGGTTGGGACGAGGAGTTTTTGATCCTGTTTGGAATTAACTATAGTGTTGTCCCTTCATCTGCTTGTGTTGCTGTCACTGTCAGGCTGTGTAGGTGATACCAGTGTGAGGGCTGAGCACAGCTGAGATGCTCAGGAACTTTCTGTGCCATGCCTTTATCCACATTTCTTTTCAAGCTGATGTGTTGATGAATGAAACTGCATATTTAATCTTTGCAGATGTGATCTTGGTTCTATAAATTGGTGGCAATTCTTCTGTGGAGATTTTAATAGGAACAGAGCCAGGGTGCTGCAGCAAGGCTGTTGTGGTGCATCCTTGTGATCTGTTTAATTGTTTTTGGGGATGATGTGTCTTGCCTTAAGCAAAAATACATCTCTCAATCATGATCAGCAGTTTCTCACATTAAAAAAAGAATCAATTTTAATGACAAAACATCTTCAATAAATTTGTGTTTTCCTGTAGTTGTACTAAAATGAAATGTTGTGTCTCAGTGTTTCAGAGGAAGAGGTTGTGCGTGTTGAGAGGGAAATGAGTGTTTTATATGTGTTTCCTTTTTAGCCTTTTTCCACCTCCCTTCCTTGCTCCTGGATAATTCCTTTTGGGAGCCGGCACTAGATCTTATTACAATTACAGCAGATTTTTATTTTCATTTTCATTTGGAAAACACACAGGACAGAAGAGGCAGAATTTCTTCCTGCACCAGTCTATTTTTTGAAAATGTTGTCATGGTCTGGATTGTCACATAACAGCATTTGAACCTATGTAGTAAGGGTTGGCATGTCACTGAGAGCAGCTTCAGAGCACGTTGGTATTTTATGGCTTCTGTTACAGACTCAAGTCTGGATGATTATGTGGGTCAGAGAGTGTGTTTTGTTGAACTTCCTGAACCAAATCCCTTATTATGGGACCCAGTGCAATGCCTTCACCTTGGGCTGCTTTGAACCTAGCAGAATTGTACTGTTTCAGTATCAAGGCACAATTTGGGGGTTTTTTTGGGAGGTGGGGGTGACTTGTGCACGTATCCCCCCACTCCCAGGCTCCCATGTGCTTGGTGTGATGGTGCCAACCCTCGAGGTCCGGTTTCCCAAAGCATCTCCGCAAACCAGTAAGGAAGAGCTTGGGGGTGGTTTTGAGGTTTTTCTTGAGTTCTCATTCTAGGAAAATCTGAATATCAAAGCTGTGAGTCTAAAGATGTTCCTGAAGAGCAGGAGTTGGGGTTCCCCCTGCAGCTTTGGCAGTGGCAGGGTTGGGGCTGTGTGTGTGTGAGGGACGCCTTGCTGGAGCCTGGCAGACGGCGTCTCCGCATGGGTTTCCTTGCTGGCGCCTGGCAGGACATGGAGACCTCCTCTCCTCTTGGCACGGGGCCACGCAGGGCCCCAACTGACCGTGGTTCTCAGAGGCTTTCTGCCTGGCTTCCTGACACTTGACCTTAGGGTGGCTGCCATATGAGTTGCAGCATAGCCCAGCTTTTCAAAAGGTTTTCATGAGACCTATATGATAAAATAGAACTAGAAGGGGTTTTAGCTCTTGTTTTCAGATAGTTTAAAGTCTTGTCTGCAACTTAAAGAATGGAAGGCTGCTGCTCTCAACTGCATTATTAAATAAATATCTACTTAGTGTTTTTTCCCCCTTATCCTTCTGCTTTTGAAACTGTAGCTCCTTCTGTTCAATGACGTTGGCAGAAAACTCAGAATGAAAATTACATTGACCCGATTCAGAGAGGGAGGCAGAGGGTGGATGGCGATCCCGAGCAGCAAAGGGGAGGTCAATGACCCCTGGCCTGGCTGCAGGGACAGTATGCTGTGCATGGCCAGCAGCCTGGGCCATTGTGCCCTGTGAGGGTATGAAGACTGACCTCACTGAGCCTTGCCCAGTACTCCTGTAAGTGTGCAAGCACCCGTGTCTGCTGGGATGTTCCCGAGCAGGCACCTTTGTCTCCTCTCAAATCTTCAGGAGCTGGCACTACTGCAAATAGGCGGTGTCCCTGCCCTTCCCCTCTGCCCCCCTTCCACACTCTTTAGAAAGAATTTATTGCTGGGAAGAGAGCTTGGGGTCAAGGAAGGTTCAGGGAAAGAAAAGGCCTTTAGAGGTATTACAGCTGCTGTCTTGCAGCAAGCGGCACGTAAGTTGTTTTACATTCAGTGTCAGGGTACATATAGGAAACATAGCTACTTCTCATCATAAATATTGTTGTGAGACACTCAAGTGGTTTAGGGTTTTCCTTTTGTTTGAACGTGATCAGAACCTCTGAGCAAAACAACTTGATTACTCTGAGTTTGGGTGCTTGCCAGCCTAGAAATAGAAGGACATCCGTAATCCACGTGGATGTAAGCACAGTGTTTTAGTAAAAAGCAATTTTCAGGGTCATAATATGTGGCCTGCCTTTTTGTGAAACACATTCACTTAAAAAAGTCATTTGCAAGCATCCAATTTCAGATAGTAGATATAACCAAGATTGCTTCTAGTTTGCCTTATCATTTTCTCTAAGTTTTTGTGTTTTGCTGTTGGTGTTTCCCACCCCTGACTGCACAAAGCTTTTCTGGCACACACCGTGCAACTGCCCAGATAACTGCTTATAGATAGGAAATGGCTGACATGCAAAATGACATCAGATGCACAGGGGGAATGGTTCTATTATATAGTTTATTACAGGAGGATTGTATGTATTTACTGAAGCAGTGGTCTGTGATTCCTGCTTTCTTCTTTTTTCTTTTATGAATGTTTAAAATTGTTTGCAGAAGTAGGGTACATAGATATTACTGGACGCTTCTGTTTTGCTATATTTGGAAAGAGTTCAGCACTAGCAAACTAGGAAACTATGCTAAATTTGCACAGTCTAACCCCTGAATATGTTTTTCTGCCTTAGTGGTACAAGTACATCCTTACTGCAATTCCATATATGGAAATTTGCCATCTGTCAGTATCATTTTCCAGAGCTCCCATTGAGTCAGGGAACCCCCTCTGCAGCAGTCAGACCTCTTGGTTAACTGCTACAGCAAAGCCAGTCCTCTCCCTCTCCTCTAGGGGTGATTAAACTTTCAGTAGGTGGCTACTGGTGTAGCATTTAGGAAGATGTCACTGGTGAGGAGGACAAGGCTCTACCTCTGCAAAATGAATACTTGAGAATTTGCGAGTATGAAGAAGAATGTAGGAATTATATGTATACAGTGGACTGTGCAGTAGAGTAGAAATAGGCCTAGAAACAGTAAAAATAGGAGAGAGATGCCCGCATGCTTTTCCTTCCCCAATGTCTATAAAGATTAGAGTAAGAGCTTCCCTTGTTTTGCAGTAGAATTTCACAGGCCAAGTGTAGTTTAAAGGATCTGGTTTCCCGTGAAGTCTTTGTGCTGTGAATGTGACACAGGTTTATTGGTGCTTTGGTGTGAGGCTGGTGGAGTTGAGTGCATGCAGATGTGGTTGAAGAGGAACAGGGGGATTTGACCCGGTGTTTTCTGAGACCTTTCTAAATACGTTTGTGTGATTGCTTTAAATGCAACTACATGCGTTTCCTAGTGAGAAGCTTTCAAGCCTGCTTATTGCCAAATAGCATTGCCTTGTCTTTTGCCAAGTTGGCTAAGTTCATTCTTTGAAAGTGGCAACACCTTCAAACATATTTGAATTTTCTTTTACTCCTGGGTGAAGAGTTGAGGTGGAAGTCTGAAGAACAGGAATGGTAGTTTTTCACACTTATTTTTGCAAATAGATTTGCCAGCTGGTGTGCTTGTCACCCCCGCTAACTGCTCCTCAATTTGTTTCACAATGAAATGGATGGATAGCTTTTTCCTTCCCACTGTTCTCGAAGGGTGGTATCAGGAGTAGGAATCACTGAGAAGGATGCAAGTACCTTGTGTGCCACATTACTGTGTTGTGCAGCAAATTGTTGATGTAGCTGATTTGTCAGCTGTAACCATCCCGTGGATTTCAAAATTACTTCCATTCTGGAAGTATGCTGTTGTCTGAAACCAGGATGTCTGTACAAAGTAGATACTTGTTGGTAACACTGGTGTACAATGTTAACCATCCTTCCCTTCTCTCCTTCCTAAAGCTTGTGCAATGAGGACAGAAACTTGCTGCGGATTCGAGAGAAAGAGAGACGGAGTCAGGAGGCTCTGGAAGACAAAAAACAGTTTTCTGAGAAGACTCCCCTCTTTGCAGAACCCTACAAGGTAATGATATGGGGTGTGGGGGAGGGGAAGAGAGGAGGAAAGAGGGTTGAGGTGGGAAAGAAGAGCTGTGGCTCTGCATGGGGTGTAGCAGACTTGAGCATAAATACAAACACAGCTTCTTCCTGTCTGCTTAATTTCAATTCCTTAGAGTATGTGCTCGAATCTCTGTTGGTTGTACAAGAGCAGTATGGACTTTGGACTGGCCCCCTGTAGTTTCAGGGAGAGTGCTCAGGAGCAGCTTGGCTGCGTGTCTGCCTGAAGCATAACAAATAATCTGATGTTAGCACTCCCGAAGGCTGCAGGTGCACCAAGTGTGGCTTGGAATAGCTGATAGTGGCTCGAGCAGTCCCATCTGCTTTAGAAAGATTTGCAGGATCAAGATGAGCTTGTCTAGCTTCACTCATGGTGACCTGTGGTGACTAAGTTAAGATCCTGAAGAATGTCTCTTCCTGAGCTGGATCTCTTGGGGGGCTTTTGAAATGTCCACCTCTTTGTTCTTCTGTTGCAGACTAATAAAGAAGATGAGTTGTCAAGCCGAATTCAGAACATGCTGGGCAATTATGAGGAGGTCAAGGAGTTCATGAGCAACAAATCTTGTCAAAACCTTATAGGGATTCCAAAGAATGTCGCCCCTCTCTTTCCCCCCGGGCAGCCCGATCGCCCGTACTTCCCTGAGAAGGCCATCCGTACATTGCCACCTTCATTCCAGCAGCCGCCCCGCCGTCCACACGTGGGACCCATGGTTGTACCCCCTCGTCCTCCAAGCCACTCCAGTCACCACCAAAAGGCACAGTCAGGAACAGAACCACCTTCAGGTCTGCACAGCAAGAGCCGCAGCTTGCCCAGCGCTCGGAGCCACGGTCAGGACCACGGCCGTGGTGGCCGGGACGCTCAGGCAGGTTTTCCCCACAGCCACAATGACAAGCCTGGGAGCGGGGAAGGTCGTGCTCATGGCCTGCAGGCCTCCCCTCTGGCACTCTCCCCGTTCCTGCCGTGTTTGTTGTCTTCTCCTGTGGCACCCCTGTCACCTCTACATTCCAGCCAGCAGCTCAATTCTAGGTCACAGAACAGCGGCAAAAGCCATGGGTCAACCTATAGTCAAACCAAATCATTACAGGACTTAGTGACAGGATCACAGGAGAAGGAAAGTCGGGACAGCCCAGCCGTTACCTTGACCAGCACCACTCAGCCTTCCTCTCAGACTTTTCCCCCTTCTTTGACATCAAAAGCCAGTGCAATGCAACAGAAACCAACTGCCTATGTCAGACCCATGGATGGCCAAGATCAGGCACCATTTGAGTCCCTGGAGCTCAAACCTCTCCTGGAGGAATACCATGAAGGACCCAATGAAGATGTCTCAGATTTGAAGGCAAAAGTTAAAGCTGAACTATCCAAGTTGGAAACCCCTTCTGAGCCCAAGGAAGAGACCGATGAAGATCTCTCAGATTTGAAGGCAAAAGCCAAAGCAGAACTATCCAAATTCGAAACCCTTTCTGAGCCCATAGAGGTGAGTGCAATTTTTGGGGGTCTCTGTTGGAGCAGGGTAAGTTTGACTGTGGGAGAACAGGTCATCAAACAGCAGTGACTGCCAGAACCAGTGATGACTCTGTGTGTGTTACCCTATTTGGAAGATGCATTTTGAGGTTGACCTGGGTGTGGGATACCTGTTGGAATGGTGAAAATGTCATACTTTCTGTGATTTTTCTGTTGTTTTCTCAGTGAGTCTGCAGCAGGTTTTATGGTTAGAGCCTGCCTCTGTACCCATAATTTTTGTTTTCCCCTAAGGCTTGTTGAAAAGAAGGGGAAAATGATATGGTGAGATCAAGTGTTGATGCAGTGTCAGGACTCTGAGTGGTGGTGGATGGAAATCCCAAAACCTCACTGAATACTGGGACAGCCAGCAGTGCAGTCAATTCTCTGGTCATCTGGGCTTTGTGATAAGGGACTGTGAACACCACAGGATGCTTGTCTGTAAGTTCATAAAATCTCACTGTAGACCCACAGGAAAGTATGACTTGATAATGCAAGTTTCCTTGTTGTACTCCATCTGTTTTTGCTGACCCAAGGCCACCTCTCTGATTTGTCATGTGGGATGGAGGCAGAAGTCCTGACTGGTAAAGCAGTGGGAGAGGAGGAGCAGCATTGTACATGTGTTGTTCAGCAAATGCAGCTCCTTTTCCTGTGCCCTTTGAAGCCCAGTTTCAGCTGTGCCAAGGGACCAGCACACTGACTCTGCCTGCCCTGTGGCTTGGCCTCCTGTGGGCCCAAAGGAACTTGGTCCCCTCGTACATTTTGGAGATTTACCGTGCTCATCCTTCAGCCCTGAGGTTATTGCTGTGCCCTATGGGATGTAGGATCCCATGGTCCTAAGGCAGCTGGGCAAGGAGAGCTTGTTGTATTTTGCCACCTTTGTAATGAAAAAGAGGAGTGTGGGTGCAGTCTGTTTTTCATGGAAAAAGGTGTGGATCAGCTGCAAATGGCTGTAGGCAGTATCTTGTGGGAAATGAGAGGAAACTGTCAAAATGACATTGTTGAGAAGTTGTGAAAATACTTTCATGCTGAGAGACTTTTATTTGCTACTGAGTAGGTTTGGCATTGCACATCACACCTCAAAACAGGAAGTTCACTGAGATCCACATTACCTTATTTGCTTAACCAGATTTTACTCCTGGGAGAGAAATAAAGCAGTGCAGAGCATCACCGTCTACATTATCTTACTGTCACATCTGCATTATTGTCTTATCTCTTTTCCCATCCCCATACTTCTTCTGTCATCTCATGTAACTGTGGTTTAATATGAATTTTCATAGGGCAGCATTAGATATGATGCTGTGTGCTGAATGAAACATTTTTCTCCCTTTCTGTTGAGCATGTGAGTCTGAGTCCCAATGCCCATGAAAATCCTACAGTTGCCAGTGCAGGAGTGGCACTGCTCATGCTCCTTCTCTTTCATCTGCGGCAAAGTAAGGACACAATAAAAAGGGAATTGAAGGTAATAAAAGAAAAAAATGGTTTTGCACAAGTCAGGACCCTGGTTTTAATTATAAGCTCAGTCCATTTTGAAGCTGATAGAGGAACCTTTTTTGTGAATATGCTAAATGATCCTGCTTTGCAGTAGGGATCTTTAGGCTGTGGCTTCTGATTGTTTTCTGTGCATAGGCAGGGAGGAATATAGATATTTTGGACAATGGCTCTGTAAGTTCTAGTGAAAAATATGTTACTTTGATTTCTGCTTTTTTCAGTCTTGTCATTGTCATGTTTGCTTACTTCTGTTTGCTCTCAGTGATGAACATCTATTTGATAATAGAGCCCTCCAGGGCTGAAGCCTGCAGGGAGAAGGGGAAGAAACAGTGAGGTGGCACCCCTGGATATATGGCCTGTGTGTCGGATGTACTGTACCAGAGAGGCTGATTGGGGTTCCATTAGCTGAAAGGTTGTCCCTCTTTAGCTCTGGGTGAAATGGGGGCTCTGGGGAGGCTCCTGCCCTGCTGTGACCCTGACAGTGAACAGGTCTAGACTAGCAAAAACTCTGTTCTTCCCTCTTCTTCCCTGAACTGTTTGGCCCCAGTTTACTGAACAGCCACATGCCAAATACAGTTTTTCCTGTGATCTCCCTTGACATGACTTAAGAAAGCCATTTCCTCAACATGTGTTCTTATTAATTGAATTTCTAAGGCGTGTTTCACCTGCAGCTGTGAATTCATTATTGACAACTTCTCTTCATGGGAACACTGAAAAGTTCAGCCTTCCAGGCCAAATAGGCACACGGTTTCACTGCAGAGTGAATGAATCCACAGTGGGTAACAGCACAGTGACTCACTTTGGATTCACAGTGACACTGAACAGCTCTTTCCCCTCTTCCCCAAATCAAAGCCTTCACTTTCAAATGTCATCACTGTCTCTTTAAGGCATCTTTCCAAATTTGTTGTGAGAAAGCTTAAAAAATAGCACACATGAAGAAGTTTGGATGCCTTCTATGCCTTCTCTGCATGTGCCAGGTTTTACCTCTTCCCCAGCACCTAAACAAAGATGCTTTTAAAGCCATTCTCTCTCTTCATGTCTTTAGGAGAGCTGCAGCACCAACAAAGACCCTTGTATTGCCTCCATTGACACAGACTGTGATGTGTGAAAGGGAATCAGCTTGACAGCAGGGGAGGAAGCAGTCAGACTGTTTTGAGGGAGAGTGTTTATAAATCCTCAAGCATTATTAAGGGCATAGGGTAGGGAGGAATGTAAGGCCCTTGATGCTCATTGAAGATTTGGCTTTGTTTTCTCAAAAATTTTGGATGCGTTAGGGCATAGCTCCTTTTACCTCGTGTAATGAGGCCTTATTGGACTCTCCTGCCTGTGAACTGGGAAGCAGCCAATTTAGAACCCCTCAACAGCAACAGGCAACAATGAAGCAGACCAGATGTGTTAAGTCTTTTTGGTAACACTGTATTATCCTTGAAGCGCAGGGTGCACAGAAACACCTCGGTGTTCAAATTGAGCTGTGTTTTCATCAGTGGACATTAATCAATGGTCACCAAATAAAACATGGTTTTGAGAGTAATTACTAAAATAGTAATAGTAATGGTTTAAATAGTAATTACTAAATACCTACGGAGATGTTCGATGGCAAATATAAAAAGTCTGTTCTAGATAGATGATTTTTCACTGGACTTCTCTTCATGGCACCTGAGTTTTTCTACTAGCAGGAGTTGTCAGACAGGTGAACCCTGTAAAGTAGAAATAAATATATTATTTTAATCCTGCATACGTTCAAAATTAAAATCTTTAAATACATATGTAGCACTGTTGGCCTTATGTAATGAATACACTGTAGTTAGCATTAAACTATTGTCATCTTTCTACCAATCTTTAATGTATTTGTCATTTACTGAATAGAAGGGAGATTGTTTTGTTTGTTGGGGGTTTTTTATTCCCTTTTTTGACTATTTTATTTTCCTTGCTTTGCACTAAGACAGGTAACAAAGTGTTAATTCTGTGTCTCCTCTGCTGCCCTTTCTACAAGCAAAAGCACCTTAGGTGCTTGGAGAAAGGTTTCCATGCTTCCAACAGGCATTGTGTCAATTTGTCTTGTTGCTGGTGTGTGACTCTAAAGAAGCAATTCAAACATGAAGGAGAATTGTTACTTTTTCTGACTGTTTTGGATAAGAAAAGTTTTAAAGGCAAAAAAAGAGTAAACCTCAAGCTCACCATAAGAGCTGAAACTGAGCTACCTCATTTTTGGTAAGCATCCCTGACAACTTGCATGTAAATATCCAAAGCTGTGCCATCCAAGGCCTTTGTCACACCCCTTGGGCATTGTGGTGTGAGCAGAAATGAATTGCAGTTGGAGGAAGCTTTACTGAGGGATTCTCTGCTGCTCATTGTAATACCAAGTGCCCAAAGACAAATCCTTTCACTTGGGTCTTCTTCATATTCCCTTTTGGCTTTCAGAAGTGAAAGCAGTTGGTACTTTCTATGCTCTTACATTATTTTAATTTCTTGTTCCTCTCATTTCCTGGGTTGCAGGTACACCCAGAGGCAATGACCTTGGTCACTGCCCCTTGGGATGGTTGCATGGACCACAGGGCAGTTTGGGGCTTTGACAAGTGGTTATGAGGTCAGGATTGCACACAGCTTTTGCATTTTTAAATGCATAAAACACATTTTGGCTTCTCTTGTTTTCTCTCACTTGATGAGCATGCAATATCTTAGGAGAAATCACACTCAGTCCCAGTTGACAGGAAAGAATTATATGTCAGTGCTGTGTTTTGTTTGGGTTTTTTTCAGCTAAACCAAGCCAGAGCATGTGGGTGGGTGTAGTTATGTAAACATAAAAAGCTACTTGTATTTGATTAAATAGGTGAGTCCCACTGGATGCAAAAGAGGATTTTCGCTTGTGTGCATCTCCTTTGGAAGAAGCCACACTTTCTATCCAGGCTGGAAATAAACCAGCAATAAAATGCCAAAGCAGCTCTGATGGCTCACGTGAATCATCCTCCACCAGCCTCTCTGTAGATTTCCGAACCTCTCTGCACCGTTTCTTGCACGAGTGGAAAGCGCCAAAGGGACAGATGTTGCCAATTTGAACCGTACAGGGGGAAGGCAAATATTGCTAAGCAACCGAGTGCTTGAGAGAATTTTTCGGAGAGGAGCCAAGGGAGTTATGCCTGGGAGCGCCTGCAGCTTCTCATGGCTCGGTGTGAGGGAAGAGATTAAAAGTTCTTTCCTGTCAGGGCTGACGCCGCCAGCACAAAAGACACCATAACCTATTGACACTGATTAGGACTGACAAGGCAATGTATGAAAACAGGAAATCTGCCCTGCCATGTGGGAAGGCAGTGAGACATGTTCACAGAGGTAAGTGCAGCACACAGCCGGTGCCAGGGTGGGGTCAGCAGTTGGCTTCAGCGGGACAAGGTGAAAGCCAGGCAGGCACCCAGTCCAGTGGAAGCTGTGTCTGGGTCTGCCTTTCACATCTGACTGGGAGCATGTTGCTGAAGAATGGGCTGGCGGGGAGAGGGGGGTGTTTTCAGTGAGTCTTGTAATAATTGCAGGCTGCCTCATGTAAATGGAGTTAATTTCTCTAGTTACTGAAGGATGAAAAAGCTTATAAATGAGGCAAGTCTTAAAACACCTGTGTGTGGTTGTGCTCCTCCCTGGCCAAGCAGTACCTCATAGGTAAGTGCCAGCCTGGAGGTCTTTCCTTTGGTGGTCCCAAATGCCACTGGAGATGTTTCCTCAGAGAGTGAATCTGTCTCTTTCAAGCCTCTGAATTATTTTGGCCATAGACTCCTGGTGTCTTGTTCAAGAGATGTGATTTCAGGAATGAAACGCAAGATTTATCTTCCTACATTGGTCATCACATTAACATTCTCCTAATGCTACTTTGAGCACCCCCTGGACTTTGATCTGATTCTTTGTTTTCTTTGAGTGTAAGGATATGTTTACCGTGTTCTTTGTGTTGTATTTCTTACTTCATGGGATTTTTTTTACTGGCTACCAGTAACGCTCACTGGAAGTGACATTTTGCAGCTCAAGGATGCTCCATAGGAATGTGGATCAGCAGTGATGTGGGTTATGACAAGCCTGGTGGTACTGCTTTTGCTTCTTGGGCACTGATGGCAGTGCTCTTGCCCCGTGTGGGTGCTGCAGCGGGAAGGTTCCTCACTGAGGAATTGGTCAACTCTGGTTTTCAGTGAGCACCAGCATCAAGGGGAGAAGAGTTTCCCTGCTGTTTGTATGATCTGGTACAGTCGTCCATGGAGAAGGATTTCCTGATGGTCCTGGCTAGGGCATGAGATTGCCAGAGCTCACCAAAGCTTGACTACAGCAATATGGCAATTTTTGAAATGAAGTCAGCAAGTATTGGTGTTCCTGCCCCAGCACACTACTCCATGTAGTCTGTTTCTATATGAGTTATGCCTCTCTTATTTGTTTCCTTGTGCTGTTTCTTGGTGCTTTGAAGTTTCAGGTCTCATTTTTCACTTTCTCTGATGTCTAACAATGTTGCTGTCTGAATTATGTTAAAACATCCTTCTCCCTCCCAAGTTTTAAATGCCAGTTTTTATCTTCATAATGATGAGCATTTATTGCTTAGACAATAAAATAGTGCTTTATTGTTTTAAGCCAGCAGAATATTTTAATTCCCTGTTGGAAAAGATGATACTCCTAACTTTTTGATCTCCTGCTTTTCAACACACCAATTTCTCCTCCAAACTGCTTTAGCAGTGTTACATTTTCTTGCCAATTTGTTCCATTGGTCAAATGGTTCATAAACGCCATTAGATATTGAGATGCTCTTTTTGCATGCAAACAGTGGGAGATGTGATCTTGGCAGTTTGTTGTACTCCAAGAAGAAGTCTGGGTGCATTCCCAGAGAGGCTCTGCCATCAGCCCAGGTTCTTTTACAAGTGCCCAGACACAGGGAGACAAACTGCAGCTGACATCACTTTGTGCTTGTTTCAGACCCAACAAGGGCTGGATGCTGGAAAGTGTCCTCTGTCCTCTCCCTTCCCTGCAGCCACCTTCACCTAATAAAAGGCACTACGGCCTTCTATGAGTCCCTCTTTTCCAGGATACTGAATTCAACCACTTTGGCCTTTCTGCCTGTTCTTCAGATGGAGCTTTTCTGGAATCAAAGGAGGAAGGAACAAGGGTGATGTTTGCTTTGGCTGCTAAGGAAATAGACCTCAATAGTACTTGGCTTGTAGAATAATTTTTAACCAGTTATGAAACTTGACCTAAACTCCCATTACTTACAGAAACTCCAGTGTGGGTGACTTGTTCAAATATGCACTTTCCTTTGAAGACAAACAGTAACTTTTTCTATTCAAAAGAGTACCATGTAGCTTAGGTTATGCCACAGTCTGAAATGTTATCTTGGCTGGCTTACTAAGCTTCACTAAGTCAAAAGAAAAGACTGACCATTAAAGAACTCCAAAAAAACTACTTAAAGTTTTTAGATGTTTTTCACTGCTTGAAGTTAGAAAGAATAGCAACAACATAGCAATATTTTTTTTTTCCTTTTCTTGGGAGATGAGAGAATTCAGTTTCTGTATTAGGATAATTTTAAGAGAATTTGTCTTGAATTCAAGCCTGAATTCAAGTATTTGTTTTAACACACTATTGAATTGAAAGCATCCCCAAGGGGACAAGTGAGTGGGCACTTCCCCATGATTTTTAAGGTTAACTGCTGTGTGTGTTTACAAGTATGTTTCTGTGTCTGTAGAATGAGCACACTGGCAGGGCAACGGAGCATTTTACAAATTTGTTGTAAAATAAAAAATGTGTGGAATGATTCCTTATTAACACTGTGGTATCTATTTATTCTAAAGCTTATATTTTTTTAGCTTGGTTTAAGAACATTAGTTTTTTTTAAACATGATTTATTCATGTTATGTTTTGAATAGCAATGGTTTATGAAGAATGCTAGAGGTTTGGGAAGATGTAGGGTGAATTCATGTAACAGGAGACAAAGTTATGTTAGATTCAGATCCTACCAACCTATTCCTCCTCATACAAGGAATACTTTGGTTCCTTTCATCAGCCTGTCAGCTTGCTGTTCAGACCAAGTTGTAATTCAGACTTGGCTGGACACCATCTGTTCTCTAAAGGTGAAAGGTGTCGTATATTCAGTCTGACTGTTTTCACTTGAAGCAGCCATTTTGCTTGTTGCTTGTCTCTTTGCAGTTTTGCTTTGTTAATCCTTGCCTGGGTGTGCTGAAGGAACGCCATCTGTGCTTTACCAGTGCAGAGAACATCCCTTACCTCTTTGGTGCAGGTCAGCTCCATTCCTGCCCCTCTTTGCCAGTGCAGTGTTGATGTTACTACAATAACATTGCACATTTTTCCATAATGAAAGCAAGAGGAGTAGCAGTGTGGTATTTATTTTTCTGTTTACTATGGTAGCAGTAACCCCTTGGCTATGTCCTACCCTTCCCTTAGATGTTTCCTTAGACATTTCCTCGGAGCCTTCTGTGGTGCACACGTAGGGAAATGCTTGTCCAGCTTTCAGGAGTCTAAGGATTGGGTGTCAGACTATCACAACGTAGAGATATTGGCTGAGAGGACATAAAAAGGTCACAGTACACAAAGGTGTTGAGCCCTATCCATCATGGCTACAAATTATGAACCGGCCTGCCCACATCCCTGAAGGACTTTAAATGATTGGAGTATTTTGCCATTGGTTCTCGGGAACTTTGCACATGAACATTGGCATCATTTGAGCAATTATGTATGAAGGAAATTATGGGCAGTGAGACAGTGATACAAAAAATCTGGAAATGTCTGTAATCTTCTCCAGTTTGCTGTCCCTAGGATGCATCAGGAAAAGATGGAGAAAGCTTTTCCTTAGGCAGAGGTAGGTTGGTGTCTTGATACTTCTTGTAGTTATCTCCTTGTCTGGATTTTAATTACAAGCCATTCAGACAGTATGTTAAATAAGCAAAAAAGCCATTTCTTCCCTTTCACATTATACAAACAAGGAAAGAAACATTGAACTGACCCTCTCCCATCCTCTCAGCATTGCTTTGTTTTCTGATAACTTTTTGAGCCTGGGAGACTGTAGCCTTCCTATTTCACCTGCCTGACAAGGATCACTTCTCAAATGCCAGCCAGGTACATTAGCTCAGCACCTCCTGCTTCACTTGACTGCAGGTAAAAATTGCATGTGACAGCTCTGCAGTGTGCAAGCCTGGCCATAAAAATTTTCTGGGGAACACAGTCTGGAGTTTCTAGTGCAGAGTTTAGGGAACGATAAAAATGTCTTTTAAGAACCTTACATTTTGAGTCATGACAAAGGCAAGTGTCTTCTATATACAGATTTTAAATATTGTGGACTGGTTCTAGGCACAGCATAAGCAAAGAAGGTTCTAGAAGGCTCTGTCCAGCCCTGACCTCTGTTCCCACCTGGCAAACAAGCTCAGGGTGCTGTGAGCTCTTTGCTGAGTGCACAGAGCTGTTTGCTGAGGAGAGGATGAAAGTGTCTGTGTGTGCTCAGCTGAGTAATAACAAACATCTCCAGGGAGCAGACCGTGTCAACCTCGGACATTGCTTTTACAGCTGAAAGTATAAGTTAAGCTGCTTTCAAGTGAGGCTACTTTCAGTTACCTGGTCACTGTTTAGCATTCAAAATTGAAGAGTGACCAGGTAACTGGTGGACAGGACTTGCTCTGGTTTCCCATTGCCTTTAGCAAGATAGGGAGCTTCCAAGAGACTTGTTCAATATTTGTCTTGAGGAGGATCTTCCATCTGTGTAGGCATGATAATGGTGATAATAGTAAGGCACCTTGCTGTTCCGACCACAAAACATAAAATCTAGAAATGGGGTTTTTTTTGCATTTAGTTCAGTTATAAAACAATAGTGATAGTTGCCTTTGTAAGCAAAAGGATATCCTGCTATTTTTTTCCCTGCAGGTTAAGTTCCTTGGTTTGGAAGCATTTAAAGATATTTCTTTCATTTCTATTAAGGTTTAAAAATAGCATATAGGCTCTTTCTGTGCTAAGAGCTTCGTTTTCTTAGGGAGAGAGATACAATTCCTATCCTTTCAGCACAAGTGTTTTCTTCTTTTTTTCCTCTGGGAATACTATCCTTAGATGTACTAACAAGCATCCCTTTATTCATGACCCTCCCACTTGCCTTCTCCTTTGATGCACTGGTGCTGGGGACTGATGCCTTTTAGCTCCCCTCCAGGGTGTGTGGTCTGTCCCAAGCAGCACCACAGAGCTGGGCTGGGTGATGCTGCTCCAGGCTCCAGCCTGCCTCTTCAATTTGTTTTGTTTCTCAAGCTTTTATTGGCAGTGTTGGTAATGCAGGGAGGTGCTGAGGGTGCTTTCAAACATCTGGGAGAGCCTGCATCCCCAAGTCTTGTTTACTGAGTCATTAAGGGGAGGTGCACCAAGTGCCACCACTGCCATCATAAATCTAACTCGGCTTGTTTTTCAAGGGGAAAGTGGTCTTTGGAAAGAGAAAGCATTTCTGAGAGATAACAGCAGTTAATTATCTGAGGTGATCCCCAGAACCACAGGATGCATCTCACCACCAAAAGCCCCAATTTCCTTGATGGTCTTAACAAACATAATTATTATTTTCTTATCTTTTGTTGTTTCAGCTGCAACAAAGCTGTTGAGCAGCTTTTTTTCTGGAGTAGGCTAGAGTCAGTTCACTGAAAATACTGTAAAAATATATCTATGAGCATAAATTGCCATGAGGTGGTACTGGGAATGAGAAAATACCTGAAACAGTGGCTTGCTGCTCTCACTGAAATGCTTACCTTGAAAGACAATCCTGTATTTGTTCTGCAGGGAACAAGGGGACACAGCCTCAGCCTTCTATGGACACAATACTTACAGATTCACATTAAGCAGTATTAAAAATTATTTACTGGAGACACTTTAAGGGGACAGGAGGTAAGAAAGTTTTGTGGAATCAAGGGGTCACAACTAGATTTTTGAGAGCTACTGTACAGCTGGTCATTGCAGTGGAGGAGTGCTCTTGTGTGGAGGTTCTTTATGCAGAGCAATTTACTAGAGAGATAATCAGCCTTGGCCTGGTCTGCATGGCAATGTACAGGTGATGATGCACTTAACTTCCATGCTTACTTTGTTTGGATTTCAGTTGTATTATTATTAGATGAAGGCTAACAAGAGATGCACAAATTTTTGTCAGCAGCTCAGGTTTTGTAATGAATCCTTCATTAAAACATATCAACAGCCTGTTCCCCCAGGACACAACCCCCTTGGCTACTTCAGGCAAAGAAAGACAAAACAGCAATTTGTTTTTCTTACGCTGTTTGAACACAAGGAGACTCGTGTATTTATTTTTAGATTGAACAAAATAATCCATCTCGGGGTTAGAAAAGCGTGTAAAATCTTTAAAGAACGTTTTATTTCCTGCAGGCACCCACGCAGGAACAGGACAGTGCAACCATTGTTTGCTGAGTATTTTGATGTAAAATGCTTAAATTGCCAGGATCATTCAATGTCAGCTGAAGAAAGCTCATGGGAATGGTTTGATTTGTTTTCAAACCTGTGACGAGGGTGGTGACAGGCTGGAGCTGCTGTCTTCATGTGGAGCTGGGCTGCTGAGTTGAGGTGTGGGCAGAAGCAGAAGAGAAGGTGGGGTGGCATTTTTTTAGTGGAATAACTTTGGTGTTGCCTTGGAAAAGAGAGGAGTGTACTCAAATGAGTTAAGTGTGCTTGTGGAACTGTCCACAGGGAACTTAGCTACATGCAAGCTGCTCCTGAAACCCTGGTGCCCACAGAGGACCTGAAATAGCACCCAGAGAAATTATTTTAGAAGGCTCCTGTGGACTCTGAGACTGGTAGATTGGATTTGTAGTCTCCAATGAAGTCTTGTGACTTCAAGCAAGCAGCATAAACACAATTGAGAAAACAAATGCATTTGTAGTGTAATTTTGAAGACTTTGGCTGGATAAGACAGAATCCTTCTGTACATTTCTGTGGTGCCTCAGCACTGTTTTAGTGTGCATACAGCAAAAAGCATAAATAGGTTTTGTTTTTCATGAACTACAGAAGTGAAACTTAACACTGGAAGCAATGTCAAGCAGTTCTACTTTAGCTTTGCTTTGATTTGCTGGAATTATTCCAGTCTCACTCCCTTAGGTTGAAGAACTAGGTTGGCGAGAGGGGAGACCCAGGATGTGTTGCTTGTTTCTGCTCATTCTCTGTAGCTAAACCCACCCATCTGACTACCTGAAGCTGGCACAAAACTGAAGCAAGTGCATCCCCAAACATCTGTTTCTTACAGCTGCTGCACTGTGTGCTATCTTGTTACTGCTTTCCACAAAGAGAATCTCATATAAGGTTTTTGTAAAATTTCAGCTATTCCAGTTTTCTTTGTGTTTAATTTTCTCTTTTTGTCCTTTTGTATTCTGCCTTATGTTTGGGTTTTGTTTTTTTCTTTTTGTTGTTGTGGTTGTCATGTTTCTGTTGAAATGGAGTGAGCTTTCCTCTTCTGTGCCAAAAAATGATGTGTCTTGTGATAATTTCTCCTGTGAAAATTAATCCTAGTTTTGGGCAACCTGCTGAGAAAATTGCCTTCCCTTCTCATGGATTTGTTGTTCTGTGACAGCAGCTTCCTGAATTTCCTGAAACAGCTCAAGCTGCTGTTAGAGGGACTCTGCTGCGAAATAGTACCTCTATGTTATTTTACAGTAGTAAAGGAACCTCAGACAATATTCCCTGTAATAAAATGGCCTTTAAAATCTGTAGCCATAGTTTATAGTCATTAAGGACATACGGAGCTCCATATGATTTGAGATTTTAAACAAATGATGTCTATAAGGGTTTCATGACAGTAATGAAAGTCCCTTTTTGTTTTATATTTCTGAAATATTTTTGAGCTTAATAGAAAAATAGCACCAAGGAAAACCTAAATATATGCAAGTATTCCCACACTTGCATATGAGGGAACTGTGAAGTCAAGGATGGGATTGTCTCATCCTTAAAATACATTTTGCTTTGAAGTGTTTGCACACACTTTAGCCTGATTTGTTAATTGGCTTAATCCAAAGCTCACAGGCAACTGTGCAAAGACTTACACTCGTAAGCTTTAGCTCAAACTCCTCCATTTTCCTTTTTAAAACACTAATACTTTTTGCACGAACTTTAAAAAGCAAACAAAACCCCTACAATTTCTTAGAATGAAAGAAATCAGAAGAAAACCTTATGTTGACTATCTCCCTGCATCTTTTTACTTGACACAATTTTGATGGTTTTGTTTGCTTTACATCCCTGTTTCCCCTGTGTAGTCACGTCTCCAGTGGTTTGCAGGGGTCTTTTTTTAATTGCAGCAGCTGCAACAATGATGCTTTCCCAGGTTGACCCAAGTGGCTGTCAATGCCAGAGCTGAAAACGTTGTGTTTTGTTAGAAGAGTTGGGTGCTGATGGAACCTTTGGGCTGGAAATGAAAATGTGGTTTTATGCCCCATGGATCTATTGGGATTACTAAGTTTTACCAGGATGTGCTTCAAAACCAAGTTGTTTTCTATTGCTTCCAATCCATTTAGCTACAAGCAATTAAAATATCCCTGATCCATAGTTCAGGGAATACAAGGCCATGGACTAGGTTAGTGCACATGGGAAAATACAGCACTGTACATGGACTTTGTGTGCCTTCTAGGGAAAAGAAAATTTGCTGGTAGCAAAGCATACGTTGAGTGCATGGCAGGTTTTCTTTGTGTTTTTCTCATAATTTAAAACACCCACTTCATAAAGGCTTTTAAATTATTATTTTCAAGTTGTGCAAATATTGGGTACAATATAAGAGGCACTACAGATTTGTAAAATGAAAATAATTGTAGAACTTACGTTCTGTGATATGGAACATTTAAATAGCCTTGGCAGAGGATTTGCTTGGTGTCTGGTGCTCCTCAAGACAGTGTGTGAAAGCCTTTATGAATTTTCATGTTTATGTATTTGTGTCAATCAACAACACGGTTTGAGCTGCAAGCTTTGGCAGCCTCTTTCAATATATGGTAAAACATTATTGTATCCATCATCAGGATTAGTAGAGGCTTGGTAAAAATATGCCTTTTCTCTTGTTGGCTGGGTCATTTTGGAAACATGCCCTGTGTGTGTCCATCTCACATCTGTCTATAGCACAGAGAGGATGGATTTTTAACTGCACAAAAATACAAGTGGGAAGTTGCTTTGGAGAGTAAGTTGACTTGCTATTGCTAGCGTGACTTGTGTACGAGGAGGAGAGGGCATCTAATATGCAAGATCTCCTGCTCTGGCTGGCTGAGCACAGATGGGTGAAGTGAGGACAGGATGGTAGGTTTCAGTCTGATTTTTGTCCTGCCTGTTGTTTTCAAACTAAGCCTTCACGCAGTGAAGTATGCAGTTTTGTGATCTTTGTTGCACTCGAGTGGCAATGACTCTGCAGTTGACATGAAAAAATAAATTTAAAGCTAGATATTCAAGTATAATAGATATCCAGGTATAATAAATTATAGTACTAAATGGGAAGCAGCTGAAAATGTGATTAGTTTGTTTGTTTGTTTGTTTGGGTTTTTTTAACACAAGAGCTGACGACCCTCTCTGCTGATAGTTGCAGGGCAAAGCTCTCATGAGGAAACAAAGAAAACCTGACAACAGAATGAATGAAGGGCATGGAACTCATAATTGGCTTTTCTCATTGTTGCTGCAGCATTTGCTTGGGTTTTCTTGGTGCTAATAACTCAGTCTGAGATCAGTCAAAGAGCAATAGTTGCCATACTTGAGCTGTACACATACACATTTCAGTTTTAATTAGGAGGAGATACCAGGCAATGCACTCGTGCTGTGGCTGTTCCTCTCCTACACTGCCTGGGTACCTGCAGCACCAGCTTCACTTCAGATGGAGAAACAAGGGGCTTGTTTGTGCACAGGATGTCAGGGGGCAGCTCCAAGTGGGCTGTGACAGCAGAGGCTTGCAAATAGCAGGGATAAGCAGTAGAGTGGAAATTACTGAGATGAGAAGGAACAGAAAGGTCTGCAATGCCTTAACACTTGCCTGAGAGGCAGCCTGTATCCGTTCCAGTTAATGTCTGCTTCCAGACCTGTCCTCATCTCTGCACACTCTGTGTGCTCTGATGCTGCTGGCCTTGTTTGAGGCCACATCTCAGCAGTGTCACACAGTGGCTCCTGAAATAATGCATGGCCAACTCTCTCTGGGAGGTGATTTGTTTGACATCTTGCTTGAAACTACTCTGCCACAGCCTCCTGATGAGGCAAGCTATTTAAAGACCAGGGAGAAAGCTTCAGCCCCCTACTTCCACATGTGAGAGCCACACGGTCCTTCAGCTCCACTTGGCACATGTGACAGAGTGGGATGAAAGTGTATGCTGTCATTTTAATGGAATATCTTTCAAAACAGAAATAACCTTAGAAGCTCTCTAACCCCATCTTCATTATGAGAAAACCTCTTCAAAGCAACCACTGCTTTTTCTTTGAAGTATCTATGGCCCACGTATTATCAGGGCCAGTGGGGCATCTCTTTGGTGTGCCTGGTGGTTCCTTAGGCAGTTTAATTTGGGTTTGGTTTTTAGTTTATTGTCCTGATTTCCTCGTTCATTCCCTAACAGAGCAGTGCAAGGCTCAGGGCGTGAGCAGAGCTATGTGATCATGAAAGTGCGTGGATTTTGGAATTGCTTGTGAGGAGAGGACATGGAAGTATTTCTGAGAGTTTCGTCACACACTTGCTATGCAGTGTGAATTGGGTGCCTGCGCAGATTTAAATTGTTTTCTAAATTAAGAGCTCCCTCTTTTCTTTTGTGGGTATGTGCACCTGTGCATTTCTGCATGCCTGTTGTAGTAAAGACAGACTAATTCCTTAAGTAACTTCCAGGGCGTCTTATGTTTGTGTAGATGCTTGAAATTATTTTGGCCTGAAGTCCTTTTCAGTTCATGATCAAAGCAGTAATGAATCCTTCAGTGGCTGTTTTCCTTTTTTTACTTTTAAATCAGTATTCTTATTAATATTATTAGTAATTAAATTAGTATTATTGCTGCGGGAACTAGCTGTTATTGAAACACAGCATCAGTTTGGATGGGAACACTGGCTCTAAAAAGGCAAACCAAACCCAGCAAGCCAAGAATTCTGGATGTCCCATGATTGTGCTTGACCTTGACCATCAAAACATTTTGTAAGCGATGTGTGGAGGTGCCTGTGTCATTCCCAAACTGAAAGACTGTGGATATGGCATAAGGAAATCCAAGCTGAGGATTGTACAGATGTCACTGTCAGGCAGCATATATGCACCAGGCTTAACTGGAGTTGTCTGTGGGGAGCAGGTTACAGTGTTCCCAGGAAAGGCTGTAAAAGTGCTAATAAGGATAGACAGCAATGCAGAATATTTGATCTCCCACACCCACAGTCCTCAGTGGAGTTGAGCTCCTTTCAGGGATTTCTTTGGCTTTATGGCTTTGTAACTCTTCCTGCAGCACCATCATATTTCTCCTTTCCCCTGAATTCTTCTCTTAAAGCTGGCAAGGACATCCCTTGCTGCTGGGTGGTAATTGTGGTTTAATGGTGGTTTAGTGGTTTAACAAGCTGAAACACAGCTAAGATGGGACTTGAAGAAAAAGAAGAAAAAAAAAAGAAAAAAAAAAGGGGGAAAAACATACTCAGGATGCAGAAAAGCCCAGCTCTTTCAGGCATTGGATTCATAGCTTTGTAAAAGATTAAGTGTCCTTGGTCACGGGTGCTGGGATGCAGGGAAAGGGGGTGTGCCCCACAGGCTTGGGGCACAGGGACAGTCACAGTCCTACCTGAGAGCAGAATCCCCATGCAGACAACTGACCAGTTGTGGTGTGGTTTTGACCCAGTGCACGTCCCAAACAATCTGTGATTGTAATCTCTAAAGCAATCATTTCACCATGTATTTGATAATGGTGTCCTAAAACACCCAACAAAAACAGAGGACCTTATGCTGCTGATGCAGACTTGTGTGGTGCTTGTTCAGTGTCATGTGTTTGTTTTACTTTAAATTTTGTGCCATGAGGAAGAAAGTGGTTTCTGCTGAGCCTCTGGACCTGTGAAGAACCAGTCACAGAACGCTTGGGGGTTATAATAAATCCTCCTGACAACTGAACTATAAATACTCTGTGTATGTAAACCTGTATCAATGTCAAAGTCTTTTCAGGCTCATCAGAAAGAACTCCAGGAAGGGGGATGTGGGTTGTTTGGCAAGGATAAGAGAGGTCCAGACTGGCTGTTACAGATATTCTCTTATTCTCAGGTTAATTGCACTCCACTTTCATCATCATTTTTCACCTCACAAAACTTAAGTTTCTGAAATGGGTGAAGTAAGCTGATTTTGATTTATTGCAATCAATCCATTATGGAGAGAGAATTTTGAAATACTTTGTCCAGGTGAGATCTTCATTTCTTCCCAGCTTCTTGGGAAGTTTCTTCTGTGGTGCTATTGTGGGATATCTCAGGAGTTTCTGAAGCATTTTGCACAGGAAGATGCAAGTGAATGTGCCTGCTGTTCACCACTTACTGAATTAAGAACTAAATTAGGCTGAGCTACCAGGTTAAGCCTGCTGAGAAGAAAAAGAGGAAAAGGGCTGCCTTTTTTGGCATTCCAGTCTCTTGCCATGTGGTGGTTCCTTGCTGTTTGCCTTCCCTGTTCCCCCCTCCTGTCTGCTGTGGCACACATCTGCAGGCCTTGCTTCCATTCGTGTGACTAATCTGGCTGTGCCTCAGCTTTTGTTTGGGTGAGTAAGGTCAGAAGCAGCTCTCCATATGTGATTTTCTGAAGAAATTCAAGGCTTTGTCAAATAAGCGCTGCTTCAATGAGAGCTTTATGTAGACTCAAACAAATAAGGTTGCGTGGAAAAGGCATTCCTCATCTCCTCTTTTCCTTCCAATGTAAATAGTGCAGCTTGTGGGAAAGAGATGAGTGGACTTCCTGTGAAGGGGCCAAGGATGACAATTTTGGACTTAATTGAAATGTTTTCTTGCACTGCTCTTTACTTTTTTTCTGGGGAAGATCCTTCTGGTTGGGCACTCTAGCTCACTGTCCAATGTGAATAAAGTCTTCCTGGCCTTTCCCTTTCAGCAGTTACTCTGATGACTGGACATTTCCATAGAATTTCTTATTTATAGACAAGAAACTGATGCGGCAAGCATTTTGCTTGCTCCAACTACTCAGCTCTTTGGTTGTTCACTTAAGAAACACATGTAAACCACAGGTGTTTTCAAAACACATGCCTTGTTAGTAGATGAGAAGCTAATCAGGGGAAGGGAAGTGATGTTCCCCATGGCTGGAACACATCAGTGTGTGGAAGCACACATACACTCCCAGAAGGGATATATTAGAAGACCCTGCTGTTAAAATTCAGGACTGGGCTTTTATTGTATCAGGTGATTGATTGTCAGATCTCTTCAGGCCAGCTGTGTCAGCTCAGCACAGATAACTTTAGATAAATTATTGGTAGTATCAGTAGAATGTTTGTTCCTTTATCAGTACTTTACCACGTCTACCACATCTTCATCTCACTATCAGGATGTTTGACTTTGGGATTGATGAGTCAGACTGGTTTCAGCTTCATTCAGCACCAAAAGGGCTGTGATGCCCCCTTTTCCATTTACCACCAGTAGCTTTGCAAATACCATTTGTCACTGGTGGCACTGTTTTAGTTGTTTTGCCCCATTCCAGGCAGAGCATCCTGGTGGACCTTCCAGTCACCTCTGCCAAGGACTTGAAAACAAGAGGCATTTTAGAAGTGCATTATTAACTGCCCTTCTGATGGGGATTTTAATGCTTTCTAGCATTTTATTACTAATGGACTTCCATGAAATTTATTGAGCTGTTGGTAAGCAAATGTTCACTGTGTGTGCCTTTCTTATGTCAGTTGGTAAAAAACTCAAACTTATGCTGCTTCCTTCTTTCTTGTTACAGCAAACCAACCCCATTGATGCTCAGTCCATTGAAGAAATTTTGAGGGTAGGTACTCTTAAATAATAAATCTCTGTGTTTGCTTAGATTTTGCATGCCTTAAGGTAATGGTTGGGGAAAAAATTTCTCTCTGCTTCTGCTCACTCAGCAGATGTAGCTGTCACTAGTTTTGGGGTGTGCTGAGGAGAAGTAAAGATAAGAGTCAACCTCAAATACAGCTGGAGTTGTAAGATCAGTTTTTCTATCAGTACATAAGTGTAATACAGTTTGGTGCAGTTCCAGACTGACAAGTCATCCAAGACAGCCAGAGCTACTCCTACATCAAATCAGGGGGCTGCCATTCCCATGTGCCCTTCCTCCAAAGGCTCTGGACATGCTGTCTCATGTCCATGTTGCCAGCCCCAGCAGCGTGGACCACACCTGTGTCCTTCCCACCTGCCTGTGCATGGCACTGCTGCTGCTCCCTCACTGTAACTCCAGCCCACTCAGGCAGAGCAAAGCCACATTTGATGCTGTAACCTTGTGTCAGAACTGACTCTGTGAGCAGTGCACAGGCTCCAAGTGGCTGTGGCTGAGTCCATGTTATCCCTTCCCTGTGCACAGTGTGAAAATGCCCTGGGATTCACAAGCCAGTGGCCCTGGTCTTGAGGAGACAGTTCCTTGATGTCAAATGCTATTCTGAGCCGCTGAAGTCCTGGTGGAACAGTTTGGTTTTTGCAATTCACTTCCCTTGCTGTTGCTTGAGGTTGCAAAATCCTGATGCCTTGATTGCTCCCCAGAAGCTGCTGTTGGGGCAGTGTTTTAGCTGGAGGGGAGCTGTGCACAGGTGCCCACTGGCTGCCCTGTGCTGGTTGGGGTTGCAGCACGAGGAGGACTCCTGAAAGTCTGGCATCCTTGTGTGTTTCACCAGGCATATCCTGCATTTTTGCCTGTTAGTAGTGCATATCACTATTTTTGTAGCAGCCATGGGGAAACATGCCAAAATGCATGAAGAAGTAGATTCAAATAAACCTCTGTGCCTATCAGCAAAAATCCTGATAGCTGCTCCTCTCAATCCCTTTCCAGGAAATGACCCGCTCTTGGCCACCTCCCCTGACAGCTCTTAACACCCCTACCAAAGCAGAGCCTTCCAAATTTCCATTCCCAGCAAAGGTAAGACACCCTCTTTCTGCCAGGACTTTGGATAAACTAGAAGAGAGTTTTCTGCCTCTTGCATGTGTTTCCATCTGATTTTGTCCCCCTTCCATAAATATGGGCTGTTAAGAGGTATTACCTTCAGGAGCAGTCAGATAGATTAAAACACAATGGGGATGAATAAAAAGTGCTTCAGCAACTTAGACATTTGTTGTAATTGTGGCCTTCAAATATAGCTACTTTTCTGAGACATTTTAAGTATCTCTGCTGAAGCACAAAGTACATTTCATGGTTTTGTGAACAGAAATATTTGCTGACTGTGTTAAACAGAAGTGTTTGGTAGCTCTTAAAAATTTTAAGCATATTCCTTCAAGAATGCACATACCCCTAATGTGCTAACAACCCTAATATTTTTGGTGACAGTAGCACGTTATCATTTCTGTCCATGTTAAGGTACATCAGGCCAGCTTAGACAATTGGACACTTTGACAAGCTAATTGAAATGTTTATTACAGTAAAGTAACATATGAAAAACAGATAATCAGTACACTGCTCTTATGAGAGAGCTCATTTATTTTATTCTCAATTTTCACTCTGTCCTTTTTTTCTAGGAATTGCAACCTGAAGGATCTGTAGCAAAGGATCAGAGTAAGTAGATACCCAAAGGAAACACACAATGTGTATTGACAGATAGTTTTGTGTGTTCTGTGTTATACATGACATGTCAAATGTTTACATTGATTAAGAGGTGTGGTTTCCTCTGCTTTGTTGAAGACTGATGAATTTAGAAATGGCTTAAAAGATTTTGTACATTCATTACCTAGACATTAAGGTAGCTGTTCATCAGAGGACAAACAGTATTTCGTTAGGAAACCACATTTGGAATGATGAGTAATCAGAATGACAATTATGTCCTAGAAGAAAATGATGAGTCTAATCTTGTGCTCAGAGACCATAGGGTAAAATAGGCTACAAAGGAGGCAAATAAACCCAACCTATTCATTTTTGGTTTTCAGAGCAGTATGGAGCACCTTCAGAAACGTTGCCAGGTTCTCAGCCAAGAACATCGTAAGTAACCAGACCCTGTTCACTTCTCTACTGTGCAGTTAATGAAAAGAGCCTGAAATGAGCTAAATCTTGGATTACTCCATGTTTGTGAAGATTAAGATTTTATCAGTCTGACTTTTCTTTGAAAACTTCCAATACAGGGAATTTTCACCAACAGAAACATTATTGTTTCATGATGGAATCATAGAATCGTTTAGGTTGGAAAAGACCTTTAAGATCATCTAGTCCTATTCTTGACCTAACAATGCCAAGTCCATTAAGTCTTGTCATGATTACAATGACTGTGTTAAAACCAAAACAAAACTGCAGAAAAAAACCAACTATTAATGCACCAGATTAAAGTTATTTTGTTCTTTTAATCTGGGGCTATTTAACATCACACTTTTGTGCTCTTCAATGTACAATAATGCATCCAACTGATATAAATTACAAAGGACCCAAATTGAATCTGATTGATCCTGGATATTGTTTTGAAGCCTGGGAGGGCTAGTAAAGCTACACCTATAAGAACTGTAAAAAACAGGGCTGAAAATGTAAA
Source organism: Trochalopteron elliotii (assembly GCA_024734555.1). Lineage (NCBI taxonomy): Eukaryota > Metazoa > Chordata > Aves > Passeriformes > Leiothrichidae > Trochalopteron > Trochalopteron elliotii. The sequence continues at coordinate 1,077,327 of JANPWX010000437.1, forward strand.
GAAAAAAAATTGGTCGATAAAATAACTTGGTGCTGTCCTTATAGGTGAAAGTGGTTATCTGTTAATTAGGTTAATTACAGAAGTTGCACAAATCACAAAACTGAAAGCAGTTTTGTGTGGGCTGACATTAATCTTTCAGGATTAACTTGGCCACATGCAGCATTGCAGGGTTCTGAGCCCTGAGTAACAGAAATCTTTCCATGTCTGGAAGGCTCAGGGGTCCATGTGCAAGGCACTTGCTGAACCATTAAATTTTAATGTCTGTCAGTTCATATGATACATAAAGATCTCATTACTCCATGATATGTTCTTACATGGAAGGTTGCAAAGTACAGACTACAAAGCTTACTCCACTTGTTTTCCTTTTCCTTATCACAAATCATTTAATTAAAAACCAATCAAAACTGGGCTAGTCACAAGTAAGAGCAAAAGCATGTCTTCCTCTTGGTTGAGATTGTAGAATTTTTCACTCAAGCTCTGTAGGGTCAGTTAAACATCCCTTTTCCTACCATTCCAGCATAATGCAGAGGAGCCTCACTCACTGGGAGTGTGGGATAGTGTCCTGCTGAGCAGTCAGCTACTCCCTTAATCTCTTCTTTATTTTGCTTCACTTTCATCCACCCTAGTTTGCTCCTCTTCAATGACATCTGGAAAGTTTCATTGCACTACTAAAACTAGTAGTTCCAACTGCTCCAGGCTGTGCCTTCCTTCCCAGCCTACACTATGAGCATCATCATTATTTCAGTTCTCAGCTGCTTGTAAAATTCCCTTTAGCCCTTCAGTCAGTTTTCCAGGCAGCTGAGAGAGAAGAGACTTTTCCTGCAGACAAGGATTGGAGAAGACTCCTTTCTTAGCCCACAGGACCAGAATTGTAAATTTGGCATGGTATGGATCTCTGTCCCCTCTCAGCTCAGCATCCTTGCCGGGCACTTCAGACCCAGTGCTCATCTGCAAGGGATGTGTGAGCCCATGGTTGGCAAAGGCAGTGGAAGCAGGAGGAATAGGGTGGCCTGGGTTTGTGTCCAAGGGAAGTTTGCCCCAGGACTTCCTCTACATCTTTCCCTTGAAGGGCTGCATCCCTTCTTTTTTGTGCTTGTTTTCTCTGGCACAACAGGCCTGGCTTTCTGTGCTGTTCAAAGCACACGTGACTGTCTGCAAATTCAGCTGCCTGGAGTAGCTTGTGTTGCAAAGTGTAGCTGGCTGAAAACAAACAGTGATTGTGCTGGTTAATTAGAAGATGAAATCCCAGGGCATCTGTGTGCCCAAATTAAGCATTCAGCTTTTCAGAGCGTGCAGGGATTTCCCAGATGGATTTCATTCTTGAATGCAGCCCTGAAGTTTGCACCTGGCACTGCTGGAATGGAAGCAGCCCTTCTTTTAAAAGGGGAGATGCATCTTTAACCTGGCTAGCAGAGAGGGACTAGCCTGGGCTTTCAGTGAGGTTGTTTGGCAAGTGATAATAATCTTAGTGCTGCTTCTCTCACTAAAAGAACTCTTTTTAAATAGCTTTAGGGAGATTAATGGTGTGTATATAAGCTGCAAATGAAACCTTGGCATCTATTAATTCCTGAGCTAACTGGAGCATTAAAATTATTAAGGCAGATTTATTTGCTTTAACTAGGCCATTTAACAATTTGTCAAAACCTTGTTTTGGGGAAACTGGCTTTGTCTACCCTTGCAAAAGTATGACTTGAAGTTTTAGTGCTCTTCCTTGATCCCAAATAGAGCATAAGTAGTTGCAGTGTTCTTTTATGCTGATGCATTTTATTTACCAGCAGCTCAGGTGGAAAAGGTAGTCCTTTTTATTACAAACAGTTAAATCAGATTTGAAGAGATCTAGGTAGTGTCTTTGCATGTCCCTGTCTACAGCAGGGATTTGAAACTAAATGATCTCTAAGGTCTCTTCCAACCCAGACCATTCTATGATTCTGTGATAATCATCCTTATCTAAAGGAAATAAGTCTTTAGTCCACAATTCTTAAAGCAGAACAAAACAAAACAAAAACCCAGAAAACAAACAAAAAAAACCTCACCCCAAAACCAAACTTAAAACCTTCCAGCATCCTGTTTTAGCATCCCTGAAAGTTTCTCCACTACCACCTTTGAAGGACTCCTTCCCCTTAGGAGTTGTAAAAGAAAATATAAAGGATTTATTGATATACCAGTAGATACTTAGCCAAACTGCCCAGAAGTGTGGAGAGTGTCTGTACTGTCACTGTTCTTTTTTCATTTCTGTGCCTCATCTTCTGGCAGTGAGCTTGGGCTCTGGCCCACAAGCAGGGCTGGCTGGTGCAGGATTGCTGCAGGCTGTTTGCCTTCTGCAGGAAATTTGGGGCTCACCTCTTCCAAGGTGGTGTTTCATAGTGCTTCCCTTCAGTGTTTACTCTAAATGCAGAGGCAAGAGGTGATTTCCAGCAAGAAGGTGTGTGAGGAAATGAGGCAGTGGAGGGTAGATCACAGGGGAATGGCAGTCAAAATGCCTGAAAAACGAAAACACCGATTTTTTCCAACTTTCTCCCTCTTTTTCCAGGGTGATGTGTTTCTCTGGGGATCATTTAGAGTTGTTTCCTTGCTATAAAACACGTTGTCATGAGGGGTCAGAGTCCTACTTTCTTTTTTGGCTGTAAGAAAAATTTCTCACAGAAAGCCCTTAGTTTGAAATGAGATTGAAATAAGTAGAGTTTTGACTTGATTATTAAAATCCCTTTCTCAGCTTCCAAGCTTTTGATCCCATTTTTGGAAGGACACTTTCTGGATTGAGGAGTCAATTGCCAGCTAGTTTCAAGATTTGAATAACTTTTTGAATAGCCAAGTTTTACCTGCCTATTTTTCAACTCCTTTGGGATGCCTGCATGATTGTCAGAGAGGGGGATAGCAATCTGGGAGAGCTTTGGGTCCCTCTCCTTCTCTTTCAGCTCTTTAAGAACCTTGGTAATATATTGAAATTGCAAACAGTAGTTACCACCTGCAGGCACAGGACTAAATGATGCTTTTGGAAATGTTTGTTGGCAGTCTGCTCTCTTCTCTAGCAATAGTGAAACAGAGCTTGTGCCTCCCAACTTGTAAACTGCTCTGAGTACCTGACCTGCTCGACAATACTGCTGAGATGTGCAGGAGCAATGGAGTTCATTGAGTAGAGAAGGGATGGGAGACAGGCTTGACTTTGGCACTGACTTACACATGTGTGATAGGAGACTTGAGCAGCAAAATGAGAACCCCTGGGGCAGAAGAAATATCCGCAGCCTCTGAGAGCAGAATTGTGAACATGCACAGCTCTTGATGCTTTCTGTCCCTTGGGGAGCCAGTGCAGGTTGATAGAGTGAGATTCTCTTACTGTACCAGTAAAAAAACAAAAGCAAAACGTTTTAACCATCCATTTCAGGTAATGACAGGGTTTAGTAGATTGAGCATGCCAGATGTTCAGAAAGGATGGGGGAGGTTGGTTTGTTTTGGCAGGTACAAACCAAATTTTTTTCAGTGCCTGCTGCTTCAAAGTGTGTCTGCCTTGGCTGATATTTATCTTCTGGTTGTCTTTCAGAATGCTCCAGGACGACCTGCAGCTCAGTGATAGTGAAGAGAGTGGTGACGACCAAGTCGGTTTTAGCTGTTTTATACACTAGGCACACAGACTTCCCTTTAAACATCACCACTTGTTGCATTGTTCTGAGTTCTGAGCTAACCTTTCCTCCCCCTCTCCTCTTTGTTTTTATGAACAAAACAGGTTGTTGAAAAGTCACCTTCTTCACTTGCTCCTCCAAGGTACAGGTTTGTTCCCAAACTACTAACTAGACCACATAAGGAGAAAAATAAAACTGCTTTTTATATGTGGGGTAGGAGGGTAAAGGTTCCTGATTTCTCTTGTAGCTGCAGACTTTCGTTTCTGGCTGCCCTTGAAAGTCAGCTTTAGTTGTGTGGGGTTTTCAGGAAAGCTCCAATTAGAAATGAATAATCCAGGCATGCTGGATTTTGCCTGTGAACCAGAACTGTATTTCCTCAACTGCTCCTTTCTCTTCTCCTCATCCCCTCCACCACTGTGCCTGTAGATCACACTGCAGCTAATGGGATTTTCAGCTGTAGTGGTGATGGGTGAGATGTGAGTCCAGTTTTAGCTCAGAAGGAAGCCCAAAACAGCCAAGTGGATAAAGAACAGGAAAGGGTTAGGAAGACTCATTGAGGCTGCTTCAGCTCCTCTTGATAAAGAAGCTGATTGTAAGCAGTTCCTGCCATGTATTTTTAGTCAGAAGCAATATTCAAGGTAGACTGAAGAGCCACATGCCAGCACTTGAGGAAGAAAGATGGAAAACCTTAAAATTTTTCCTATAGGAGAGCACTAACATAGATTTTTTTTTTTTTGCTGGATATGTATATTCTTCAAGCACAAGTGGTCTACAAAGTCAGACTTGCAGAGGAGCACACCAATACTTGGCATGATCTGTGTCTCTGCAAACTCTTAAAATAGGAGTGTTCTCATGATATCAGTCTTGGATCAGCAAGGAGCTTGCCTCCAACTCTTACGAATGTGTTGATACTGATGTGGGAAACCAAAGTAGAAAAAATAAATTAAAATATCTACATTTTAGTTTTGTAAGCCCATTTCAAAAGAAAAACACTGTGCATAAAAGGGACAGCTCTTCCTGGATTCCATCCACTCCATTGTCAGTGTGGAGAAAAACACTTTTTGTTAGAGCAGGGTGTTGCAAAAAATGCTGCTGCCTGATGTGGCTATTAATGAAGTGCTTACAGCAGGATGACCAAGTAACACAGATGAAGTGAATACTTAAGGGGGAGAACAGATAAAACAGAAACCACCCCGAAATGTATGCTTCTGCCTTGCTCACTTTTATTGGAAGATTTTCATTTTGAGAGTTGGGTTTTCAGAATAGCTCTGGGCAGTTTTGGTGCTTTTTAAACTTTGGTTGGCAAAATGCAGCTCCACATTGTAGCAGTGGAATCCTGCCTACATATTTGACTGGGTTGGAGTCAAAGGTTTTATTATTTCCAGCAATTTTGTATTCTGGTGCTTCATTTTTTTAAGTATACCAATGTATTTCTCTGGCCTTCTCTCCTCTCATCTCAGTGCCAAAACATGGGGTTTAGTTTTATTTTTGAATACTGCCCTGTCAATATAATAAGTAAGTAACCTTCAGCCATGCTGCTTTCTAATTTTATCTCATGGTGGCCTTGCAGTTCCTTACAGTCCCAGCCCAAGAGTGTGGCATCAGCACATTCCAGCAGCTCGGAGTCAGGGAGCACCAGTGACTCAGACAGTTCCTCAGACTCGGAGACAGAGAGCCCCTCGAGTGACAGTGAAGGAAACGACCCTCCCAGAGCACCAGCACCTGAGGTGAATGCAAATAAAAGGCAGAGGCTGCTCACACAGCCCCTTGCCTCACACTCTGCTGTCTCAATGCAGGAAACCTGAAATGCTGTCATTGTTCAGGTGTCCTCATGACATCTTTGCTGCATCACTTGACTTTTCTTGCCCTCTGCTTCCCTTCTAGAGTTTGTCAACCTTTGTTACCCTTAGTACCAACATAATTAGACTTTCAGATGCCTGACCTGGAAGTATTCTCCCATGTCCTTTGGCATAGCTGTCTAGCTCTCCTGGAGGAATCAGTGCCTTCACTGGGGAGGCAAGAGAAGGCACAGATGAAATGCACAGCTGGGCTGTGGGGGGCCCACCTCTGCCTGTGCAGGATTTCTGGGTGCCTTTATGGGCAGTGTCAGCGTGAGACCAGTTTCCTGATAATTTGAGAGGAGCTGCTGCCTCCCTGCAGCTGCTGTGCCTGAGTGACAGATTCAGCTTCTCCCAGGTTGCAGCTGAAGGGATCAGACCTGCAGGAAGGGCTGGAATATGCTTTGTCTTGCTGCTGTTGAATTTGGCTTGGATACTGCTCTACTGGAATTTCTGAGGCTTTTACTGGGGAAAGCAGACAAACAGAACTTGGTGCCTTAAGCTTTCATAATTGTGAGACCATGCATTTTTTTAAAAAATCTGCTGCAGAAGTGCTCATGTCCCATGCTTTCAAACAGTTCGTCCAGTTTGCAAAACATTCTCAGGCCACTGGGAAGTACATAGCTGTGTCTGCAGATCACAACTGATGCAAAACAATCCACTGGCAGTTTTGAGGTGCTCTTAGAAAGCCCCTTGTAATTTATTTTTCCTCCCCTGCCTCAGCTCTAGCTCTCTTTCTTTTCACCTTAGAAGTGCATGAACAGGGAGAAGCCAAACACAAGCTTTGAGACAGCCTATCTTTCCATCTCACTCTAATAATACTCTTTGCCCTCCAGCAGTTCAGTTACAGACTTCGCCCACTGCAATATGGTGTCTTTGAAGGAAGATGTTATACTTCTCCTCTTTCACTAAATTCTACCTGCTTTGTCCTGAAAATACAAATGAAGTCCTAGCTACTTGCCATTGGCCTTTTTGTCGTTTTTTTATTCAGCCAGCTGTTCATCCATGATGCTCTGGAGCAAGTTAGTGCACATGGCCTGTTTGTTTGTAGTTAGTTCTTCACATGCAAAAGCAAACACTTTGAGACCTCTAGGCAACAGTCCCTGGGCTCTGGTAAGCTGTGCTAGGATGGAAACAGCCCATAAAGGCATCAGTTTTGAATCCTCTTTTTTTTTTTTGTCTGCAGCCTGAGCCACCAACCTCCAATAAGTGGCAGCTCGACAACTGGCTGACCAAGGTGAACCCACCAGCAGTGCCAACAGAGAGCCTCAGTGACATTGCCTGTGGGGATGGACCTGAGGAGGGCAAGAAGCAGGAGCGGGGCATCAGCAGCAATTCCTGCCAGCAGCAGGCTGAGCTGAGGGAGCCTCCTCACAAGAGCTCCTCAGTGTCCAGGGCTCCTCAGGAGGCTCCTCTTCCGACCAAACGTGGCAGCCAGAAGCCTCCTGCGCACTCCGGGGAGCCCTCGCCCAGGCAGAGTGTGGGGAGCAAAAGGCCCAGCAAGCCCCTGGTGCACGAGGGGCCCAAAGGAGGCCTGAAGGTGGAGAGTGAGCCTGGCCCTTTGGAGGTCACAGACCCGTCATTCAGGGACAAGCCAAAAGTCAAAAAAACAGTGAAGACAAAATCCAGTGACAGAAAAGACCTGAAAACAGGGCTTCAAGAGACCTCTGAGAAAAAAAAGGACAAGGGCTCCCGCCAGGCCAACGCCAAACCCTTCTTGGACCCCAGGCTCATGGGGGATGCCCAGGCATGTGATGCTCTCAGTCCCCTTCCTCAGGGCCAGGGCACAGCCCCCACCAGGACCAGCAGCCAGAGGCCTCAGGATTTGCACAAGGAGAAATTGCCCTTGCCTCTTGGGGAGAAGTTGCTGTCACCAGTGAGGGATCCCCCAAGCCGTGAGCGCCTCGTGGTGAAAATAGATCTCTGTCACCTGGAAAAAGTCCCTCAGCCCCCCAGGAAACATGGGCACCTGAGGAAAGCAGAGACCAAGGATCTTCCTGGTGCAAGGAAGCAGGACTTGAAGAGGAAAGCCACGGACACTCCTGAGGAGCCCCTTGCAAAGAAGAAGGTGAGAGGTGGAGTGGGAGGTGGGTTTGTACAAGGGCCTATGTGGTGTTTGAAAAGCCTGTGTGGACTTCCTACTTCATAGGTTGGGGTTAGAGCCATTATCCTTCTATAAAGCTATGACCAAGGAAAATGTGAATCAAAACTGTCTGCAGATGTTTCTCGTTGGTCACAAATCCCCTCCTGAGCAAATGAAATGCCCTGTAAGCTGTCTAACATGCTTTGGTATTTTAGAATATATTTTTGCTCTGTTTTCTTGAAATCCCAATTTTCTCAGACAATAAAACCAGTCGTAGCAGTCACTTTCCCTTGAATTACAAGACAGCTCTTTATTTAACTGAGGTGATGGTTGCTCACAAGTGTTTTTTGAAAAGCTGACTCCCAAAGGGGACTATGAATATACCTCCAGCCAGCTGGGTCAGCTGCACAAAGAACTGGCTGCAGGCCTTGTGGGGAATGGGTATTCCCTCTGGATATTTCAGTCCCTGACTCCCTTTTTGGTCCTCCTCTCAGAGCAGGTGGCTCAGCATGGGTGGGTGATTAACCTTGGTCTGGGTTGCATTTAGTTTTGCCATTTTATGAACTTCCTGTAGTTGTGAGGGAGAATTGAGAAGAGCAGGAAAATGGTGAAGAAACTTGAGAGAACCCAGAAATTCTTGCTCTTGCAGAGCAGTGGGAAAAAGGGAAACAGGCAATCAATCTGTCACATTTTTTTCCTGTTGTCCAAGAGACACAGGAGAGGAGCTATTTGATGTTAGACATGTCTTCTCTTGCAATCTCAGTGCCTGACTGCAGGGAAACCCCCCTCAGAGCCTGGCTGTCAGTTCTGTCAGTGCATCAGTACCCTTGGGGCCTCAGGCCTCACGGCAGCCAGCTGGGTCAGGCACAGCTGTCAGACATCTTTTGTGGCAGTGTGGAACCTGAAAAACAGCGTAAGGATGTGATCTCAGTGCTGGAGCCTTGTCCTGAGCACCCTGCCAGAGGCAGACTCTGTGTCACAGCACACCCCTGCGAGTGACACAAAGCTGGCTGTGTCCCAGGCACTGGGAGGAGAACTCACTGAGAGCATGCTGGTGGAAAAGGAGGTTCTGCTGGATGAGGGGCTGGACAGGACCCAGCAGTGTGTGCTTGCAGCCCAGAAAGCCAAACATGTCCTGGGCTGCATCCAAAGGTGTGTGGTCAGGAGGCTGAGGGAGGGGATTCTGTCCCTCCACTCTGCTCTGGTGAGAGCCCACCTGCAGTGCTGCATCCAGCTCTGGGGTCCCTGGATTATCAGTGCTTTAAAATTTCACCTATATCAGCATTTTGGTGATAAAAACCAAACCCCCTGCACATCTGGAGTATCTGTGTGATCTGAGTCACATGCAAGTGCCTTGCTTTTGATTACTGTTAGCAACAGGTTTAGCAGTTCTATCCCTGCCACTACAAAGCAATTAATCTATCCAAGCAAAGTTAGATAAAATGTCATTTTAGGTTACTTGTAAATGAGTTTGCAATCTGTATCTTCTGTGCTGTGGGTTTGCAATTTGTGGGTTCCAATAAGGTATTTTTTCTTCTTTTTTTTACCAGAATAATTCAAACTTAGCTGTGATGGTCTGTATTTTAGGTGAACTTTGAAAACCCAAGTGATTTTATTTTTCCTATTTTTTTTCCTTCTTATCAGAGGGGAGAGAAGGAGGAGACTGATAGGAAGAAAATGAAAACAGCAAAGGAAACAAAATCATTACAGTCTTCAGCTAACAAAGACTCCAGTAAACTGAAGTGAGTATACAGTGGTGGAATGGCAGAAGGATGTATAAATCCAAGTCTTTCCTAAACAGCTTAGATCAAAGAACCGTATCTCCTGTCCTTATACTCGTGAGTTTGCTTCTAACATAATGCTCCTTCTGAAACCTAATCTACAGCAGATTTGCCTTTACATCCTGGGAACAACCAGTCCAGAAAGCAGCTCTGTAGGTGTGGGTGGGTAAGGGCAAGGGAGCATTTCCCTTCTCCACTAGCCATCCTCTTGTCCTTGTCTTGTTTTCCTTAGTGACCCAGTGGACACAAAACCAAAGTGCTTTTGAGTCCTAACCATCTGGAATTTCAGATGGCCTGTGTGATCAGGAATTCCTCCTTTTTCCCAATGCAGCATGTGCAGTGCTTCTGGTGGCCCTGCTGGACCTTCCCCTGTAATTTGCATACCAGAGCACTGCCAGCATTCTGGCTGGGCCTTTGCTCCAGTGGGTGCTTCCAAGAGCATGTTTCCAACTGGGCAATGCTGCCACGAGAGGAGACTCATGCCTCAGTCATGGGCTACTGGATTCAATTCCTGCTTGCTCGTGGCTTGACTTTGAGGTGTTGAATACTTGGATTGGTATGTAGTGTTGAAGTTTGTGTAAACTGCTTTTCTGAAGAGAAAACACTGACGCATTCTGGAAGCACTGAGGAATTGGGACTAACATTTAGTTGGGTGAAGGGATATTTGAACTGTGGTAATAATGCAAAAACTTTAATTCTGGGGCTTATTCCTCCCTTTTTCTCAGTGAAAATGAGTGCCTGTTTTAGTCATGCTCTGGCTTTTGGAGTGGGAAGGATGGGATGCATTTTTGGGGAGAGGATGTGCTTGGGCAAGTCAGGTGATGATTTCATCCTCTGTGGAGCATCAGCTGTGCTGAGGTGAAGAAGCTTGGGGAGCATGTGTATAATGTGAGTAGGGGCCAAACCTTGGGAAAAGTGCGTGGTGAAAGAGGGGAGAGGATTGTCCCATGCACAACAGAATGAGTCAGGATGTACATCATCATACCTCAGTCTCCTCACTGGGTTAAATTTTATTTCCTCCTCTTCTGATGTTGCAGTCCACGAGCTGGGATTCCCTGCTCAGTGTTTTCTTGGAAACTTTGAGAAACTGAATAAAAATATGTAAATGAGCAGTGGTGAAACAAAGTTTAGAACTATTTGGTGCTACTCAGAGCTGTCAGAGCTCCCTGCTCATCCTAACTTCAGATGATCTGAAATCTAATGTTATATAAATGTGATAATCTCTGCCATTTAAAAGCATAACATTTTAAGTCTTTCTCAACTATGTTAGTGTTGTCTACTTGATCTGACAAGTCTTAAAAGTGGAACTTAGTTTAATTCTGTCAAAGCACATACAGGATCAAGTGTCAGGGTGAGTATCTCTGACCACAGAAAATACCATCTATCTAAAGGGGGAGAGGCAGGTGGTGCTGCAGTCCATTTGCCTGGTTGGGTGATATTTCCCAGGGATTTTAATCACCTCCCTCACTGAGTAAAAAGGGGCTGTATTGGAGGCATGCTTTTTTTGTAATGTCCTGATGTTCTGGTTACAAGTATTTGCTCCAAGGACAAGTTCTGAGACTTATTCCTACTTGAAAAGCAGCTTGTTTGTATGTTGATGGTAGGTGAAGGTTTGCTGTCTAAAGCACAATGAAGCCCCTGAAGTTTTGTTTCGCTTTTGTTGAATTCTCTGTAGTGTTAACAAGTCATCTCACACTTCCAGAGGAGTTTAAACAGAATTGGCACATGATGTAACTAAGTTTGTAAAGAATCTCTACATTCTATGTACACCATTTTCATGAATTTGCTTCCCATCTCCAGAGCATCAAAAGCTTCATCTGAAACCCAGAAGAAAGATGTGCTCCCACCACTGCCAGCCGTGTCTGCTGCACAACCTGCACCAAAGCCAGCCAAGACCCAAAAGAGACCCAAAAATGAGACTGATGAGCTTCCTGCCATGGATGACCCTGCCAGGAACAAGAGCAACCACAAGGATCCTTTGTTTGCCAAGCACAGGAAAGTGAAGGGAAACCATACAGAACTGTCGAAGGGCATCAAAGTAGGTATCCAGGATAACTGGTGGGATGTTTCCTCCAATATGGCTGCTATGTGATTCCCTTCAGAAATGTACTCTGTAAACACCAAAGGCATAGGAGTCATGTTTATGCTAATCACCATTTCTGCAAATACATTACTGGCATGTTGTTGTCAAAATAAATGTGCTTATAAAAAGAAAGGGGGGATTGCTTAAAAGTAAGAAAATAAGCAACCAGTGACATTGACTACAACTCAAATAAGCTTTTATAGCTTATAAGCTTTTATACTATTTACAAAATGGTTCATGATCCTTGCAGCTGGTTCTTTGCATTTCAGGGTTACAAAATTCTATTATGTGGCTGTTTACTGGAGGCTCAGGGTGTGTGGTCTGGGATGTTGCTCTGTGTGTGTTAAGCCAGACTGTGGACACTGTATTAGCTGGCTCTAACTGCTTGCTTTTTCCTTTTGCCTCTAGTTAGTAATGGGGAATCAGCAATTGTTGTGTGGTTAAGGTGGAAATAAGTGTGAATAGATGTTACCCTTCTGCCTTGGCTAGAGGACATGAAAACTGTGTTGCTTGCAGCCTTACTGCTCTCTTAGTCATTGTGCAAGGAAACCTGCTGCTGAATTTCTCTGAGCCTGGGAGAAGTTTGAATGGTGTTAGGTCTCACAAGCAGTCAGGTGGGAAGCAAGCAGGAGTTGCTGGGGAAGAGAGCCTTGGAAAATAGACTATGCTTGGGACAGATAAACATTTTCACTTGAAATGTAGGAAAGCCAGACTTTGGAATTGGTTTAGGCATGTCTCTCTCTCTCCAGCTTTATCTCTGTCCATTTTCAGGGATCTGCAGGTGATGACACAAAGCCTTTCCCAGTGCCTTCTTTGCCAAATGGTACCTCTAAGTCAAGGAGACCTCTGCTCAAGTTTGAAAAGTAAGTTTTTATTTGACACCCCTCATCTTTGCTTTCTGAAGACATGAGGCAAGCCTGGCCATGTGGCTTCTGCTTTTTCGTGAGCATTTCTTTGGGAGGAAAGAGAGGAGGAAAGAGATCTGCCCTGTGAAATCTGCCCTGTACTGCCTTCTCATGCCTACCCACTACAAAGTAAACGTTTACAAGAAAGCAAAGTTTTACAAGTTTTGGTTTGAGGGAAGATACTCTGGAAATTAGGGACCATCTCTCCTGTAAGCAGGTAACTTGAATGCAAGTTTTGGTCTCAGATAAGTGTGTGGTTGCTGCCAAATTTTCTTTGCTTCAATTAAAATCTATTTATGGGTCTGTACTTGAGGAATGATAGGTATTGTAACTACTAGCTTTCCATGGGAATGAGGAAATTAACTTGCTTCCATAGAAGTCCAGCCTCTGCTGTTTTTTATTTCTGAGTGCAAGTTTCAATATTATTCCAACATATATATTTTTAAGAAATCAATCAACCCATAGCATCCTCTAGATAAGAAAGTAAACCTGATAATTATCCTACCCTTTTTCATCTGTTTTTCCTCTCTGTCCCCAACTCAGGCAGCATTCAAAGGAATACTACATTGAACAGGCCCAGAGGCTGAAGCACAAAGCTGATGCAATGGTAGGTCTTGACCTCGTGCTGGGAATGTTGACCAGCTCCTGCACTCAGCCCTGGTACCTGAATGTGGGAATGAGGTTCACTGGCCACCATGACTTCCATGCTCCACACATGGAGTGTGTTCAGTCATGTGTTGGGAGGCTGTCTTTATTTGCCAGATATTCAGATGTTTCTCTGATGCAAACACATCTAGAGAATGGGATTCAGAGCTGGCATTGTTGGGGCTTAGCTTTGCAGAGCTATAAAAGCTGTGAAAGTGAAGGGAGGGAGTACTGCAGTGGGAAATCCTTCTGTGCCTTGCAGAAGGCAAGCTTCCAAGACCAGACAACAGTATCTAAAAAAAAGTGAAGATAATAAATTACTCAGGGAAACCATTGAGCAAAGAGAGCCAAATGGAGCACACAAAGCTGCTGGCTAGGATCACATTAAGGGTTCTGCTGAGAACCCTTTAATTTTCACCCAGAAGCCAGACTGAAATCCTCTTCTTTCTTCAAATCTTGCCTAACTAGGAAGAAAAGAGAATTCAAGTGTGCTTGAGAGAAGTGTGTTTGGTCTTAGTTAAAAAATGAGAATTTCCTTCCCAATAGACTGACAAGACTGGAAAGGCCTTTCAGTACCTGGAGGCTGCTCTTTTATTCATTGAATATGGGATTGCCTTGGAATCAGACGTGCTGGAGCCAAAATCAGCTTACAGCATACTCAGTGACACCATAGTTCTCATCAAGTAAGTGGCTTTCAGAGGGTGATGGGTTGATGTGTTTGGAGGGGAGGACATTTTGACACAGAGCCCTCTGCTCAAGATCTTACAAAGTTCTTTGTGCCAGGACTAAGAACTTGGGGCAGCTTTCCTGACTTTCCAACTGTTTTTAAGATAATGGCATTCACTGTTTTTTAATAAACTGTGGGCCTTCAGAGTGCTCTGGTGGCTGACAAGGTCCTGTTTATTTTTTTTCCCTAGATTCATTATGACTTTGGAACCATTTGCAGACTCCTCAGTCTCTTCACATGGAAAAATCTTTGCTGTGTTACGGTGAGTGACTGTGCTTCTGCTCCTTTGTGTACTGCTTTGGAACCTGATGGAGGGAAAGATCCACTGCTTCCAGGGGTGAAGGAGTGAGTTAAATGGGAGTTAGAGTTATGCAAGGAAAAAACCACAATATAAAAACCAAAATGAATTGAAACATCTCTAAAGCGAGCTGGGAAATCACAAGGGACCACATGTAGAAGTACAGGCTTTAAAATTTGATCTGCTGGTAACTTGAGAGCACATAAGGGCTTTCACCTAAGGTGAAAGAATGTGATTTGGCTGCCCATGTTTGAGCTGTGTAACTGAAGCTGTAGCTGAACATGGATGAGGCACTTCTGGATGGGGGCTTACTCAGAGGGGGCACCTCTGAGAGCCTGGGCACTTGTTTGTAGGAAAGCCCAGAGAAAGCCCTTCCTTGTCTCTTGCTTTCCCTTGTGATATTTTTGTCACAAAATATTTTTTCATCATGATCAGAAGGAGGAGAAATTTTGAGCTTCCTTGACTTCCCAGTAGAGCTGAGGTGTGCCTGCCTCCATGCCACAAGGCTGATGAGGGCTGGACACAAACATTGACACTCAGGTGTGTTTCTGTCCACAGCATGCGCTGCCAGTCCATTCTGCACATGGCAATGTTTGGGTACAAAAAAGACACTGCAATGAGGTATTCCAGACTGCTGAATGACCACTTCAAGGTAGGGCACAGGCATCACTAACCTGCCAGCTGGATGGCTGTGGTAGTTACTGATGTCAGCTGAACACTCCCAAACTAACTACATTTTTATTCCTTGCTGCAGAGTAATTTCAGAGTAATACAAGCACCTTCTCCGGGTGTTGCAAGGTAAGATTTAAAAATTTGTTGTCATATGTCTGTGTTTCAATGACAATGAGTAAGAGCTTCTCTGTGTTCTGTAGTCATTTCATGTGGCAGACAGCTACCAGGCCATCTTTCAAAATCTGTGGCCAAGAGAAGGTTGTTTGGACTTTGACAGTGGTGCTGATTCCAGTTACATTTTTTGGCCACCTTGCACAGGATAGTTCATTGATAAGTAAATGGTCTCTTGAGAGCTGTGGTGGAAGCCCTGTCATACCAGGGACTAAAATTAGGTTGGTTGAAGTGGTGGGGTTGTAATGAGCCAGGCTGTGTCTGGAAGGCTGACCACATTTAGCTGCCCTGGGTCTATAAATAAGTGTGTGTAGGCTGACCTGGCTGCTCTGAGGAGCTGCCAGAACCTCCAGCCTCCACAGGAGGGGAGCTTCAGTGTCCCTGCTTTGGAAGGCACTAGGGAAAACACTTGGGTAATCTGGTGAAATCTTTCACGAGTAGGTGTAGATTTTGGAAGATGGATGGGTAGCCCTTTTTGATGTCTGGTCCCACATTTTCTTTTGTTGAGTAGAGTCTTTCACAATCACTTCCAAAAATTTGGCCTTGCCCTCAAAGTACAATTGCTTGTGCTGAAGCTGAGCATATCTCACTTTTCAGTGCTCCACTCCATGCTGCAGGCCTGGGTGACACTGGATAGCTCCTGGCATGAGGCAGCCTTGGGGAAAGATGTTTAGCTCTGAAGTTGGATGTTTATGATGGTGTTTCTTTTCTGCTGCAGAAGCACAGGCTTGCCTTCTCCTCTTTCTCCAATACCCTCTCCTGCTGGATCTGTGAGTTCTCAGCTGGGATCAAATGATAGCAACGGCGTTGGCCACAATGGCATTGGCAACAGCACTGGCTCTAGTGTCACTGTCTCCTGTCATATCTCCAGTGTCACCTCTTCCTATGTCAACATCACCTCCTATATCCTCCATGCATATGAAATTTGGGAAAAGGCTGATGCACTGGCCAGAAAGAATAAAGGTGAGTTTTTGCCCTTTGTCTTTTCTATCTCATGTGTCATGGTTATGTGAGTACATACACTCACTTAGTGCAGCAAGCACCATACCTAAAGATCAGAGCATGAAATATGTTGAATATCTCTGCCAGTGCATACTGGAAGAGATACTTGGCGGTGATATATGGATGAGTGTTCCCATTAAAAGGTTTTCTTGGCACCCTCAAATGTCCAAGAGCTAAGGGATGAGGGTGTCGAGTGCAGGAAACCAGCCAACTTGCTTCGTGGTAACACAAGGAGTGTAAAGGGTTTGGGTTTTTTCTGTCTTTCCCTTTGGGATACTGAGCTTTTCGGAGTTGGTTCACTTTGTTTAAAAATATCATTTTGGCCTGTAGTCTTGTGTTTTAGTTTTTGTCAGATTTCCAGGTAATTTTTTCTTGAAAACGGTGAAGCTGGCTTCTCTGCCTAACAGAGAAGCTGAGCAGCACTTGAATTTGAGTCCTTGCTGGGCACATGCCCAGTATTTGCAGCAGCAATTCCTAGAATTGCTGCAACTTTTTTTTTTATTTTACAGTTTTGTTGTTCAAACGTTGTATTGTCCTTTGGCACAAGCAATGGTGAAAGCACAAAAGCCACAGGGTGGGTGCAGTCCAGCCCGTGACCTGCCATCCCACGTGGCCTCAGCAGTGTCATTTTCCACACAACACAAAGTTTTGTGAGCCAGTGTGGGTGAAGAGATGCATTGCCATGACTTGTTGGCAAACTTGCAAAAGAAAATAAGCACAATGTGCCTGGCTGGGTTGTTGGAAGGCTGTAAAAATCCTCACACTAATGAGGCAGTTTCTGAAAATCAAAAGGCTTTCCAAGTCACCTTTGAACAAAAAACTGGTTGTTGGTTGTCCCCTGAGCAAATCTGTGCTTGCAGCAGCAGTTCATGTGTGGCATTTTCGATTCTCTCCTCAAAAGGCTGATAAAAGACTGTCACATAGAAGCAGTGGATGCTGCTAATAAGCCAGAGGACAGACTCATGGAGACTCATGTGTGGGAGGGCAGCCTGAGCACACCCTTGCATCAGTCAAGACTAAATTCAAAACATGCTCTGTGTGGCTGGTCCTGATGTAGGGGGATGATGACTGGGGTGCTAAATACTCTATAGGGAGTGAATCTGTGCAGGAGACCAGTAAATACTCATGTAGGCTTGGTGGTGGTGTCACCGTTCAGGACAGCTGGAGACATTTCAGAACTGGAAGTTACTGATAGTCAGTGTAACATACAAAGAGGTACGGAGAGTGGAAATGCAAAATGAATAAAAAAGGCCACATCATTGATACTTTTATGCAATTTATAGGGTGTAAGAAGGGGAAGAAAGAGCAGCAGCCTTTAGGTATCAAGATATTACAAGCAGGGAAGTCTAAGCTATTGGAAAGCAGTGAGCTGTACGTAACTGCTGTCCAAGACACTGGTGCAGAGCTGAAATGCCTTCTGGAGGGTGCACTGACAGGTCCCAGCTCCTCACTGTAATCCAGAGCAGCACTGTGGATCAGGAGGCTGTAACAGGTTGTTTTCAGCCTCTGATCTACCCCTGCAAGGACAAGCTGAGGCTAGGCATGGACATGAAGTGCTCCTTTCACATGATGCTGTGCTGACAGATCAGGTTATCTTCTGTTTGCTCAGACAGGGGCTTTGAATTCCTTCTGTTCTGGAGGAATAGATGGAAGGGCATGGATTCTGTAAACAAAAGCAGGAAAATCAGAGGAAATGTGTTCTCTGCTTCTGCATTGGCAAGTATTAGAAAGGAAGTGCTGTGCACTCTGCTTCTGAAGGGCTCCTTACAGAGCCAAGCAGAATTCTTCCACCTCTAGCTTCAATGGGTGTCAAAAAGCAGAGCTGAGAATGACCAGTCTCTGAAAAGGTATTTAGCAACATGGTTGAGCTGAAGAGTGAGGCACTGGGCCCATGTCAGTGGGGGGCAGGTTATGCAGGAATGCCTTGGGAAGGTGACTGCAAAGGAACAGGTGTGAGGATCAGCTCCAGGTCACCTGCACAGATGATTGCCAGCACAGAGCAAGGCTTGCAGCCTGCCAGCCCCTCACAGCAGGGTCAGGCGTGCTGCAAGAGCCACCTCCTGTGAGGGAGGAGGAATGGGATGCCTGGAGTTGGTGGTGGGATGGGAGGAATATGAGATCTGCCTGACATGCTCAACTCTAGGCAATCCAAACCAGAGCTGTATAGCCTGGCAAGGTACACAAATAGAGAAATCCTGATGCCTCCAAGGTTTGAGGATGGAAGAAGGAAAGGGAAACACAGCTGTGTGTCCTTCTGAGTGCTGCTCAGGAAGACACTCAAATTTGTCCTCTTTGGAATTTGGGAGAAGCTTGAAGCAGGGACTGTGGTGTGAACACACAGACTTTCACCCCCCCTACCATGGACTCTGTGTCCTTTAAAGTCAGGACATGAGGAGGTGGCTCAGTGTGTGCAAATGTGTTTTCTTGTTGCCTGCATTGCCTGCTGTGCCTGTCAGCCTTCCCAGCCCTTGACACTGCTGAGCTGTCTGCACCAGCACTGTTTATCAGGACTGGCTAGCTGTGTGCTGCTGCTGTCATTCCTTGCCTGTCAGGTGTGTCTGGTGTATGAAACCAACCAAATTTTTTCTCTCTCTCCCTTTTTTCCCCCAGAGTTTTTTGCTGAACTCAGCAGAGCGACGAGTGCTCTGGCACTGACCAGTAGCCTGACAGACCTGGTACACTACATCAGACAGGGATTACAGTGGCTGAGACTGGAAGCAAATATGCCTTAACTGGTTCTCCAGGTGGTTAAATACCTTGAAGTTTTTTTGCACTTTTGAAGCCTCAGAAACAGTTTAATTTTTTTTTTAATTGTTCAATACAAAGCACCTGCAAGGGAGAATATTTTAAACAAAGTTGGAAGTTATCTGGTTACACTGGAAAACCCTTGAACTGTGTTTTTCTAGGGTAGCACTTTGCTACCTTGAAAAAGAAGAGACAGAGGATGGCACCTTCCTTTAAAACGATGAAGTGCAATGAATTGTCTGAATGGCCCAATGTATTGATGGTCTATAAACATTTCTGTCACAAATAACCAGCAGGACAATAATTGCACATGATGCTGACAAGAAGGAAATCTGCCTCCAGAGGTGGTTATGCAACATCCCACAGTCTGCAGCAGTTGTGTGCCCAGACAACATGGCTGAGGAGCTGTTTTTGCAAGCACAGACGCAATCTTTGGTGTTTTTGTTCCTCAGAGAGCAAGTAGCAACCTCATCAAGCACCAAACAACGTTATGTTACAGGAAAAACAGCAAAAGGATCTGCTCTGCCTGCTTTCCAACCTCGACCCTCTGCTTTTGTCAGCCAGCTGTGACATAAATGAGGAAGCCACTGCCTTCAGTGCTGCAAGTTTCCTTTTCAAGTCATCACTGCTTTGGTCCTCCTTGCTGTGCTCTCGTGCACATCCATGCCTCGGGCACTCCAGCTGTGTTACTGAGGGGCTGGCTCAGCTTTAGCCTTGCAGGCCAAACACAGTTGGGGTGGCAAAATGATGTGGTGTGTTTGGAGCAGCTCTGCCTCTCTGCTGAGAGATGTCACCATGAGGATTCTTTGTTGGGCTGATTTTTTGTCATTTCGGTGGGTGGGGGTGGAAAGCTGCACTGGTTCACTGTGATTGCTTGGACATAGTTCTAAGAGCTTCCACGGGAAGGAATTGCTCCTGGTTAAGGAGGGATTAAGTGGCTGAATGTGGCACATAAGATAAATTGCATTTGGATTTTTGCCTGCAACCATTGAGGGTCTCGGTGAATATCTAAGAGCAGGATTTGTACCAAAGTAGGGTCTTCTTCATGTGGGAGACAACTCATGTGTTCTCTCAGCCATGCTACAGGATGGACCCAGTGACTTAGAAATCTGTCAAGGGAACGAGAAAGGGAATAATGAGCTGCTTCCAAGCATTATTTTCCTTGTCACAGTGTCAGTGAAGGCAGCACCCATGGCATTTGTGAATTCAGTGAGGTGACACCCTTCCCTACCCAAAGATTCCTCATGGTGTGACAGCAGCACCCTGCCATCCTCATATATAATAGTGTGCCTTAGCCTGCCAGTCCCCTCTCACATCCCTCTCCCTCCTCCTGACAGACCCATGGGACTGCTGAAGAGAAGGAGGTATCCCCAAATAATTGTGTTTACGAGAAAGAATTATCTCCCTTTTCCACAAAATTTCACCATTAGGGAGGAACAGGTCTGCAGACGTGCAGAAGTACTCCCACTTGTAAAATGCCTGCTCATAGGTTTTAGGCTTATGAAAATGGACAGCAAATAAATATCAGCAAAAGGTTTGCATTTCCAAAAGTAATTTCTGCAGAAATGGCCCCTGCCATGGGGAAGTCTGGGCTTTTCTTGGTTCTGGGAGGAGGTGATGGGAGCGTGCTGGTCCTGAGCACAAGGGAGCTCTCCTGTCGCCTTCCCTGGCAGTTCAGGACCACCAGGATCATGGCTGGGCCTTTCTGCACCTTGAAGGGATTGGCCTTTTATGTTCACTTTGTTAAAAGCCTCAGAGCATTTCAGGGATAAGCTGTCCTAACAGGAGTGGAAGGAAGATCCATGTCCCTCCTCCCCATTTTACCTCTCAAGCTTTGCTTGCACTCCTCCCCCCTTGGAGCAGCAACTGCTCAGAGTAAGCAGGGACAGAGAAGGGCTCAGCATTAACTGTTTTGTTCTCAGGAAGTGTGGGGATGGGCAGCCAGCCTGGAGGCTGATGTGCACTTTGGAACTTGATCCCAGACTGGCGGATTGATGCCACCTTTGGACTTTGTCCTCAGACAAAGTTATTTCTAGGATCAGCAGCTGAGGAGGAGGAGGAAAGACAAAAGCTTTAGTGACCCTGGAAACCACTGTGGGAGCCTGCAGGAACCATAGCAGAGTGCTAGGGGAAAGCATAAGGGGCAGCAGGGACAGGGGAGTCCTGGTACTTTCCTTCTGCGTGCATCCATGTCCCTCCCTGCTGCCAGGAGAGGTGCTGGTTGCTGTGCAGAAGTGGTTGTGTGAGGGCTGCTCCCATCCCCAGGACAAACTCCCCTGGGCTTTGTGGGAAAGAACATGGCAGGCAGTTTGTGTCACAGGCGTGTGGGGGCTCTTTGGGGGCTCTCAGTTTGAAAGGAATCTGTGGAAGCATCACTCCCAAGCTCCACAGCAGGAAAGTAGGTTTTGTTTCAGGACACAGAGAAAGAGTGTTCAAATAATAGGAAATTTTAAGAAAAGCCATCATATTTCAACCTTGAGCCAGGTCAGAGGCCTGCAGAGGGTTAGGAAGGAAGCTCATAATTTTCACCTGGGCCTATTCAGGCCTTTAAAACAAACAAACAAAAAATAAATAAAAACAGAAAATCAAAATGTAGCAGTGGAGGAAATAGCATTTGCCATTAAGAAGCAAACCATTAATCCAAGGAAAACCAGGGGTGATTGTTTAATCCCAGAAAGAAAGGAGGCAGCTATGGTGGCAAAGCAGCATCATTTCCATGCAATATTTATTTAAAAGAAATAATAATACATGTGTTGAAATTGTCAAATATTCTATTTTTAAGATGCCATTTATTTAATAGTTGAAAACCCCACTTCCATGGAGATAGAGATCTCTTCTGTAACTGAAAGTCAAAGTCTGACTGCAATGCCCTTGTTTTTGGTTTTGTCCTCTCCCCTCCCTCTTGGTTTCCACGATAAATCTGTACATTTTATTTTGGGGATGTATGTCCCTCTTGTATATAACCTTTTTCTGCCCTGCGTGTGATGGAATTTCTGAGATGGTTGATTCATATGGGGGAAATAAACAATAAATGAATGTTTGTTATGAGGTGTTTCAAGAGTCCTTGTGTTCTCAGCTTCTTGCAGAGAAATTCTAGTGTAGCTTTTCTCTGAATGGCCTTAGTGTTTCCCTTCTGAATGAGGTTTAGGTATGAATTTCTTCTGTACAAGAAGTCTCTTGTTCCCTTGGCTGCCCTGTTTGTCCCCCCTTGCCCTTTCCTTAATGACCAGAAGTGGTGCAAATGCAGATGCTCAGAGTGGCAGGAGCCTCATGGCTTAGGATATGTTCCTCCTACCTTCCCAAATACGACGTAGGAAAGGCTGTGCTGAAGCCAGCAGAGCCTGGATCTGAGCATTCCCTGACAGGTTGGTTTCAGGCAGTCCAACAAGGTAAATTAGAAAACCAGGAGACAAGGCACAGAAGAGGTTGCTGAAGGGTCCTGCTCTGTGTTTGCCATGAAGGTGTTGTAGGGCCCGGTTTGTGGATTGGTTTCTGAAGGGCTGCGAGGAGGATTTCTCTCAGGGAATCCCACAGGATTTCATGCCCTGTGGTAGTGGTTGTGCAAGGGGATCTCTGCCTCGGCCTTGCACTTCTTGTTGGAGGCTTTTCCCACTTTTTGTTTTCTGTCAGGCAACGTAGCTGTTCCTTGGAAGAATGGCTTTGGCATCTCTGTGCACTGTTGGGATATGATTTGTGTGTGTGGTTCAGGTCCATTCTGCAACAAGCATTGCCCCCAGGATGTTTGCTAATGATGGATGTGGTTTTCTCATGCACTGTGTAAATTGTAGAGGATACTGAGGACACCTGGTTTAATACCTGCTGGAAATGCTGCTGTTACAGGTGCTGTGCATTGTGCACTCTTGCATTGTGGTCAGTGCAGGGCTGTGGCAAAGCAGGCTTGACTTTGGGGGTGGGATGGAAATGGAGTTAAACATGCCAGCAGGGAGGGCATCCAAAAGCCAGGCACGATGTAGGGCTGTAGCAAGGGTTGGCTGCTCTGCTTGGCTTTCTGCCCAGGGCAGTGGCCCCTCTGGGCTAACACAGCCGAAAATATTTTTCCAATAATGCTTTGTTGTAATTTCTTTAATTATCAAGTCTTTATTGCCCAAACCTAATTTTGCAACCCTGCTTAATTTATTTTGAGATTTGTTATTGATTCTAGATGAGCTTGCATTCTGTCTTTGGCTTGGCTCATCCTTTTCAAAGACAAATGTCATTTTTGGCAAAACAGCTGAGTTGAAGTTGATTGCACTTTCTCAGCCCTGTGCTGCTCTCCAAACACTAAAATAGCCCCTTGGCAGCCTGTGCTTTCCTTACATTAATTGCAATTTCAGCAACCCCTGTTCATAGAAAACCAACACTGTTCCTGGGCTACCATCAACCTTTCTGGATGTGTTTCCATAACCTTTGTGTTCCTGAAACTTGTGCACGGAGCAGTGTGCACTCACTGCTGCTTTGTGATGTATTTTGTCAAGGTGTGGGGTTCCCAGAGTTCCTGCTGGGTTTTCCTCCTCTCCTGCTCAGCATTCCTGAGGTTAAGGGGGTTTTTGGGTCTAGCCCTTCATGTTGCAGCATTAAGGCCGTGTTTTACACTGTCAGAGGCATTTGCAAAACTTGTAGATTGTTTAGTGAAATCCTGATTTTACTGCTGGTCAGTTGCATATGAAGAAATACTTGTAAATGGAAAAAATATTTCAGATTTTTTTCAGTTTCCAAGTAATAAAATGCATCTGTTTTTCACTTGTTCCATGTGGGTTTTTTCCCAGATGCCTGCTGTATCTTTTCACTTGGAAACTATAGCTGTGGTAAATTCAAGTCTTTATTTAGATTTTCATTTGAAAGAATCAGAAAATCCTGTCAGCTTAACAACTGTAAAGGAGTAATTACTTTGACAATGTAGTGCCTTGGGAGTAGCTGGGATCTTTTGGACCAGGAAGGTTGTGGGCAAAAGGTAGCTGGGCTCCAGCTCAGGACATGAAATACTGTGCAGGCAGATCAGAACTTGGGGGGCATTAGGGGTGTAAATCTTGCAGTCAATGCACAAAATCTTTTCTAAGATTTTTCTCCCGCACAGCTGGGAGAAATGAGCCTTTTACTTTGATTATATTCAGTGCTAAGTGGAATAGTAAGCTGAGTGCAGGTAGTAGATTAGACTAAACAGTCTGGCTGAGGTGAAAGGGGAAGAGAAATCTGCAGATCATGGGCACAGCGTTTATTTTAGCACACTAAACCTGCCTCTTGACAGCCAGTGGGTTTTCTGTGATGGTTATTAAACAAGAGGCAAACAGTTCATTGTATTTCTGCAGCCGGTGGAGGAGGAGAATCACTCCAGACAGAGGCATTACTACCCCCTGCTGTTATTTTGTCTAAGGGTAAGATTTGCCCTGGAAAACAGAAAATCCCAGGCTGCAGTTTGGTAGCTGACACAGCAACACAGCACAGTTCAGACATGGTCCTGGTCCTGTTCCTCTCCAGTGACTCCTTGGCACCGTGTGAGTGGGACAGAATATGCACCACAATGTGCAATGACTGGTGGCAACTGGAAAATGACAAACTTGTTTGCAAGAATGTCGGTGAAGAAATAAATGTACAATTCTTTAAAAATATCTTTTATTAAATGCTCCAAGGGCAAATTAATTCTAATAAATTCAGCAGTAAGCACGAAGCAAGAAAATGGGATTCAAGAGCTTATATCCTTTAAAACACAAATATATGTTTAAAGCTGAGGAAGTAGAAAATTCCATAATAAAACTTAAAACAAGTGAAATGAAATTAAACCTCTGATTTTATTTCTACAGTGACTGTAGAAGTCCAAGCTTGGGAAACTGGGTTAGGTGGAAGGAGGCTGGGCAGTAGCTCTTGTGTCTTGGATGAGGGCAGGCAGCAAAACGTGCTGTTACTGTTGTGATTGAAAACTTTCCTAAACAGGAATTCAGTAAGGGATTCCCTCTTTTCACAGAAACTTTTAGGAGAGTTGCAGTGTAGCAACCAAATGTGAAAGAATATTGTGCAGCTGACAGGTAGTCAGAGCACCAGAGCTGCAGAAATCTGCTCTCACGAAAAAATCATCTGGTAATTATTTTTCATCATTGAAGTGAACAAATCATCTCCCTGGTTTGTTCATCAAATTAGTAGTTCTTGGAATTAATTTCTATCTTATCAATTATGTGTTGGTTTTAAGTTTTTTTTTTTTTTTAATCGTGTCTCTTTGACTGAGATGATTTAATACCACATTCATTCACCATCAGATGGGCTGAAGCCTTTTCCTACATTAATTCTTTCAGGAATCAGCTGTACTTTGAAAGAAATGTAAAGCATCTGTGAATCATAGTTGGGCTGCTGTGGTGTTTTGCTGGCTACAACACTCCAGTGTCAGGGTTTTTTCTCATCCAATTAACTAAAAATTTACGTGTGAAATTCTTGTTGCAGAGGCCCTGCTGCAGGAGTTCTCCTGTCTGGACTGGTGAAGAACCTTCTGATTTTCCATCACTGCTCAGAACCTGCAAGTCACAGAATTTATTTTTTTGCCACCTTTTTTCCTTGAATGCCTGAGCCTGCAGCCTTTGGACAAAGCTACACAACTGCACAGTCTGGCCCTGGTACCTGAGGGCTCCCTGAATGGCTCCTTCCCAGCTGCTGGGCAGGGAATGGGGGTTTGGTGATATTCCTTGTCAGAAAACCTCTCAGTGCAAGGTAATTCTCTGCTGGTCTGAAAGGGAGGGAAAGGGCAGGCACTGATGTCTCCTCTCCCTTCCATCCCTGTAGATCAACAGGAACAGCTTCAAATCCCAATTCTTACTACTGCCTCTGCAAGCTGGGAGTAAGAAGTCGTCTCTCCAGGGAAATTGCAGGTAAGGCTGGAGCTGCTGGGAGAGGAGGAGAGCCTTGTCTGCAGAGGGTGTGAGGTGAGAGCTGCTGGGACAGGGAGCTTACCCTGAGTGAGGTAACTCCTGACCCCAGACTCAGCTGCTCCTACAGTTGAGCTGTCACAGCCAGTGACTCCAGGGGAAGACGGTAAAGCCACCACGGAAAAGCCCAAACTGCAGAAGTGAAGCCAAAGCTATTGATTTATTTTTATTATTATTATTTTCAGTTTTAATAATCCAATGTCTTCTGTAGCTGTGCATTGAGGTGTCTCTTCAAGTAATTTAATGTATGCAAAGACATCAAGTTCTGCCCTTAGCTCTGCCTGAAATGTGATGTCATATTAGGGACAGCAGCATTGAAAGGAAGGGAAGCTCTTGAGAGGGCACATAAGGTTTAACTTTTCCAAGCAGCTTCCATGTTCCATTAGAGCAGTTGTTTGCCTGGGGCTTGAAGAAGAAAGGCAGAAAGAAGAATCAAGTCCAGCAAAGGGCTATAGAAATCAGTTTGGCTCTATACAGAGCTGTAAAAAAACAGGGGAGTCTTTGGAAGAGAAGCTGCTGGAGTTTCCCCAGTCTGTTTTCCTGAGGTCTGCACCTCAGGGGTTGGCATTTGAGTACCACCCCCAGCCCCATGGATTAGGAGGCACTGTTGTCTCACCTGGGGTTAGGAGCAAGTGTGGACAGTTTCTTGTATTGCCAGGTGTCCACTTCCTCAGCTTTAGGGAATCTCCTGATTAATCTGTGCCCAAATGTGTGGAACAGATCTTGGCTCACCAGGGTACAGTGCAGGTGTACGATCAGCAGCAGCAGCAGCTCATGGTCAGGAGAGGCTGCACTGTCTCTCCCAGGAAGGCTGTCTTTGTTTCACCCTCCAGATGCCATCTGGGGGTTATTTATGGTATTTCTGCAAATGCTCTGCTGTGTTGTGCTGATCTTTCCTCTTTCTTTTTTGAGATGCAGTCTTGAGCATTTCCACGGGACTTGATGCTGTGATCATTATTGGTTGTAAGAGCTTAGCAACTACATAAATTGTCATCTGCCACCTCTTTAGCAGACAAACCATTTCAGTCCAGGTCCAACAAATGCCAGCTCTTACAGGTAAGAAGCAGTATGGTAGGGCAAAGGCTCAGCTGCCCTTCTGGTTAGATTCTGCTTGGCTTAACAGGGAGAGGAAGGTTTTAATCCAAATCATCCCCACTAATGGTCTCAGGCTACAGTATAGAGGTTCCCCAGTTCTGCACTGTGTTTTGCTAAAATATCACAAATTTCTAGAGAGGACTGAAATGTTCTCTCTGCAGATGCTAGGATGCTCTCTCCAGGTTTTAGGCCACATTGCAGTGGAAGAGACAAGACCCAAGCAGTGATACCAACCAGTTTTCTTCTCACATCAGCTCACCTGTCCTTGCAAATGTCATGATCTTACAAAAAAAGCTAGAGGGCTTTTTAAAAGAAATATTTTCTATTGGCTTTGAGCTCAGGTTGGTTTGCATAAGAAATTACTTCAAGGCCCTGACTGAACCTAAGGGGTTCCTGTTCTTCAAAAGGGAGTTACATAAATCAAGACTCTGTCTACTCCCATGCTGATTTTCTTCTTCCTCTTCTTGCCTGTGCAAAACATGTGTTCTCCAGTTTTTCTAAAAGAGAGAAACTGCATTTTCTTTCAGTTGTACAAATTGACAAGGCAGTGCTCTGCATCTTCCCCTGACCACCGGGCAAGAAGAAAGATTTCTAGTTTTCTGGCACCCCATTAGGAACACTCAGAGTCGTGATGTTCCCAATGGTTCACACAGCAGTGTGCAGGGCAGGGTTTCATTTGTTGCTTTCCTGGCACACACTCGTTCTCTGATGGCTGGCTCAGCAGTATTTAGCAATTGTTCCTTGCTTACGTGGAAATAATTCTTGGATTAGAATTCAGTTTCTCTGTGCAGTTAATTTGTTGAACTATCTTGTAAAAGAAATGTTATTTTGCCCTTAATCATTGTTAACAGAAACATAACCATAACCAAAATCTCTTGGATATACATATGATTTTCAATATAATGTACAACAAAAGGCATTGTATTGAAAATTTCTAATGAGTGTCAATGGTTTTAGTTACAACCTATAAAATTACATTTAATGAATCCCATGATGTTTCACTTACCAGTGTCTCTGTCTATTACAAATGCTGAACTGGGAGCTGCCAAAGCAGTGACTCTCATAATAATAATAATAAAAGGGTTCATTGCAGTCGTTCCACATAATCCTCCATAACTTGCTGTTCCCAAGTTTGTGATCCTTTGATGCTTATTTGGCTACAAAATGAAAGCCTTGTCTCCAGACAACGAGGGAAAGGAAGGTTGTCCTGGACCATTTGAAGTCTGAGAATATTTGATTCTTTCATTGTTTACAGCTAGACTTGAAAAGGATCAAAAAGATTTTTGCAGGACTAGTTTAGTGTAAAGGCTTCTTTCTGACTTGTAGCACAGGCAGTGACCATAAAGAAGGCATTATCTTTAGTAATCAATTACACAGTAATTAAAGCAAACTACAGATCATTTCATACAACAGGGACAGGGAGTGGAGAGCTTTTTCAGTATGGAAACAACTTCTATATGTACAAGCCAGAAAGCTGGAATTCATCTAAAAACAAACTTCTCTCTTTACCAGAAACTTCAGTTTATTCTTACTCTTTTACACACCTGTTCTGGAAATCAGCATTTTGCCATTAATGGCTGCACCTGACCTCCTCCAGGAAGCTGTACCTAATCATCCAAATGGAGCACTAATACACAACAGAGTAAAACAGATTAAAAACATTTTCAGCTTAGTTCTCCATTTGAATTAACTCCATTGGAATGAAATTTCCCTGCTCCTAAGATCTGAAGTGAGTGTTTTAGCATATAGAAATGGAGAAGAATTCCCCTAAAGAGTTTTCTAACATTCCTTACTGTATTTTGTTATTTTCAGGGGCACATGAGAACAAAGCAGCAGGATACACAGGCAGCTAAGCCCAGAATGTCCACTGTTGAGAAAAGGGCACTTGGATCCCACATGGAGGAACACAAGAGACAGTGACAGACTAGGAATGGTGAGTCCTGTTTCTGATGGGTGAGTATCTACTGAGATGAACTTAAAGCCAAGACTGAAAGAAGGACAAGGTTAAGGCACTTGACAGATAATTAACCTGTTTTAAAGGAATTCAGACCTACTTTGGGACTAATTTAGTGAGAGAAGCTTGTATTTCCTGATCAGTCCCCAAGATCAGGGGTGTGTTATACCTGAGTCAGTGGCCTTGGGAGAGATAAGCAAGATATCAGCAGAGTTGAGGTTACACCAAGACCAAGAGAACCTCTCCCTTCTGCCCCAGGGAAGGGGGCAGAGCTCGTGCTGAGCTAAGGGTGAACATGGTAAGGAGATTCTCATGTGGCATCCTGTTATGAGCACAAGTCTCTTTTGTTAAGGAAAGTCATCTTCATTCACAATTGAAAGTGGGCTTTCCAATGGCAAAAGCATTTGAAAAATTAAGATCAGAGAGGAGAGAAATCAGAGATTGGTCCAAGGCTAGGACCAAAGTCTGTGTGAAGGTGATAGAAAGGATTTCCAAATGAGCATGAGCAGCCACCTGAAATGCAGTTCTTGCATGGAGGACAGAACACCTCTTCTGAATTTGGGGAAGAGAGAATCTCCATCTAAACCAGTGAATAACCTGCCAGTGTACTCCATCCATTTCCAATGGACACGGATCTTCAAGGTCTTACACTACAGTGCGCACCAAATGCAACAGGAGAATGGAAACATGAAAGGCAGTATCTTGAGCTCTGTTATTAAAAAAAAAAGCTATTAAAAAAGCCTCTTATTGTGATAACTGCTACCTAAAATCCTGTGTATTAACAGAATATGAAGTCCTACCTAGAAAACCTTCACTGTATGTTTCCACTGCTCATTTGATAGGTCTCAAAATAGTCTGACTGGGAAAAGGGTACGAAAGGGTGGGAAAAGTCACAATCTCACAAATTGTTTCTAAAAAAACCCAAAAAACACCCTGATTTATGACAGATTCTGCTTGATTCTATTTACAGAGAATCCTGCTCCTGAGGGAAATTGATATTGGCACTGACACCTTCACAAAATGCTACCAAGGGTGAAAATGAACCATCAATGTGGCAGCTATGGGAAGGTGTAAGTAGTACTGGCTGCCAGGTTGATATGTAAATGTGTGCATTCCTGTATCACAGCCACTCACAGTCATGCAAAATGTTTGAAGGAAAAATTGTTATTGCTACTGAGAATGTCCTTCTCAACCTCTTTACGTAAGTAATAAAAATACTGCAAAAACTATCCTGGCCCATTTCTTGGAAATGTCACTTTCTGTGTGTTGGTAGAGGTAGGCAAGAGAGCTTCTGACAAATATGTAAGTACAACATGTTCAGCAGAGCTTTTTCACCTGCCTCACTTGCAGGCTGAGAAGCACAAATCTTGTGTGACACGTCTAGAGAGGAGGAAACCAACCATCAGTCATCAGCTGATAAAGCCACAGAACAAGATGTTTATTCCCATTTTGGTTTCTGGTTTATTTTTTTAGTATGAGAGTTACAACTTTTGTAATAATGTTTGTTAAATAGAGCCTTTTGCTTCTTAGCTGCACATTTTTCTCTAATAAAGACACTTACGTTCTTGAATTCTTATTTCCTCTTCTAAAGGCTGACATTCCCCTTTAAACATGAGCTTATATACCACAGCACTTACCTTAATAAATTATTTATATTATATATTGGTTTGTACCCTTCTAGCTTAGATGGAAAGCTGGAATTGTTAAAACTTTACTAAGCTGAAAGTTCTTTGCCTTGGGCACACAGTGATATAAGAAGACCTTAAGGCAGTTCAGTGTGATCATTCTACAGGTTGCAATTTGGTTTCAGGAGGAAACATGAGAAGTGGGAACACTGAGCTGATAATGTGCTCTCATTAATATTAATCTTTCATAAATAATTTTCTTTTTTCAGCTGTTTTGCAGACATTTGATGTTTAGCAGGACAACTTCCTTCAGCTGGAATAAATAAGGGTTTTTCCTTCGACCTGGGATTGTGTTACTAATCTGTCTGGTTCCTCACAGGTATCAAAATGCTCCTCCAAATAATTTGTACGTGGAAGCTATTTATTCCATACATCAGTTGTATTAAACATAGGTTGAAGTCCATGACTGAAGCTACAGGACAGTGGCTTGTGCCACATTTCACAAAAATCTTTCAGATACTGCCATGGATAAAGGCAATACTCACACTGAAGTTCCTCCTGAAAGGGAAAAATATAATTTTCACATATGATATTAAGCATGTGAGGCAGGTGCCTGTAGATTTAACTTTCCAAAACACAGAAGCCCCTAATGGGACACCCACACCCTTTCCAAAACCCAGGCTGCACAAACCCTTCTGGGTTAACAGGAATTGACAGTAATTCTGGAAGCTGACACTGCCCTCCAGTGTGGGTTGTGTTAACTTTCTTCTGCAAAGGCTTTCTTCTTCTTCAGGGTTAATAAATTAGTTCAGTGTGCATTGCTGAATGTGTCATCCCATGACTTCATTTAACTTTATCTTAAGATAAATATTTATTTTATTTTAAGAAAAGAATTTTAAAAGCTATCGTTTATCAGTTGTTAGCCTCCTTTCTATGAACTATTGCAAAAATATAAAGGAATGTGTAAATACATTAGTATTGCATTTATTACTTGTATTTGCTTAATGTTGTATTTAGTATGTTTTGAAATTTCTACAGACCCACTGGATCACCTTCACAGATGATGTGTAACATGTTGTGGATTTGCTTTCTGCAGTTATATTTTTATATATAAAAGGCATAAAGGAAGTCAGGATTATTTTGCTACTCTCCCTGCAGATTTCTGATAGTCCATATGGTATATATACATATATAAAAACAGGATCTACATTTCAAATCAAAAAATTCCTCCAACACACTCAAAGCATAAGGAACTGTTAATCTCTACAACTCATCTCATAGCCAACACACTGCTTGTACATACACAAACACCTCAATCTCATTTAGAAACAACTGGTGTTACAGGCATAGCTGATTATAATTTATCACGGAATTATCTTTTTTTGTATCATTCATCTGAATTTCAATCCCAAATTGCATTAAAAGGGGGCATTAAAGTAACAGAGTTAGGATGCTCAATACTCCCAATCACCAAAGTTGCAGAAAGGTTTATTTAACCTCATATGCTCTGTATGTTTATTAACATATTGAACAGCCACTGGAATTTGCATTTCATAGGAAAAAGAAGGGGTGGGGGGCTGGAGGATTTG
Source organism: Trochalopteron elliotii (assembly GCA_024734555.1). Classification (NCBI taxonomy): domain Eukaryota; kingdom Metazoa; phylum Chordata; class Aves; order Passeriformes; family Leiothrichidae; genus Trochalopteron; species Trochalopteron elliotii. The sequence goes on from JANPWX010000437.1 coordinate 1,109,065, forward strand.
TCTATGTGTCTGTCTGTGTTTTGCACTGTAGAGAATAATTTCCAGTCCAAAATGTGTGTGTACAATTCCTGCTCAAAACTGTCCACCTCAGGGACTGCTTTTTGCAGAATTTGGGTGAACACTTAGTCATATGGGATGCTCTTAATATAAAAAAGCATATATTATCCTAAATTAAGACACTTCCCAGAATTATTCAAAGAAATGGTTAGGTCAGGGTGCTGTAATTCTTTATCCAAACACACTAGAGAAGGTAGTTGGACCTTCACTTCACCGACATTCCAATCAGGAGGAAAAGGAAGAGAGGCTGAGGTTGCACCTTCAATTGTCCTGAGAACAGTGAATGATCCCCTTGGTTCCAAGCACTACAAGAAGCTGGTTTGTGATGCTGTGCTTGCCCCCATAAACAGCCTCCTCTGCTGCATGAAGTGGTGCAAACCCCTCAGTTCTAGTGCCCACTGCCACGCTGAGCTCCTTGGTTTGTATCTCATCTGATCTGTGAGTAAATACATTCTGATGGAAATGCCACTTGGCTTCTCCTCAAAGCCCTGCTGGCACCAGCAGTTGTTCCCAGCCTTTCTCTTGCAGCAAGAGGGGAGGTTTTGTGCCAGGCAACTGCAGCTGCCAATGTCAAGGGTCAGCTTCACAGCCTCTTGTCTTTGCTACCAGCTCCCACAGCTGGCTGGCATCCATTTATTCTATTCCCTGTGACCCCCAGCAACCTTTACTTGAAATGATTGGTGCTGTTCAATCCTGAGCTAGTTTGGCTGTGCTCTGGGCATGGACTCAGTTTCTGTCCCCTTGCACCACCCTTGTGTAGGGACACAGAGTTGTCACATGCCATCAAGGGGCAGGACATAATTCACATTTTCAATTCTGCACCAACACAGCCCCAGAACTGATGCCTCTTGGCTTCCAGCTGGACCTGGAGCTGCTGCTCCTAACATTCTGAGGCTGGTGCCTCAGCTAGTTGTCAAGCCACTTTCAGTCTGTATTTCATCAGCTCATCCATGAGGAGGTTTTGGGAGACAGAGACAAGAGCTCTGCTAAGGTTGAGGTAAATGATATCCACTGTTCTCATCTCATCTTGTCTCCTCCACCAAGCCAGACAATACATTGGAAAAGGCTGATGGGTTGGTGAAGGTTGGCTTATCATAAATCCTTGCTGGCTACCCGTCCTCAGCAATCTACCACATCACCCTGACCACTCAACGATCACTGAGCACTGTCCCCTAGCCACCCTTCACCCAGTATTAGGTGTTGTGACAGGTAGAAGCATTATAAAAGAAAGGCCTCAGCAAATCAGGCCTGCTCTATTAAATTAACAGTGAGCCTGTCATCTTTTCTAAGTGTAGTTAAGTAACTTCCAAGTTCCCATGCAAAAACAGTCTTGGTCTGAAAGGTTCCTTAACACAACCACCTATTCTTGGGTTGAAAAGTGCATCTGTGGAAACAGTAAGATCTGTTCCAGGAGAAGCCATACAGGAAAATTGCAAACAAGCTGAACCTTAGCACACACACAAACCACCTTCTGACCAAAGCACGCAGTACCAGCCAACAGGTGCTGCACACGAGGTCTGTGAAAACTGTATCAAATCAGTGATGTGAGTAAAGAATTGGCTTTTCCCACATGAAGAAAATGGAGTCTTGGCTAACTTATTTCAAGAATTAGGAGCATTCCTCTTCTGGATTTATTAGCTGTAGGCTCCTCATTCCTCATTTTTAAGGAGGCTATAATAGCAGTGTAGAAATCAACCCCCATTTTTAATTTTTCACCAATAAACCTTTTCACTGGAGCACCAACAGAATCAATTCTAATTTACAGATTACGAGTCCCAAGGTGGTAATGACAAGCCATGAAAGCACATAAGGCAATCATATTTGTATCACTCCATCTGGGAGAGGCAAAAGCTGTGTCTGCTTCAAGAAAGGCCATGACACAAACATGTTGCCATTGTTTTCCATTCACCCCAAGCAAAAGACCTGAAGGAAAAAATGCTGGTTTTTGTTCTTCTCCAGAGACATTTTCTGACTTGAAATCTGAGCCCAGTTTTCTGATCAGTATCTTCCAGTGCCATCTCACTGCTCCAAGTCATGTCAGTGGACAGATAGAAACTTCTAGAAAAATGAACATTCAGGAACGTTCAGGAGTGAGGCTAAAAGTACCTCACAGGACAATGCTGTACGAATTTTAGTGAAATGGGAGTTATACTATTATATAGTTTTGTATCTCTTGCACAAATGAGTAAAAAAAAAAAAAGAAAAATTAATTCATAAGCCTTCTGCCCCTCTGTTTTTCCTCAGGAAATTCTAAATCTCCAAGCTGATAAATCACTTCTCCCTCCAGTTCTTTTTAAATAAAAATGCTGAAGTCCTATTACACTTTTCTAGGCCTCAGGCTACTTAAAAAAAAAAAAAAACCAAAAAAACCCTGGGAGAGCAACAAGCCTGCAGTAAGCCTCCAGGGAGGCGGTTTATGGCAAAAGCAGGAAAAACACTGTACTACAGATCCAGTTGGAGAGCCCTGAAGTGGGCTGTTCTTCTCTTTGAAATATTTTTTTTGTTTCCTCCCACTCCCACTCTGGTCCATCTTTGCATAATCTCTTTTATTTTGTTCAAAATCTCTTTTATTTTGTTCAAGTGAAGCAGCAGCAACAAGTTCCCCCTGCTCTCTATTTTTTTTTTAATTGAGAAGAACTGCTGGTACTCAGCCTCTGGTGGGAAAAAGCACAGGACGAGGCAGAGTCCTGGCTCCCTTCTCCCACATTATTCACTCTGGTGCAGTTAGAAGGCAATGCACACTAATTGCTGTGATCCCCCCATCTGGCTTTTAACTTGAATTGCCATCTGTGGGAGAATCTCATCTGCTTTCAGCAGCCAGAAGCACTTGAAAACAGCAGCCCCTAACATTGTTTAATTTTTACTTTGAGGTCATGAAAAAGACCACTAACTGTTTCAGTGAAACTCCATAGGATGGGCTTTGGCTGGATGATTTGTTTCTGCTTTAGGATTTAATTTGAACAATATGGACCTTTTCCCATTAGCATAAAATAAATCAGCACACTGCACTAGTTTTCCATGCCTCACTTTCCACAGGCTGCCAGCATTAGGGATCATGTGGACAGATGACAAGCACTCAAACTACTTAGATCTATTACAGTTCACCGGTCACATCAGCTCCTGGTTTTGATCATTCTTTACCTTGCATATCACTGTTACTTGCTTCCCACAGTAACTAGGTTTAATATACACATGCCTTGTAATTCAGCCACACAGCATATTTAGACAGTCATAAATTCAAATCAGGTAGCAAGGGTTTGAATAATAGAAGACATTTTTTCTCAGTAAAGCAGTTATTTGAAATACACCACAGCTATACTTGGAGGATTTCAAGGAGATCAAGTATCAGAACTCATATTTTCCTTCCCCAGATTTCCATATTCATGTTAGCACATAAAACGTTGCTTTATATAAAAATGATTTTGTTCCACAAGTCTAACTGAGATAAGTTTGAGATTTACTGAGATAGAGTCCAGGTATGGCACTTCATCTTCAAAATCACATGGGATGAAACAAATTATCCAAGTTAATGAAGGGAAGTCATTGATCTAGCTGGAAGGAACAAGGTATTTTTCCATGAAAGATTTGCAGGCTTCTCTCTCCCTACTCCACCACTCCTGCCTTGCTGCTCTGTGCCTAAGGGACATCACCACACTGATCCAAAACTGCCCCATCCCTTTTCCTGGCAGCTCTCCAAGGCTCCATGGTGCCCTCACCCCTTCCCCACAGCCATGCCCTGCTGTGAGTTTTTCATGTTTGCCCCCACAGCACTCCCCTTCACCCTCAGGACCAGCAGCCTCCACTTCTGTACCAAAAGAGAACAGAGAAAAGGGATTTCTGCTGAAGTAGTAGTGGTGGGCTCAATAACATCCCTGCAGTCAGGGCCACACTGCTGGGTACATTTCCTCCCCTGCTAAGCAAAGCTAAGTTGGGCACACTTGGGTGGTAGTTGTGCAGCCGTGAGTTCTGAGTGCCAAGAAACTACGTAAAAATAACCCCATTTGCTGGAATTTTTTTGTGAGGCAGGCATGTCCTAAACTATCAATGAGTTAAGACATATGATACAAAGGTTTGGGGAGTAAAATAAAAAGGAAGTTAAAACTAGGCCACAGGCAGGAAAAGCATAGGATTCCTGGCTCTGGGTCCTGCAGACAGAGCTGGTGATCTGGGTGTGTCTGTTATGGAGAGTTTCTACAAACAGTTTTGCAAAATACAGCAGAAGTCCCAAATATTTAAAAAACATTTAGAAACATTCAGCTTTTTGCACCAAATGAAAATATGTATCCTACCCATGGATAGGGGTTTTACCTACACATTTCTATGATCATCTCTTCAGATCCAGCTATCTCCAGTCCAAATTAATCTGTAGTGCTTCTTGTCCAGGCCAGTCTGTGTATTGTAAACTCAGATGGCAGTTTTAACTGTAAAAGAAAAATTGGACTTGCTGAGGAAAGAAGTTGAGAATGTATCTAAATACCACAACAAAACAAACTGCAGATGCTTCTCTGAAAACCATGTCAGACTAGAGATGCACATTTTTTGCTAAACACTTCATGTTTCAATTAGCAGCTCTGAGCTAAATTGCTCTGCCTAACCCTAAAACAACACACATACAGAAGCATCAAAATTTCATGCAGAAACAATTTTTGAAAACGAGGGGATTTTTTTCTTAAGACTCTACACAAATAGACTAAACATTTCTGGATTTTTAAAAATATACGAAAGTCAGATGTTGTCCACCTGTTAATCACTGAGGTCAGATAGGAAAAAACCTAAGTTGCTCCAAGCTCACATCTGAATTTTTGGTGTATGTATAAAAACTTCATTTTATTCAACTGTTAGAGCAGTTCAGATTGAACCAAACATTGAACTAAAGAAGTGGCTTCATATTTTGAATTAACAAAAGATCATTTTCCCTGTTTTGCTGGACAATTCCAGCACAGCTGCAAGCAACTTCCTTGGATGCAAAGTCTTCCCTTCCTGCATTCACCTCAGATTCCAGTGCTACAACAGCTCAAAGATGGGTTTTTAACTTTGGTAGAAGTTCAATTAGCATGTGCATTTGTTTGTATTTGCAGAGTAGGCTACAGCTGGAAAAAAAAAGGGGGGTAATTTTTTGCTTTTATGGGAGGAAATGAAAAAGACCAGTGCCATAGACAAGGATTTCATTAAGATGAAGAAATTCCAGTTCTCCACAGAGAAAAAATTAAGCTTTGCTTGAAGATCTTTCATGAAACAATTTGTGTGGTCTTTATCATTTCAAACTCTTAAAGTGTGATAGCTGCAGAATTGCATGATTTTCTGAACTTGTCTTGGAATTTGACATTGAGTTTTTCTTCAGCCTGTTTAAGCCCTGAATTCCATTCGAACCAAGTAAAGACAATTTTTGATCAAAAAGCTGTTGCACCAGTCTGTAATCTTCCAATGAAATCTATCAAAACTCTAACAATGGGCCTAAAAGGAGACACTAAAACTTGACAACCAAAAAAATGATTTGCAATTATGTATCATTGTCTCATCCTCACTGCATTTTCTAAAGCAGACATCCTCCAGAGCACATATAGAGCATGGGTTTGCATGTCAGCAACTATTTCCATTACCCTAATGTACAACCAAAAAGTCTCACAGTGATGTTAAAATGCTTTAAGCAGCAGAAGAAAGCAGGACATTTTTCATGTCAGAAAGTGAAATAACCTGAATTAACAAAATGTAATTAAGAATCAGTTAAGATGAAGCCAACCCAGCTTATTCAGATATTATTTTCTATGATTTTAAAACTTTTTATGTAGTTAGTTTACTCTTATTATCCACTATTGTTTTCCAGACCAGAAGTGGAAATGATCAGTTAATAATGAAATCTTGCCTAACATTGTCAAAGGCTATGGAGTGGTATAGAAGAACAGGAGATGCTGTCTCAGAGGACATAAAGTGGGTTGTTTTTGAGGGAAAGATTCTTATACATAAACCCAGTATTATCAAGTTGTTATTAATGTTTTTCACTTGTATGACAAAGCATCCCTAAAAGGAGTCAGAGTCCTTAGCAGGAGGCCTGCAGTTCTTTTGGAAATAAGAGAAACTTCATCTGCAGGGTGAATCTGTATTAGTGGGCAAACATTGAAATGGAGGGTTATTATGAGTAAATTGCTTTACTCCTCACACCTCCTAAAATCACAAGGGGAACAATGAGAAACAATTCCAACAGCTGATTGGAATGATGGTGGAAACACTGAGAGAACTTCTTTCATTGTACTGAAGCAGAAACTGGACATGTCTAGGAAGAAGTTCCCCCACAACAGAGTTCCATTTTTCATTCTCACCCCATTAATTAGATATCACAGATGAGGTAGAGTAGACTCTAGAGTTATATTCTAGAGTTACAGGAGGGTAAGGGCAAGAGGAAGACTATTTCCCCTTAAAAAAACCAAGAAATAATTTTGATATTTGTTTCTTTATTAAAAGGGTAGTTTCTATATCCCATTGCAAGAAAAAAAAATATTATTCTTAATCATCGAAAGCCTCTGAAAAATTTCAGAGAAGTCCACACCAGGCTGATTGGAAGAATTACAAGAAACAAAGAAACAGTGTTTTGCCCAAATATCTAGTCAGGTTTTTCTGAATTTTTCCTCAGCAGCCTGTCACCTTGATGTCATTCTCACCACTGCCATCACACACCCTATAAATAACTATATTTCATACACTGGAGTACAAAATTAGATTTCCCTGAGATTTCCAGCTGTCCATTGGTTTCACTGTGGTTTTCTGAAGTGGGATGCTCAATTTTCTGACTGTCATCTGAAGAGACCATGCTACTTTAATTGTTGATGAAAATGCACTATCATAATATTCAAGCCAATTTTTCTTTGGGTGCTTCTGTTATGGAATTCTCAGCAGGTGAAATGCAAATCTCTATTAAAAGATAATTTTCCAATTTTTAGAGACTTTATCAGTCTTTTGAAGCCTCATGCATATTGGAATTGTTTTGGACACTGCTTCCCAAAATTTGAGCCCATTCTAGAGTTCAGCTTTTTTCACTGGGAGGGATTTTTGTTAGGTTACCATAGAAATGAGTGATGAAGCAGAAGCTGGCTCCTGCTGAATGAAACCCACAAAAAACCTCGCCCAAATAGAAAGTTTTAGCAAGAATTCTCCTGAAGAGGAGAAACAGAAGATAATTCCTAACCTTTCCCTTAGGGCTATAGTGTGCATCATTAGCTTGCATTGCATTTGGTTATTAAAAACCATATATGTGTTCACACAACCAGACAGCAGGGTTGTTGTCTAGGAATTAACATAGGAAGGGCTTTTACCACCAGGAAAAAATAACTCATATTTAGAACCATCCACTCCTTCAGACAAAACTCCTCTTTCCTTATTTACTATGTAACATTCAGAGACTGCAAGATGTTCTATTCTATCTTTCAAGAAACATCTGAAAGGACACAGTTTTACTGAGCTGATTTCTGTCTGAACTGGAAATACCAGTTCATATGGACTTTTCTGTTAACTAAAAGGCCTTCAAGTTCAAAAAAAAAAAAAAAGGTAGGTGTCTTGTAACCATCAAGCTGGTACCAATACACTGACTTAAATATAATTAAAGCCTGTGCCCAACAGCTGTGTTTGCAAAGCTGCTGAAGGTATAAAATCTATTTTTTTTTTAAAGAAGAATGCTTACATCATCAATGTTTGGGCCAAAACACTCTTGAATTCAGGATTACTTCAAGCTACAGTTTTGTTTTTCCCATTATAAGGACAGCCCTTGGTTACAGTACTCAGGTCCCACATAAGCTCTCACTCTGACACATGCTGGTCCTTTCTAACATCTTGACACCCCAAATCAATACTTGTGACTTTGGTTTGTATTCACCTTTAGTTTCACAAGGTCTTGATTTCACTCTCTAAATCTCACCATTTCCTTTCCACTTCCTTTTATCTGACACCTTCAGCCTTCCAAGCTACAACCTCCAATTGTCTTCCCTCCCTTCAGAGACTGCATCATTGTTGGCTTATTATCTTGGCTGCTGTCAGCCCCCAAATCTCAACTCTCCACCTGCTCATCCAGTCATTGCTCTTTTTGCTATTTTAGCTTTTATAATCTTCTGGACTTCTTAGACCTGTTACTTCAATTTATGTAAACTATTTCTATCCCTGATCTCTGTCCTTGCTTCATTCTTGTCCCCTGGCCATTTGACATTGTCACTAAAGCCTTATACTCTTGCTTAATCTCTCCAGTTCATTTATTCTTCACATGCTCCCAGCTCTCATTCCAAATTGAAACCACAGCTTTTTGCCATAGCACTTCTTTATTTCTTACATCTTTGCAAAGGGGGCATCTGTATCTGTTTTATTTATGTGCAGAAGACATTTTGGTCATGCACGTTGTGTGACTACATAAAAATCACATTGTTCTGGGCCTCCGTGCCACCTCTGGGGGTTCCAGGATTCTGTGTGGTGAAAAAGCACAAGGGAATTTTTTTAGAAGATCGTATTTTCCACTGACAGCTCATTCTGGGCTGAAGTGAGTGTGCAAAAGAGTGACATTTTTAGCTGTCAGTCCAAACAAAAAAAAAATTTTTATAGTAAAAGCCAACCTAGCCCTAGTATTCAAAGGGCTGCTGCTATATCCACTTTCTTTGGTTAATACTCAGCCCAGCCACATCTACCTCTAACCTGCCATTCAGCTCCAGACTTGTGGTTTCTTTGAATTTGGCATAACTTACATGGCTGCAAAATGCTGAGCACCAGCCTCCACTAGTCTGGAGTTGTCATTAAAACCTACCTAATATATCCTACAGACAGAAAGCTGAGGATTCTGTGAAAAGCAGATATGTTCTCAGAGACTCTGCCACCAGACAGTGCCTTACAAGAAGCCTGGACTGCTTCCTAATGTTCTCCTCCCATTTGCACCAGTGGGCAGAGAATGAAGTGCCTTAGTAGGGGAACATATAAAGTGTATTCCTTGATGAATAAGGATGAACTCCCTCATGTGAGTTTTATTTTTCTTAATTGGCTGGTTTTGCTCAGAATGGAGCAATAAACAGAACTCATTAATTCTAACATTAATTAAGTCCATGAAGGTTGTGATCAGACATTATCTGTTCAGTCATCAGAATCCCTGAATCCAATGCAAATATTTTGCAGAAGAACAGAGACAGGGATTACAATATTGTCATTGAGCTCATTACCTCCTTCCAAGACCTTCCTGCTAGGCTCCACTCATGCTTCCATCTCACCTCCTGCACTGTCAGTGAATGCCCTTTCTTTGCCCATGAAATAAGAGCTGCACCACAAGACAGGATTTTTTGTGCATTTCACAACCCTGCTCACAAAAGTAGAGCAGACAGCTCGGCATGGCTCACAAGCTGCAGCTTTCATCAGAGAGAAACTGGTGGCCTTAGCTGGCATTGGTATGGAAACAAACTGAGGAGCTGAACCAGGGGGCCATAAAAAGGTGCCAAACCATCTATCGGTGTTCTGGGTAACTTTCACCTGAAGTTAAAATTTCAGCTATTTTCCCCACTAACACACAACCCAGCTTTGGTGCCAATCATATTTGTAATGAGCACATGCACACCTTCTTCATTTTCTCAGTTGGCTTCATAGCAAATACCTGCACAGTGGGAAAAAACCATGGCCTTCATTGGCACCAACCAAAATGCTTGTTAGTAAAATGTGTGACAATACCATCCAGTTTTCCAAAGATGCTGTGATTCTGGCCAACATGTCTAGAATCAGTTTCATTCTCCTGATAAATAAGTAGCCTGTGGCCAAGAAGTCACATTTCTCTTTTGCTTGGTTAGCATAAAATGTGTAGAACAAAGTCACTTCGTCTCAGTTCAGCACAAGCTGATCAGGAGCTTACTGCAAAGAAAGAATCCATTTAGGAGTTCTAGGGGAAGCTAGCCTTCTGTAATGGCTCCTATCAAATACAGCAGATACAAATACTCTACAGAGTCCTGTTTTACTGCAGCTGGTGGCCACCTTCTCTTTTATGTCATGGCAACACATCCCTCAGTCTTTCTCTTTTTCCTAATTTGTTACTTTTTGCCCATACTAAGGGTTCCTGAAAATACATGCCTGAAAGCAAACCCTTAAAAATTTCAGTCACTACAAATCCCAGAAACTGACTCAGCTTCTTAAACAAAAGTATTATAAATATGTTTGAAGTAGAAATTTGAGGGGTTTAATAAAATCTAAAAGCAGCAGGTATTTTACCTTGTAAAATGTAGCTTCCCCTGCCTTTCCCTGAGCTCTAGACCTTTCCTGATTGTATAACAAATGCAAACCCTGAATGGAATATGGCTTTAATCTTCTTTGAAAACCTTAAGCATGCTATGACCTAATTTTAGTTGTGTATGTTCCCTGTTTCCCTTTTAGTCCTCTTCCTAAATTAAAGCTGGGCACTGGGATATCAGATCAGATAGACAACAGGAAAATGATTTCCACCCAGAGGGTGGCTGGACACTGGAACAGGCTCCCCAGGGAAGCTGAGAGAGCTCAAGAAGCATTTGGACAATGCTCTCAGGCACAGGGTGTGACTCTAGGGGATAGTGCTGTGCAGGGCCAGGATTTGAACCCAATAATCCTGATGAGTCCCTTCTAACTCAGCACATTCCACGATTCTGTAACCTCCTCTCTCTAATACCCACTCTATGCACTTCTGAGAAGTTGATACTTCCTTTTTTTTGCTTTTAAAGATTTTTTTGCAATGTCATTATTTTAATAAGAATCTTTCTGAGGATTGCAGAGTATTTTTCTATCATCAGGGTCTATCACTGGTCTTGGAATTCAATATACACTTAAGAAAGAAATTCCAGCCTCCTGAGTCACTAGATTGTCTCAAGGTGCTAAGATTCAAAATGCAGAGGTGATTAACAAATACCAAATTCTGATCTTACTGCAATTAGAAGAATTTATTTATCAGAATTTGTGATTGACATCCTCACCATAATCCCATTTAAAAATACACTTATTTAATGCTAGGATTATACATCTTGATCAAGACTTGTTCTGGGGTGACAATGGGGTGCCTGTGAGAGGGCACAGACAGACTGCCTAGGTGTAATGAGGCCGAGGGAGGAATAACAATGTCCCTATTCATATACCCAGACCCTGCAGCATCTGAGCCATCTGCTGCTGAAACTGCAGATCTGGACTGAAGAATGCCAGATTATTTCCCTCTTCTGTTACTCAGACAGCACTTCTCTTTAGACATAACTTGCAGGCACTAGGTCTATGCTAATTTGTTCTGTTAGAATCCCAGAGCAACTTTTTGTGTCAGAAGGCACTTTGCAAGCTCAGAATAACATGCACTGGTGGAATTACAGCCCTTAAAAGAATATGCCTAACTGGATGAAACTGTTAAAGGAATTCCTTTGTTAACACAAAAGGGATCTAAATCTAGAGTTTTAGTTATATAGAAATTGCATGGTAGAAGAGAATGGCAGGACAGTATCTGTAGCACAGAGCAAGTGAAATGAAGCTCAGTAAATTGCTCCTGTGAGTGGTTTCGATGACTTCAGTCAATTACTGGAGTGAGAAAATCTTGTACAGTTTGTCTCGCAGTTCCAACAAAAATTGGTTTGGTTTAGAAGTGATCAGCAACACTTCTGAAACCTCCTGAATGGTCTGGGCTTGAGCCCCAAGAAGTACAAAGCATCATGGCCAACTTCTCAAAATGTCACAAAGTTGCTTAATGACACTCTATGTGGACATTGGTACTGCAGAACATTACAAAACCTGTGCTAGATGAAGAAGGGCTCCTTGTGCAAAGATCAGATTTTTACCAACTATTAAAGCTGATGGAGTAAACAACATAAAAATGTTTTTGCTCCCCTAGAAAACAACAGACTCCTTAGTAGTAACTGAAAGCCTGTTACAGTCACCCTCTGACTAAACAGGTTTGATTCCTCTGAATATTTTTACTCTCTGCTAACAGCAGCAATTCTTCTGCATTCTGTGGAGAAGAGAGGGAGCTGAACTTTGCTTTGTTTGAGTTGATTTTGCTGTCTTTAATAATGAAAAAACAAAATGTTTGCACAAGGTAGGACTGGACTGTGAACAGCCCGGCCTAGTGGAAGTTGTCCCTGCCCATGGCAAGGGGTTTGAAATAGTTGATCTTCAAGGTTCCTTCCTTCTAAAACCAGTCTGTGATTCTACATACTCAAAAACTATGTTAACCAGCATATGTGAAACACAATTTTTTCTACATTACTTACACATCTTTATGTTTAGCTGTCCAGTCTGTACTATTAAATTTTCAGAATTTTTGCTGGAGGTTGCTACAAAATGTAAGAGTTAGTCTGATAAAAAATTTAAGTAAATAGTCCTCCAGAGGTTTCTTTTTTATTTTTGTTTAAATGGAGCTGGGTATGCCTGAAATATTCACAAAGTAGTTCCACTAAAATCAGCCCAGGCAGGCATTCCACATATTAAGGCTACACTACAGCTACACAAAATGATCTCTCACTAACTGCAGGGAAAAGTTCTCCTTGCCTGGTGTACTTTTGATGGCACAAACATGGCAGAGGAAATTCTGTTGCTTCTTGTTCAAAACATCCTTTTTATGCAAAAAAAAACAAACCCCAAAGAAACAAAGTTATGTCCAGCATGATGTGAAAAAGAGGGTGTTGCCAGGGAGGGGCACAGGAGAACCTATCTCTGCAGGGACATTTCACACAAGCCTTATCACTGGCACACATTAGAATACACCCCATTCCTGCTCTTCTTTGTGGACTGGAGTCCCCAGATCAGACAGCACAGATGTCCTACTCTGTCACATGTCCCTCCTGTGCTCGGGCACACACAGGAGGGAACAGAAAGCCACGGTCAATTATTTGAATACCATTAAAACATGATTCTAAAGTGGTGTCTGACAGCAAAACTTAGTGCTTTGAAATCAGAGGGGTTGGAAAGTCCCTGCCTATGGACGGATGTCTTTCTATCAAAAGTGCTATCAACAAAAAGCATCCGGTTTGTCTCCAGCACCATTGCTTCCAGCCATCCAGCCTGGCTCAAAGCTCACTAGCAGGAAGGCTTGTGAGACAGAAAGGTATTGCATGTGTTTGTCTGTGTGCCTATTAGATGCTTTGTTTCTTGGCAAGGACTGCTGAAGAACAGAGGAGTCCTACAGAATTTTGACAATTCACTGCAAGGTGCTTGCACATTCTTGTTTGAGGTGGTGTGAAATGGCCCGGCAGGAGTGGCTGCACCTACTCTCTGTCCAAATAGAGACACATATTGTTAATAACACCCTGGGCCCTGCAGTCCTTTCTCACCCCGTATCATATTTACCATATTCAATCTGGTTTCATTCATGAGTTAAACCTTTAAACACAGGAAAACATGCTGGCTGCTGCTGGGTTTGTTTCTAGCATATAGAGAGGAGGAATGGAAAACAAGTGGACAACAATTTTAAAGGCCTGAAGGATGACTTTGCATAAGAAAGGTTTTAAGGATTAAAGATGTCTAACTTTTTACAGCATGGCTTTCAACATTCATCATATTGAAAAGTCTTTCTCCCGTTTCTTCTTCTTCTTCTGTTTATGAGACAGAAGTAAATGCAACCTGTGGTGAACCTTTCAATTTATGTTCATCCTTATGGTAAGCAAGAGCAAATCTTTTGCTTTGACCAAGATGGCTAATGTGTATAAATTCAGGGATGTACATAACTAATACAAGTGACTATGTAAAGTACTGTCCAATTTCTTTAGTCAAACACATCCTTTTTTCTCCAAACTTGTGTTTCACACCGTATGTGCAGACACCAACTTTTAAAACTTTTGTAGAAACTGTAAAAATTGCCATTATTACCCCAGAAAGTGCAGTAAGCTTTCCATTTTTAGCCTCTAGTTATTAAAAGCAGATGTACTTTCACATTTTTGAAGTGCTAAACTTTAAATCAGTGCAGGGTAAGTCATGCTGTTAGTTTGCAAGTCAAAGCAGTTGTGCTAGAGGTTCTGAAATATGAATGACAGGGGAAAGGGAAAGAGAACTGTCCAAAGGTTTTGCTCCTAAAAGATGAAGAGGACAATGAGCAACTCTATTGGATTTTTTGAGGGGAGGGAAAAGAGATCTTGAGCAGTGGAACTCGTGTCTTCAGCATATTGTAGTGGTCAAGTCCAGACTGCTGGAAAGGCAGTAAATTTGAGAAGGTTTGAAGGCAAAGTGAGGAAGAACACCCACACCTGCCCTATGGTTATTTTTTTCCTAAAGCACCTGTTCCTAGTGCTGCTAGCTGAAGTGGCCTTTTCAACTTTTTGCAAGTTATCCAGAAATGAAACAAGCTGCTATACAAACACAACTATCTAGCTGTGGTAGTTGGTGGAAACTGGAAATTCAGAGCTTGAAGAGACTGCAGAGACTATTCAATGCAACCTGCTCCACACTGTGCTGCTAATAAGGGTAATTTGGGTCATCTGCTTTTAAAAGAAATCCCCAGTTGGCAAGGTTCCAACATCACTTTGGGGAGTTTGCTTTTCTCTTCTTGTACTCAAAAAGACTCATCTGAATGATATAAAACTAATTTCCTTCAAATTAAGGCAATTCCTAGTCATCTTTCTTATAGTGGAAAAGAAGTGTGAATAAACTAAAAAACGTGCTTACCTTTCAATTCAGTAATCAAATCACAGGTAGGATGTGCTGCTGCTTTAACTTCCATATCCACAGCTCCTGCTCATCAAGGCTTTCCTGATTTCCACAGAGTGCTCCCCTTCCATTTATTCCCTGTCCCATTTCCAAATCAGAGCCACAGAACAGGTGTCTCTCAGGTTTTGTAATCTCCCCTTTCCCAGAAAGCTGGGACTGCCCTCTCCCCCATGGCTCCATCATTCCCATGAGCTTGGCAGCCAGGGAACTGCAGGGCTGTGGGCCAAAAAAACCCAGTTTGTGAGCACCTGTGTCAGCCCAGGTGCTGCTCAGGCTTCATTGACACAAGTAATTTCAAGCCCACAGTACTGTATCTGCTAAGTACTCAGCATCCACTCCTCTGGGAGTGGCCACCCAAAGTAGAGGAAAATTTTTCAGCAATCACAAATGTCTTCAACAATGCAATGACCAACATGAACGCCAAATAACAAATATTAAATATTATTTCTAGCATACAAGTTGTGTAAAAGCTCAGAAAAAAAAAATACAACCACTCTGAAAGCATTTTCAAAAGCAAAGTTATTCACAAAGAGGCTTGCAAACATCAGTTAAAAAGCACTGTAAACATAGTTTATATGAATTAGTCTTCACAAATATTTGTTATTCTGATTTCCCCTGCATTCAACTAACGCTGTTTGTTGCCCAGGGCACTCTTGGTCTAATATCTAAAAAAGCATTTAAGCACTTACAAAATTTCTATTAAATGAAAGAAAAACAGAAGATGCACATTAAAAAAACACCATATAGGAAGCAGATTTAGCCAAACTCTTCCACCCTAAATAATATTGCTGCACATAAAATTCATACAATTACCTCATTCTTAGAGTAAATGAACTGAAATGAAAAAGATATTATCTATGGAGCTGAGGGGAAAAGGGATGAGCTTTCAAATATTCCTTTGTATTTTATTTCACAGAAGTCATCTGAATATCTCTTTTTGAGTCTCATGAAGAAATTGCCTTTATTTGTAGAAAATGTCAGCTGGCACCTGAATTTGAAAGCTGACATAAGAGTTCTTTACTATTACTGGGAAAAGTAATACTGGTTTGAGAAGATTTACATAAAAACAGATTTTGTGCCTTCCTGTCAATTTACAGCTCTCAGGGTAGCTTCACTGCTGTGGGGCTTACACACTGCCTGGTTTTAAATATATTTATCTTCACAGATAAATACAAACTAAGGACATACTACTGGTCTTGCCCTCCAGGACAGGAGCTCAGTCTCAGGAGTAAGGGTCACTTGGCAAAGCTCCCCCAGGAATCTTCTGATGGAGCCATCTCAGACAATCCCCTTACCTCTGTGCCCCTCTTGCCTGTACCAAGATACTGCAGGGCAGCCCCTTGGGCTGTGTCTTCTGGGCCCCAGGTTACCCAGCTCCTGCTCAGCCAGAGCCCCACAGAACTCACGGGCTGCTGAGGGGACCTGGCACCAGTTAGTGCTACTCAGTCAGGGGAAGAAACAGTGGAAGAGTGACTCTTGAGTACTATTGACTTGATTTTAAATTCAAGAATCAGTTGAGCACAGAAACATGAATTTTATTGGATGATACTGTCACTCTTCCACCACTTCTTCCCCTGCAAAGGTTTGCAGTGGTCATCATTGAATAATCCCTGACCATGACTGGGTGGGTGTACCAAGTGTGCAATTTAAAATAAACAGTAAACAATAATGATATCTAGACTAGCAAATGAACCAATACCTAGGAAACTCCCAGGCACTGGAATAGCACTGTTTATGCTGGTAAACTAGTTGTGGCCCAAGACAGATTTTGGAAGCTAAAACCTTCCAGGAGCCATTTCCAATAGGAAATTCACAGGTATACAAGCACAAACAGTGGCCATTCCAGCTAATCTCAGCAGTGGTGGTGTTCCTGTGCAGGTTTAATTTATTAGAAATTAGTCCAAGTCTTCTAAGGACATTCATAGCTTCAAGAATGTAACTTTTTTTGCAGATACAGCTCTTTTGAGAGTGCTGTTTAACTATGTTTAACTATCTACAATGGAGAGGGTTTTCTTTCCTCCCAGAGGGTGATGCAGCAGCTGTCATGGCACTGCTCTCTCAGAAGGCCACCCCTGTTGGCTCTCAGGCACTGGAGGGTTTTATAAGGACACTGCAGCCTCTGCACCGTAGGGGACAGGATTGAGTACCATTGAACCTTCCTGTGAAAGAAGCACAAAGGGACTGTCATCACTGCAGCATGCAGAAATGGAAAGCCAATAATGTCAATATAACATTAGTTCTCCTCATATTTTTCCTTATCGTTAAAATGTTTCAGTAACAGACAATTTTTTGCACATCTGTTTCTATAGTGTTACTGCATTTATTCTTATTATAAGTTAGTGTTTTAATTTTTGTCAGTATTAACCCATCAGAGATAAGACTGTCTGTGATAAGTTATTTTAGCATAAATGATGTTAAGTAATTATAGGATCAAAAATAATTCAGACAGATAAAACTCACTTGAACACTTCAATTATCATTGCTGATGCAGGACCTTCTATGAAAAAGACCTCCAAACCAGAAACCATTCCTACAAAAATGTGAGCAGGTCCTACCCAGAAAGGGAAGTCAGCTGAGGTAAATTAAATTTTGATTATAAACTGCCTGATTTTAAGAATGCCATCCAGTGGTGACAAAAAAAAAAAAACAACCAAAAAACCCACCCAATCCTCCCAGTGGAAAAGCAACTACAGTGAAAATGAACATCAGAAATCTGAGTGACAAGTGGAAAGCTGAAATTTCATATTCTATAATATACATATATTATACACACAGTGACAAATATCCAAAGAAAAAAAAATGGACTTACCTGTGATTTTTTCCACGCATACCAAAAAATAGCAACTATAAGAATACAAAGCAACACAAGGGCAATGCTGACTCCTGCCACTAGAAAAGCAAAAAGAAAGGTAATCATGATTCCAAGCTATTAAGACGAGGAAAAAAATGAATACCTACATTTGTGGTGGGTAATTATGCAGCATAAAATTGACACTAAAACATAAGTCTTGATTTTTCTTACAAAAAAAAAATCTCATTCAGGTCTGGGTTTGTACAGAAATAAGCCAATCATGTCACAGATCACTAGAGTACTTTAATTTTTGGCACTGGAAATGTGGGCTATAATTAATCTCCAATTTTTTTTTTTGTTTGTTTTGTGAGCAGCAGTTACTGCTGCTCACAAAATTAATATTTGTCTTATTGATTTTATTAAAAGGCCCAGCTAATAGTAATAAGAAAGCAAATGACTATGGTTTAGTCTAGTCAAGTGATACTCTCATTACTCAAATCACCAGAAAAATATCATGACTTGTAATTAAGGAGTGACTTAAATACTATTATATGACAACACAGTTTTTCAGGCTAATGACAAGTCCATACATAGCTTTTGCATTTTATAACCAATTGCAGTAAAAGAAGTTAAAAATTCAAAACTTAGGTAAAGAAAAAAATATTTAAGCAGAAGTACAATATGCTGAAGTTGTCAACTCACCCACTAAAGTTGGCAGACTTCTTTCTGCTAAAAGGGAAATAAGAAAAATTAGAAACTTGAGAAAACTGCACAGCCACGTGCAGTGAAGCTAAAGCTGGCTTTCCTACCTCAGTACAAGAAGCAGAGAGACGACGAGAGGGGGAAATAAGGAGGGCAGGTGAAATCCCTGGCACTTCAGCTATTAACACTACCCCAGCACTTGCTGTGGAGACCACCACCACCTCCCCCCAAAGCTCCACAAAAGAAGGATTTGAGAAAGGATTAGTGTTCTGAGCCTGCACCTAGGATGTTTCATGCAGCCTGTAGCTGTGGTGTTAAGAGCAGAGGGGAGCTTGAGAAAGCAGTCACTCCAGAAAGCCTCCAGAAAGCCCAGCAGGAGCAGCGTGGCATTTGGGACACACCCAGAGGCAGGTGCTGCACAGAGAGGTGTCGCAGAAACAATCGAGACACTTCACAGGTCTGGGGGACCTTTTCTGCTGTTATCTTCCTCATTAGTATTCTTTTCTTGGCACAGAATACGAAGCTAGCCCCTGACCATGGAATATGCCTGACATTTTATATTAAATGATACATTTCCTGCCCCTTGCCAGACTGTTGTTTAGGCTGTGTTATTCGAGATGTCTGAAATACTCTTTGTGCTTCAGCTTCCATCTCTGTAGAAACAGGTGGAAAGCTGTTTAAATCAATCACAGGGCTATATTGCTGCTAAACTGGGTTGTGCTCACAATTCTAAGGACAGTCATTGGGTGGAAAACAACAGCAGAAAAGTGGAACAGTGTATTCACAAGACTCAGATGTGCACACCTGAGGGAAGAACTGACTCAGGATTTGAAGGAAGCAACAACTTAAAAAACAGACCTGGAAGATGATCACTCTCGTGTATTTCATTTGTAGGCATCAGTGGAGAAGCTGTATGAGCTTCCTCACTAGGTGAAATCCACCCTGCCACAGTACTCTCCGCGTTACAAAGATATCCTAAAATTAAAAACATTTCAATAAATTATTGCTGGACTATGCCATACCATATATTATTAAGGTTGTTTGATAATTTCAGTTGTAAGATTCACATGCTCATAACCTGGACAATCTTGCCTGCTGTTTTACATTTGGAATGTTTCCCTCCATCTCTTTTTTTTCTCGTGTGAACATGTCAGTTGAAATTGTTAAGGTATTTCTCAGAAAGAGTTTGGAGAAACTCCCCTCACTGCCATTTACTCAGCTTTAAAAAAATCACAGATATTTTTTTCAGCTATTATTTCCTTGCTCTGGAGTAAGAAAATGAAATCCATAAGGGAACAGTAGCTGAGCCTTTGCTAGATTTGGGCTCTCTGTGAAAATTAGCAAGCCCACTTTCATTTGCTTTGACGGGGGTTGATAGGATATGGCAGCTCAGTTCACCTGGGATGTTTATTGATATATTCATCCTCATTCTCACTTTTCCTCTTTCCCTACATGCTTCTCAAATGAGAAGCAACCACATTGAGGAAGATGATGACACTCATTTGCTTGCTTTAATTAACAAATATATTAACACCTCTTCTCCCATTCTATTACAAATTAACAAAAAAGAATTGGGGAGGGGTGAAAGATACTTTTCCTAAAATTGTTGTTAATGACAGGAAGAGAGGAAAACTACACCCTTAATGCTTGTTGGAGCATTAAGGAGATGCTTTTCACAGCCACAGTTGTGACATAAAAAGCAAACCAAAACAAAACCTCTTCTACTGAAGCAGAAGTTCCAGGAGATTCCACATGGTCTCTGAAACATCACAGGGGGGGCAAAGCTCTGCCCTGTGAGATATTGGACACCCAAGTTAAAAAAAAAATCAGCATCTTCAAACAACTTATTTAATTCTGGTCTCCCTTGAGATTTGCTATCTACCAAGTCCTTCCTAGAATTACAGCATCCCCTCCAGACATAACATCCATCCACAGTTTCTCTGGAAGAGAGCACAATTGTGCACCCAACGGTACCTTTGGGCAGGTGCTGCCTCTCTCTGAGAACGTGCAGCACTTGCTAGCAATGCATCACAGTTACTCCAGGGTTAGGAGGGAAACTTGCTTTGTCACTTTGAAGCTTTCCTAGGACTCTGCCAAGCAGGGCACAGT
Source organism: Trochalopteron elliotii (assembly GCA_024734555.1). Lineage (NCBI taxonomy): Eukaryota > Metazoa > Chordata > Aves > Passeriformes > Leiothrichidae > Trochalopteron > Trochalopteron elliotii. The sequence continues at coordinate 1,129,367 of JANPWX010000437.1, forward strand.
TCAGGACAGAGGGGTGATACATGTATTTCCATGGACTCCTTAGAAGAGGGACGGCATAAATTCTCAGCCAGGCTGATTTCAGAACACATGTGCCCTCATGATAAGAAGGTCCATTAGCCAACCTCTCTCCACCTCTTTGCACCTTCTTAAATTCTCCCTCTATTGCAGCCTTCAGAGATGTAAAGAAGAAAGTGCTTTATGTCTTTGCACCAGACTAAGCCTATTTTTTTTTTTCTTTTTCACAAGGAAATTGTTCTGGTGGAAATTTATGAAACTGATACAATTAGTCACAAATTCTAATGGGCAAACATAAACCCCTTTCATTACTGTTTAATGTTATACTTAAATTATGTAACGTCTCTCTAATACAAGATTCAGTCACAAATTCTGAGTATCAAACATAAACGTTTTCATTAGACAGAACTGATACAGGGGGTCTTGACAGTCCTAATTGTGCAAATGGTGCAGTTGGGAAGTTCAGGAAACTTGCAGAGGGCGATCCCAGCCATTCCCACTTCTACTCAGTGAATTTACAAAATCTTTGTGGGGCAGGTGGGAAAGCCTGGTGCTTATTGTTGAAAGGCCTGAAATAATCAAATTTTTTGGTTTCCTTGAAGCAACACTGAGATATTGCCACTGCACCTGTAACCAGCATTGCAGACAAATAAAAAGGGATGAGCTGCAGATGTCATTTCTCTAGTGTTATTGTTGATTTTTAGAATATTGGTCATAACTTATATTAACATTTATCTTTGTCATTCATTAATGAGTCTAAGATGACTAATGTTGCAACAAGTCATACCTTTTATACTGGTACATGTGTTTCTTTGTATCTGCAGAGGATTTCTTTAAAAAATAACCTAAAATATTCCTGAAGTTTTATTATTAAGAGTGCCACAGATATTTGCATGGCGAAAAAATTGCGTGCTTTTTAAGCATTAGTGTACTAATTAAGCTTAATTTACTGACAGAGATATAACTGAAGTAATCATTCATGTGGTACAATATAATAATGCACAGACAAAACACTTTCAGTGATTGTGCTTATAGATCAAGGCATATGAATTAAAATTTAGAATGTACTTAGGAATATTTTTAAAAAGTAATTGCAAGTATTGAAGAGGAAGTATTAGTGTTAGAGGAATAAATATTAAAAAATGTTCACTCACCTGTAAGCAACAGAATGAACACAGGTATTGTCATCAACATCTTCATTTTTTCTTTTTATGTCTGGAACAGGGCAAAAGCACCAGGGAAAAATCCCCGGGTCACTGTCCCCACAGCAAAGAAGTACCACCAAAAGCCACAGACCTCAAAAGCCTGCCCCTGCTGCTCTTATCATTCTGCTGTGGTGCTTATTGGCTGAATCAGACTGGCTCCTGAAACAGCTACTGCAAGGGCTGGGATGCCAAATGGGCCATGTGACTCCAGCAGTTTTGAATCTGCTGAAAAGAACTTTCACACTTCACCAAGTGTGCAGTGAGGACAGAAATTACGAGACCAGCAGGTGAGCAGCAAGTCCTATTCATCTGTAAGACAAATTGTGAACTGCTCACTTCCTAAAACACTCCAGTTTTGATGAGGATATTCTCGTATGTCACACCTACAAAGAGACTGTGTAGATCTCAAAGCTCCTGGTAAGTATGGAAAATGCATCCAGATGAAAACCCTGGACTCATGGAAGTGAAATGCCCACAAGAGCCAGGCATTTTCTTTGGCAGTGGTCACAGATCATGATATATTCACAAATATTTAGTACACCATAAAATTAAGTTTTCAAAGCAAAAACAGTGCCAGCCTGTAAAGTGTAATGACTATTCACATAGCTAGATATTTAGGATCATTTAAAGAAACATTATTATGCCTTCCATAACTGCTTCCCAAGTCCAACTGAAAATTGATGGTCAGTGCTCCAGATGGGCTGACAGAAGTATGAACCTCCTCATAGAATATGTTGAGTTGATTACTGATAATTTGAATTTAAAAGAAATAAATTTGTCAAGAAAAAGGAATTTGCTTGGCAAACTATCACCCTGCTGTCAAGATGTCACCCTCTTTCTCTGCTGAGATGATTTCATTTGAGGTATGCAGCAGTACAAGAGGGAATACTTGTGTCCCACTGGACCCATGAAAAGGATACCAGCTGGACTTTCAGGAGTGACAAGCAAACAGGAATAACAAGCATTTGGACAATTATCTCCATTCTGCAGGACAGCATAATGCTTGCATCAATGTGTCATTAACAGCTTTTTTTTCAGTGCACACCCTTATCTTTTATTCGGAACATTTATCAGGCTACAGCAGACTTTTGCAGTCAGAAACACTAGTACAATGTTTTCTGCCTTCCAAGTCCATTGCTAACCAGCATAAGAAACCACTTTAATTATGCATCCTTTTTCTTTCAAAGACTGCTTGTGTAACAGACATTTTCATCTCAGACTTTGTTTGAAGACTATGTCCAGTAACAATTGTTTTCTCTGCCTTCTTACAAACATTTTCACTAGAGTGAGAAATTAATATCTTCATGCATCTCTTGTGTACACAGAAAAAAAGTATTCATGCAAGAGACAAGTTTGAAGAGCCCATATTCTCAGTGGAATACTCTGGAATTCCCTGCCCTGGTTGTCATATTCTGTATTTCTGAAATCTGCTGTCATTGCCATTGCTAGCAAGAATGCCAGACTGAATCCAGTCTTCTAGATTTATAAAGCAGCAATAGGTGCACTGTATGACAAACAACAGTGATTGATTTAAAAAAGTGGAAGTAAGAGAAAATTTAGAAAGACACCTATAAAAATGTTTGCTGAAACTGGAAAATTCAGAAGGATTTTGTCAGCCTGGCTCTCCCCAGGAAGTTGTCCAAATATCTGGAACCATTTTACAATCTCTCTCAACTTTGTATTCTCATTTCCAGTCCTATTCTTGTCCTCACACATCCAAACAGAGGCACCTCAGGATTCCTGAAGTGACAACAAATATACTGTATAATTTACTAATAACACTTCATAAGTTTCTTCAGACCCTCTGAAATTTGTTGTTCCTTTTCCACCACTGGCATTTAGGAACATTGGGTGTTCCTTTCCTTTTAGGAGTGGGACGTGACAGTCACACACACTAATTTTCATATCTACAGTATTGTATGTGGTTGGGAACTGTGGTATGAACAAAGAACTATGATTGAAAAAATAATAATCATTACATTAAAACTATTATGTTTCATGATCTCCTTGCAAGACAGATTCTATTTACTTATGAAATAGTAAGTGGTGTATCTCCTAAACCAAAAGGCCTTTGCAACAAGATATTTACTCTAAGGTGACTCAAAATCATTGCTCCTGCAGATTCAGTCATACACCCTGCAGCCTACCATTTGCTTTTTGGTCCTCATACATATATAAATGTACACCCACACTTACAGTTCTTTCTCTAGGCAAGGAGGTGCTCCAGGAATATCCCTGCTGAATTTTCCTTGGAAAAGCAGGGTTTATCCCTCTGAGGAATGATCTGCCAGGATCCCTCTCTGGCAGGTTTTCCTAGCCCTAGTGCCTTTTGTGCACTGCTCTTGTTACACAAAGCCATTGCCCACAACTGAGATAACCGAACTGGGCAGATTTCTTTAATCTCTGTGGTTAATGAGCAACGTGGTTGTAACATGTGGAAGAAATTTTGTCTAGTCTGATCTGCAGCCACTCACTGGTAGGTTCTCTCTCAAAAATTTATGCAGCGCCTGGCAGATCTAGGAAGTGGAGGTAAGTAGTTAATTCCTCTTCCTGCTTACCTTGGCAGAACTACTGACACCACACAAGAAGTTTCGGTATTGTGGACAGCAAGCAATCACTGCTGTCTTCCACCTCATATTTGGAGAATTTCAAAATTAATCTTGTTATCTTTGCCTTCTGAATTAAAAGTAACGTAAGTTATACAACATAACAAAAGTTAACATAAAAGTTGGCCTTTTATGTTAACTCATTGTCACAGCAGTTTGTATGGGATGTCGTTTAATTTGAAGAAACTGTCCCCTTTGTACTGGGAGCTGCAGATATGTATAACACAAAACTCCTCTCAAAGCAGCTTTAGTTTCATTTAGGTCTCTCCTGCTTTTCCTGCTTGCCAAAACCATGGATTACCCCTAATGCCTACAGGAACAAAGGAGATTGAGCTGCATGTTGTATTCAATTATCTCAAAGTTACTGCATAAAATGATCCCATTTATTGAGGAAGGACCCTTCACAGGCCTGGTGAAAATCTTACCCCCAAACCAGGTGAATGCTTGCCCCCTGTAGCAACAGCTCTCATTTTCGTGCTTCCATGTTTGTGCTACAGTGGCAAAGTCCTTCCTTCACAGACTGCAGGTAGTGGTTTGCCTTCAGCACCACATACAAGTTGCTGAAGTGAGAGACTGTCAGCTATTTATTTTTTCACATATGAGCATTTCACTCAAGAACTATAAAATGCTTCATCCTCTCTACATTTTGTAATGGAGAGTAACACTGTGCCCCCTGTGTTTTAGTTCCCTTGATCTATTGACTACACATTTTAAGGACAGGCTGACAGCTAGCATGTCAGTTATTTTCAGATATCTGTCTCTGTCAAGTTCAGAAATCCCAAGAAAATAAACGCAGTGCAGGATTATAAATACATGTGAAATCAGAGCTGTCATCACTCTCAAGGATTTTCCATTGTGCCTGCTTCACTGTTTTTAAGCTAAGATTTCCCAGATGTTTAGTAGGAATGTTTAGAGAGTAAAGCATTTCATTTTTCTGATGGGTGCAACATTCTTAAATTTAACCTATTCACAATTGGAGGGTTGTGCCTTTTTTCTCCCAGTTTTATCAGTGGAATAGAATAATAAACCCAAAGGTTAGCAAGTCTGCAAAGTTCCTGATGGCCTGAAAGTTTTTGTTTCAAATTATTGGGTACCCTTATTATTCACATGAATAAAACATGACAGACACCCCCTGAAATGATACTTCTCATATGTGCTAACCCCAGTGCTTAGAGGCCAGCACTGGGTCTGTATTGCTCTGACCCATAGAGGAGGAGAGCAGGAACTATACCCTGATTAAAATTACAAATGTTAATTATGATTAAAAATTTAAAGAAGGAAATTTTACCTGAAATGTTTGTCTTACCTTGCTAATTGATATAACTGAATACCTCGAACTTTCTGGTCAAGCAGAAGGATAATTATATGTCTCAATGTAAGTAAATATAGTTTGAAAATACTTAGGAAACTTTTATGCTAGTTGAAAATGTTGACTGACCCATTTTCTATGCCACCTAAAGTTGTTCCTTTTTACTTGCTTTTGTCTTTTGTCAAACTGCACTTGAAAGAAAATTGGACTCCAGCTGAAATTTATAAAAGTTCTAGAACTAGTAGATCTTATGTTCTTACACTCACAATGAGTCATCTTATGATTTTTACTCTCTTTCTGGCTCAGACTATGGATGATTCAGCCATGAAAACAATCTTAAAAAGAGGAAATACCTACTCTGAATCCTCTGAAGAGGCTGCTGTTGTCAGAAGGTACTCAGAGCCTCCAGGTGCTTGAGCAGTGATGCCTCCAGCACAGCAGTGCTTTGGCTTTCTTTGAAAAACCAGTTGTACATTTCTACTACCTGAGTACTAATGCTGCTTGCATTCCTCAGGCAGTGTGTGCAGCACTTGGGATCACTACCACCTCACAGATTCTGGCCAGAGGACTGCTGCTGGGCAGCCAATGTGAAAACAGCGTAAAAATGTTTACCTTAATTTGAATTAAGATGTCAGCTGTTTCCTATGCCTTTATTAAAATACAAAAATCTCCCCATTCTGAAGCTTTGCTGTACTTTGTATGCAGTCAGCTACTGCAATTTACTGTCCTGTTAAGTTCTTATATAAGCTGCAGAAAGCTTAAAAGGTTGTAGCTAGGTGACTTGTGTTCACTGCCCACAGCCACCAAATGACATCAGGAATGAAGTCATGTAATCAGCTTTGCCACCCAACACACAGATTTTAAGATTGCACTGACATCTCTCTATGTGTAAGTGGATTTGTCATGGTTTATATTACAGGGAAGACCAGCTTCTGTACACACCTCTTCTCCCCATTCCCACACTCTCTTCTGTCTCTTACACATCCATACACATGCTTTTACTCAAGAGATGTTCAATAACTGCAAGACTGAATTCTTCGACCCTAGGCCATTAGGACAGACCCAATAAACAACTGAAAGAGCAAAGAGTTCTAGGCATTTGATCTCTGGAGGAAACATCAGAACTCTGCAGAAGATGTCCATGCAGTGATGAGTGAGATGAAGGCATGTCAGAGTGGCAACTTACAGAGCCTGCAGGCTTTCCCAGGTTTGTTCTGTAACAGCAATGGCATGACAACACTGAGCTCTCTGTGACACAGACTCCTGGTAAAGAGCTGCAGGATAACACCTTCATTCATCCAGGACTTTCAATTTAGAATCAATTGCAGCATCCTTCTGTTCCACAACATAATCAGAAAAGAGGCCAGCTGCCCATCTTTCCTGTATGACATTACATCTCAGAGCACTTGGAGATACAATTCCTCCAGCAGTATGATGTTGAGGAATATGAAAGCCCAGGGATTCCTTTGTTTGGAGTCGCTCCTTGGAGGTGTCAGCTTGAGCTGTTATTTTGTTCTTGCACCATGATTAAGCTGTTTTAAGGATCCAGATGTCTGAGACTCTGCTATGGGAAAGGTGGGGTTGGTGAGGGAACCTGTGAGCATGGGAAGTGTAGCTGTGAAGGGGCCTCAGTCCAAGCTAAGGCTGAGCAAGTGTCACTGCCAGAGTGGCTCAAGTTCACATTACCAGTGTCCTTTACCACTAACTAGGAGACTACTAGGAGTCTTTTAAAAGTCAATTACAGTGCAGCAAAATGCTTAGGAATGGTAGGCAGGATGTGAGAGCAAAACTCCTCAGGTGAAGTTGGACATTAGAAAATGGTTCTTCCCCCAGAGGGTGGTTGGACACTGGCACAGGGTCCCCAGGGCAGTGGTCACAGCACCAAGCCTGACAGTTCAAGAAGCATTTGTACAATGTTCTCAGGCACACGGTGTGACTGTTGGCATGTTCTGTGCAGGACCAGGAGCTGGACTTGATAGTCCCTTCCAACTCAACATATTCTGCTGTTTTGTGACTCCTGCTATTGGTTGGAGTACAGTCTTGGAAGGAGAGATCTGAGATTCTAGCCTTGCTGTGAGCATGATTTCTGTGCTTTATCTTGTTTCTATTAAAATATATATCTGCAAAGTATTCATGTGTGCATTCAGTTATTAGCTCCTTCATACACAAATTTCTAGCACTTCTCTCTAGCATGCTTCTCTCAGAGCACAGTTTAATCTACTCCTGTTAACACCATTGAACAGGAGCTGTTATTTGCACATCACTGAGTTAACATTAGCCAAAGAAAATTTCTCATTACCTACAGTCTGAGTCACAGGCAGAGATGGACTTCACAGATCTGCCAAAGCACTTTGGCCAAGAAATATGGAATGCCTGGATCTTTGTGAATGCCCACTGCTTCCATAGCTGACAGAATGGCAGTGAAGTTCAGAGCTGCTTTTCTGTACAATCTCTATTCAACAATATTGTTATGAAGGAAATACTTAAGATATATTTTCCTAAATTTAAGCCTTCCCATAGAAAACAGCTTGCTGTCATGTCAGAGCATGCTACATTAAAAGAAATATCACATTAACTAAAAATCACCCTCTCTGAGTGGGTACTTAGCCATCCCATTTTCTCAGGTAAATTCCAGTTAGTTGACAACAATGTTACCCATTTAGGCCTCATGCTTGAAGGTTATCTGCTCAGTAGTATGTGCTGGCTGAAGAACAACATTTGCAATGTAGGTTCGGTTCCTTTTCACAGACTGAGGAAAAGACAAATGCCTGAAACAGATGGTCCAAATGTGAATAATCTTGCTTAGTATTCATTTTTACAAATAAGAAGCTTTCTAGTCTTACAATTAGCATAAATATTTTGCTTCTCCTAATACACTAAGTTTCTATATTAGTATTTTGCACTTAAAATACTGTGAAATGAAAGCCCAGGTCAGAATTTTCACAATGAAAAAAAGGTCACTGCTTTATTGCCCGTTCTCTCAAAGCAATGCTCGGGAGAAAACTTTGAATACTTGTTTTTGTCCTTGGGCACTAGAGGTCACCAGTGGAACAGACACGAGGAAAGGGATTGGTTTTTATAGTCCCCAGCAGTACTGAGGCCTCAATCCGCCTCCTGTGACTTTCATTTAAGTTGTTACTGGAAGTCCTCTGGCAACTCGAATTTTGGAAGAGTGAGATTAAACTATTTCTTTCAAGCAAGTTATGTCTCAGATGTATAGCTGTGTATCTATTTGAAAGGGATGGGTGTTTCTTGAAAATATGATTTATTCATCCCTCTGATACTTGAGAGTTCCTTGGCTGATACCTGCTGTATTTGAGCTCTGAGTAATGTTGTTGAGACAGAACCACAGAACACCCAGCAGAAACACATGTTGTTTCAAACGAAATAGCATGGCCCATTTCAAGGAAGAAACAGTGCTCCTTTACTGGTTCCATGTGTGGTGTGTGAGAGGTTCACTGAAGCAGAACGTTCAAGAACATCAGCTGCATTTTTTGACCAAGAGACCACACCATCTTTTAATACATTCAGGGCTTTCCACTTCTGTGAGTGACACTTACAAAAAAAAAAAACCAAAAAAAAACCATCTACAACCCCAAGTTCTCTTGGATGTGAAGAGGGTCAGAAATGCTTAGAAATCTATGCTTGAACACAGCCATTCCTTTAGACAAAATACATCCAGATTTTAACCTCTAAAAGACACAAATTTGCTTAAAATGTTTCTGTCAGATTAGTAGTTAAATTTAACAACCAAGTTTATATACTCTACCACTTATTTACATAATGGATGATATTAATATAATCCTAAATAAGAAGCAGGGTTTTTTTAGCAATGATTCACTTTATGAAAGTGTTGGATTGGTATAGTGCAATAAACACATAATGTGTAATAAATGTACTGCTGCAGTTATGGAAACATTATAATCAAACAATTCTACCAACAGAAAGACTTCTTGGTTCATTGAAAGTTATTACCATATCAAATATCAACTCAAGGATTGTTTTGTAAAAAGATTGCATAAGATTTTGGATATTGAAATTTTGGTGAAAAGACTATTGGAGCTCTATAAATCCTAAAATCTACAGTAAGTAGCAATAACACACAGGCTTTTTTGCACATTTGCTTTCTTCACCCAAGTTTCATTTGACTTTGAATTCTGTTTACTTTGAGGTGCAGCACATAAAGAAGTCGTGAACCATGCAAAGTTAAAAATTATGCAGGCAGGAGGAATCTTAGCCTTGAAAGAAATAAAAACAACTAGACACTATATGCTACATATTTTCACCACTTTGTTTAAAACAGCATATCGATGTACTTAAAACACTTTAGATCTGCGTGTTATTTATGATGCTGTAAATATACAGAAAAGCACGAAAGTCACATTTTCCACTGCATCCAAGGAGAGAAATTTAAAATTACAGCTATTGGAAATCTGGTTTACGAGCTGTGTGAAAGGTGCAGTTAAATGCAGTGTTATAAACTTTGGCCTACAATACCCTACATGTAGCAGCTCTGAGATAGTGTTAAAGAAAAGAAAAATCAAACTAAATGGAGACTTCTGGCTACATTCTGATTTTTCTACATTCTTCTGGAAGGAATGTGAGAGCACATGTGAATCTAGCCCACATCTTATAGATTCTTGTGTGAGCAAGACACAAACCCAAAAAACTGCAATATATAAGTTAACACGCTACTCATGATCAAAGGTAAGCAGGGAAGACAGCTCAGCTCAGCAGGGAGGAATATCAAGGGGTTTTGTGAAGCTTTGTGAGTCAGGCATCAGATCTGGGACACAGAACTTTGCAGAGGGTCTTTTCTTGTGAGCTCCTGCAGCTTCTGCTCGTGGGCTTTTTTTCCCTTCTTTCCTCCTCCCCTTCTCTCAGCAGCCCACAGCAGACATGAGCTGAGTGTCAGCAGAGCATAACGTGGCACACATACAGCACTGCCATGCCTGTGCCCAGCCCAAGGTATCCCTTACACCAGGACCAACACACATGGGAAGAATGAAGCATCAGCAGTAGCTGAGAACTGGGCTTGCATGCGGAATTCACCATGGAGAATGGCTTTTGGCTTCTTTTGGGCAACCCACCCATGCAGCACAGCATCAGTACATGTCATATATGGTCTTTACTGCCCACAGGATTTATCCAATAACTCTGAACTGGACTTACCTAAATGATAGGTTTTGGTTTTTAATTAGTTGCACTCATGAAAAGGCTGGTACCAGTGAAGAGATCTAGATACTGGATTATGAGATACAGCTCTGCAAAGATGTAGCTTTCACCTTTCTTTCACCAGCTCAGTTCTCTGTTGCCTGTACCCTGTATTTGGGGACGTGTGTGTTCTACAGACACAAATGCTGCTGCTGGCACAAGACAGCAAACACAGGAAGGGACAGGTGGGACCAACCCTTTTGGCAAAAGTCTGAACTGGCTTGATTGAAAAGTCAATCACTGAACTGTAGCATGTACTTTATGAATATGGACATAAAAGACAGAAGTTAGCATGAGAGTGGGCCTTAAATTTCCACTTTAATGTAAAACATCCAGAGGTGTTGATATTCAGGGTATGCTGCTAAGCCCATTTCATGCCTTTGTGGATGTGGGTAAGGGTAGTAGCACATGAGACTGGCTGTGTAGCTGGATTTGAAGAACCAAGGACTTTTTCTTGCTGATCTCAGTGAAGCCTCTGACATTTTTACTGTAATAATTTACTACAGTTCTCATTTTTGGTGGATATATGTAGGTCCTGGAAAAGCTCTTCTGTATTTACATAAATCTACTATAAACAAGTCTCATTTACCTTCATCCACCCATCACAGAGTTCTGTAACTAGAGGAAATAAATATTGCAACTGGCAAATATTTTATCCCTCTGGTCCCCTTTCCATTTTCTTAACTTTCATCATCTTCCAAAATTATGTTTCTGTTTCAATTATTCAGTTGTTTTGTTGTTTTGCACTTTGTTTTTCCCCTTAAAAACGTCTTCTTGTTGAGAAAGCTCTGTTCAGCTGGTAAACAGCATTCTGATCAGCAGAATATACATTCAGGTTGGTGAACCCAACAGATGGGCCAAGCACAAGAGTTTTCTGATCCTCTTCTCTAAGCAGCTGAAACCCTCACTGGTTTGACAGGATCAATGTGTTTCTCAAGTCCTTACAGCCTTGCTCTACCTGCTGTGGGGTGACCTTGCAGGACAAGGTAGTTCACGTGGGCATTTGGGGGCCTCTCTGCAGCTGCAAGTGGCTCCCCTCACCTGGGTCTGGGTCTGTGCTCAGGGAGAAGAGGCTGCACCCATTGCCACGCTGGCTCTGAGGAACCTGGCTGCTCGTGTTTCTCATGAGCTCTGACTTGCTGCATAACTCAGGCTATATCCTGGCACAAATAAATTGCTTAATCTTGAGATCTGAGCACACAGCGGTGTCAGCGAGGTGGCAGAGGCGGGTTAGAACTCCCTGTGTGCTTTGTTCCTGAACCTCAGCGTGCAATTCCAAAGCTGTCAGGGTTTTCCACCAGGCCTGTGCCATACCAGGAGTGAAGTTAACCATCACAGTTACCTTTGCTGTCAGAGCCCCTGCAGTCCAGGCAGGAATGCAAGCACAGGCTGGTAGCCAGCTACCCTGAGACTGTGGAGTTGCTGGACTTCAACAGAAATCAACTTGTAACACACAGACTATGTTGGTGGGGGAAGGGACAGCACTCTATCCATGGCCACCCACTGCCTAGGAAAAGTCTGGCAACAGGGGTGTTATTCTTGTTCCATTGGCAATCGTGGGACTTTTGCTAGACTTGATCCTAAATGAATGCATTTTTCTGACCCAGCGTCCTTTTATGTGGTTCGGTATGGAAAAGTGCCATGGTATTTGTCACAAAGAGTCCTCGCTGGCTAATCTGTTTTTAGGATTGTTGATGGTTTATAAATTAGAATTATTAGTCAAACATTGCTCTGTGTGTGCAAACTCCTACAGACTGGGCTATAGGGCCAGCATGGAACCACCTTTCTAATTATGGCAAGTTGTTTTGACAGAAGGGAGAGGTAGTCAGAGCGAAACCAGAAGAGTATGTAAGCAATTTACCCCTGACATGTACTCTAACGTATCTTAGTCATTGTGTTGTCCACAGAACATTTACAAATCTCCAATAAAAGTGAACTTCTTACATCCCAAGGCTTTGGCAAGTTCCATTTAAATGTGCCATATCTCTGTGGCAAATGACTCGTGTTTTCTCTCTGTGTTAAACAGAGCAGGAACATATTAGATATTTAAAGGTTAAAGAGGTAAAATTAGGTGAGCATGCTGGTTCTCTTTAATCAAAGCACAAGTCCTTCAGTAGTGCTTCAGCCTGCCCTTCTCAGGCATTCAGGACATCCACCCTAGAGGTGAGCTGAAAGTGGCATTTAGTGGTGAAGAACCCTTCACGGGTGCATGGCCATAAATCCAGAGTCAGGAAAGTTCTGTTACTGACAATAGACTGAAATAATCAGAAAATGAAAGCTGGCAGGCACTTATGTACATCCACGTGTTGCTGTGCTAACCCGACTCAGATGTTGCACTGCCAGATTCCCTCACTCCCTTTGTATTCCAAATTCCTTGTTCATCCAATTAGCATGAGTAAAATGACATAAAAAATATATGTAGTGCTAAATTCTATGACAGATGTGGATCTGAGTCTTGAACTGCAGAACATTCAGAACAGCAAAAATGGCTCAAATAATATCAACCCTGTATTTTTTGTCATTCCACGCCTGGCTGAGTTTCAGAGCCTCTTTGCCCACTCTGAGTGCACCTTCTTACATAAGAATGTTTCTGGGGAAATGAAGAATGGATAAATAATGTAAACTCAATACGGATTAATTAAGAAAAAAAAAAGAGAGACTTTTTTAGCCAGTGTTCCTCTCTACCTCTACAATTCAAAGTTTGAAACTCAGAATGGGCAATGCCATCAAATGTGAAAGAAAAAGACCATGTTTGCTGCTCCTGATGCCCTGAAATTAGGCCACTTTCAGTTGAATGATGTGTCAACAGGAACATGTGTCTTTTGCACTAGTGCTATGTGAAAATCTATCCCTGCAGTTTTGGTCACTATTTTTTGCATCAGACTGGTTCTGATAAACTTCTTTTTTTTTTTTTTTTTTTTTTTTTTTTTTGGTATTATCCACATAAACAGAAATTCACAGCTTTGGGAGAATGGCTTCCTTGACCCATAGCTTTTATAGTGATAGAATCCAGATTCTGTATATTCTGCTCTTTCCCTAGGAATTCTAATTACAAAATTAATACAATGTGCAAAACAACGGACAAATCTAAAGATCAAATGGGGGGGAGAAACCAAAACCAAACTCTTGTTTATACTAATACTGAGTGTAACACCACAGAGAACTATACTTGCCATGCCCCAACCTAAATTTCATTTAAGAACCAACTAAATATATTTGCTTTGATATGTCTTTCAGCCAAAGGACTTCAGTCTCTTTTCTTTTACATGGCAACCTGAAATATGTTGTTTGTTTTGTGTTTGGCAAAAGATATTAGAAAGATTAGAAACATTTATGTTATTCACAGTCACACTGGAATGAGAGTGTGTGACAGCTGCTAACTGCCTGGAATTTATGCAAAAGTTCTCCATTTAGCTTTCTATATACATATGTACGTGTGTGTGTGTGTGTATTTAAAAAAAAAAATATATATATATATATAAGCACACATACAGCATATGTAAGTATACAAGGTCAGCCTCCAGATAATTCTTCTGGAGCATTTGCTACAGCAGCTGATAGAAACAAGGCTAAAAGGCAACTTGAACAAGTGGTAAATCTATAGCAGCAACTTTTCCTTGACAGAATTTGTTGGGCAACTTCTCATATAGAGGATTGTGCCAAAGCAATGACTTGAACCTTTCCTTGCCATGTAGCCAGAACCCCACACCACTTTTAATTCTTTGCACCTCTCAGGGAAGAAAGGATGGTCAGAACAGTGTTACCTCTCTAAAAGATGCACATATGTCTGAGTGGAAATCTGACTTCCTTGGATTTCTGTGCAAAAAGAAGGAAATGCAGTCTCTCCCTGCTCATACTTTATGTTTTTTCATCTAGCACTATCAAAAGGCAAGCTATGACACACAACTAAGAGAATTAATTTTGTGTGACGGGAGACAGTGGAGATGTGTTCAGCTTCTCAAACATAACCCCTCCCAGAAGTATATCTGCAATAGAGCCACTTAATATCTTCTAATTAACATTCTTGTTTCCTTGCCAGCAAACATTCTAAAGGACATATCTGTGCAGACTAGAATAAAACCTATCAACAGGGGACAAAAATGTGAAGTTGAGCCTGTGCTCTACATGTGCAGAGTAAGACAATATGGACAGAGTACCAACCTGCCACACATTCTACTATGTAAGTGAATGTGTTTTAGCCTTGTCTGCAGCTACAACTCAACTGAGGCTAAGCAGCCACCCATTTGCATCTTTCAGAGGTACACATTGTCAACAACGTGTGATTTTCAAAGTGCTAACAATGTGCAAACGAAAGACATTTGCAGCCACAAAGTGTTAGTTTGAATTTTCCTAAAAAAAATAATAATTTAAAAGAAAAACTTATATTGCTGAAAAATGCAAACTCATAGACTTCAGAGTTCAGACCATAAGACACACTGCTAAAAACTTAGAGCCCATAAAGCGATCAGGGCTGAACTTAAGATGTTCATTTGGTTGAAATACTTTCCTGCTTTGGTCTTTGTTGGTTGGTTTTTTGTTATTTTCACAGTTTTGTTCAGCTCAGTCAGTCAGTCCAAGACTGTGTTTTTCTGCAGTATGGATACAGCTCAAGTGTCAAAGGTAGTGGTGATTAATACATTCACATTTTTCCAAGTCTAGCAAAGCCTATATGATCCTTATTTTCTTTCTTTTTGTTAACCTCTCTTCACTTAGAACATGCTCTAACGCACAAGTTAGATCCTGAAAAAGGGAATTCCATGACTGGACAGATCCACATGGGGTCTAAAATACAAAAATTCCTAAATTTGACATTAGCTGTAGTTGCTGACAAGCCGCTGCCTCACTCCTGGTTTAATACTGTTTACAAGAAAAGGAAAGGAATGGTCAGCATATGTTATGGAAAGCATGAGTGACCCTGGTGGAATGGGTACCAGAGATCCTGTACATTGCTCACTGGCAAGCCATCTGTTTTCAGCAATGGGGCTTTTATTTGAGAATTGATGAATAAAGGCTCCTGATATCTACCACTGCTAACTATGGTGACAGAATTTCTCTGCATGTCACCCCTACTCTGCACTAGTGATGTTGCCCAAGCCAGCCTGTTTGCAAGCTACACTGTGCATTCAGGATGTACAAATGTTTGACTGACTTCTAACTTGGAGTTGCCACTACCACATTTCAGTCATCAAGCCAGGCTAGGCCATCACGTAAACACTGAAGTTAGAGTGCAACAGACAAGTAGCATTACATCTCTGAAAGAAATCAGCCTGTAGAAATTTCTTCTCCACTTGACTACAAACTTCAAAAATACTTAAAAGTCTGAAATTAACCTGCATATTGCCATTGAACTGGAAACATCATCATCACAGCACAGAAAAATCAGTTAAATATCCATGGAAAGGACACTCAGATAGATGCAATGCAGACCAAATACAAGTAAGCTCCAAGAGCCAGATTTTTAACACGATAATTCACTGTTACTAGGAGAGAGGAGATGTTTACAGTCATCTTATCCCAAAGGCCACCACATACAATATTCCCACTGACTTTAATAGTTATAGGAGGTGCAGATTTATGGTTGGGTATAAGGATGTTTCAGTCTTCACCTCTTATTTGCACTTGTCTTCTGCTTCCGTGCCACAGTTTAAGCAGTCCCAGATGCTGTGCAGTTCCAAAGCTCCCCTCTAGCTCCCATAAAACCAGAAAAACAGGATCTTGTGGAGTACACTGTGAGTGGCAGAGATGGGGCAGGAGGGCAAAGGGGAAGGATTCCCTGTAGAATATTGACCCGATGAGCAAAGGATGGTCTCAACTCACTACTAGTTAAACGCAGCGTTGCCCTGAATATTACACACATTTTCAAGCTTAACGCTTTTACTAGTATAAGTACCTTCAGCAAATCTCAATCCATTTAATTTAATTTCTTAGTAAGAAAACCTAGCAGTGAGGAGTTAATGCATATTAATCTGAAATATGAAAAAACAAGCCTATATAAATTTAAAACAAGTATACATTTTTCACTGCCTTCATGAAGGAATCTGCTTGGGCATTTCAAAATTACAGTAATTTTGCCGGTTATAATTTCAGTGATTAGGATAAATGAAACGATGAAATCTTTATTTAGAATAAAAGAATTGAGGCTAAGCTGTTTTATTTGAATAAGAATATATGGAACTGACTCTATCCTAACACTGCTATTTAAAAATATCACTTACATTGCTCTAAATCTGGAAGAGGTTCCTACAAAAAGTCTTGGGCTGTAGGGTAATGTGGAGAAATGGATATAATTATCTCCGGAGAGGAATATATTCTTCTCAGTGTATTAAAAGTCCTGCAGTTTATGAATGATACTTTCTACAGTGCTGTGGCACACAGGAATTTTCACTTACCCTATTCTAGCTGTAATTAAGAAAGATGGTTTAGACACTTGGCTCTTCCTACCTCTGCCAGAAGGTCAAGATTCATATAAAGATACACAACTGCCTCTCCAGTATTCTTTGTCTCAGTAGCCAAATGCCTCTCCCTTTTCTGGCAACCACACTCAGACCTCGTTATTGTGTAGTCAGAGATTGTGCCTGTAATATTGCCTTTAAAGTGGCACGCAGGGGGCAATTTAGCAACGATACACACATGCATCAAATGCCACTGGCATTCAGTTTTGAAACTCCCTCAGTTTTTTTCTAAGCTGCTCCCTACATCAATAAATAAAACCCACAACAACAAAAAGAAATACCTTCTCCTTATTAGACTGCCAGCGGTCCCAAAATCCAGTTGATATCTGGTTCCAATTTGTCTTTGTGGAAGGGAAGCCAAAGCCTTGCTTTTCCTCCTCCCTGCAGAATGCAGCCAAAATGTAGCTTAACCTGGGTGCACCCACCCACACTCACCCGTGTGAGCATTCTGGTCATGGCTCGAGTTAATAAATTTGATTAGCTCGTACAGTACTCCAAGCCAGCAGCCCACAAGCCCACAACCAATACCTTTGCTCCACTCACTGCTCTCAGCAGACCACCAAGGCTCTAGTTTGTATTTTTAAACCTGGGTTAAATTGTGGCATAACCACAAACCATTGTATGCGATTAACAGTGGGGTTCCAATGACTGACTGACAAACAAAATCTTAGCACACTGAGCTGGCTTCTCCCAGTAGTAAACACATGTTATTAATGCAATGATTCTAACAGGCTACACAATTGGAAGCTTTTTTCTTGATTGACAGACTATGCTTTTCTCAACAGGCAGAATAAAGAGGGCATGAAGAATACACTTGTATCTTTTATTTTTTGAAGTAAAGACATAAAACTATTGCAATGGTCTCTCCATTGAGTCATAGCCCAATGGGACATTTTTCTGGCCAGCCACTGAGAGATGCATTACCTTGATACACAAGCTCTGTTTCTGTGAACAGAAGGGACTGAAATTTTAAAAAGTGCTGCCCTCCAACTCTTACTGCTCCCTTTCAATTGTGGACCCACACGTCTGTCATCACTGACATAGCTGAAGAGGAGAACAGATGACTGGGGGGAAAAAAGGAACATGTCAACATGCATGTGGTCATGATCTCATGCCACCATCCTTCAAAACCACTGCAGACTGGTACAGTTTAATTGCCAGCTGCTGGAAACGAGGCTTGCTAAACTAGACTGGTATTAAGCAGCAGGGTGGAACAGATGGGCTTGCTCATTCCTAGGCACTGGAAGTTCATGCTCTGCAGAAGAAACAGCAATGGCCAAAAAACAGGATGGGAGGCATTACACAATTTCACCGCGCCTCTTTTGCTTCCACAAGGAGCGGATGAAACACATATCCAACACATCTTTAATGAAACAATTCATACCAAGATTGTCATCACAACTGTCAGGGCCCCTAAACTGGACCTACAATGTTCAGGCATGGGATTTAGTTACACATTCAGTAGCTGTGTTCTTCAGGCTATGAAGTAGCCCTCCCTACTTCAGTCTCTCCCTGGACAGCTCATATATGCTGCCATGGTGTCATTTGCCAGGCTGGAGGGCAGAAAGAGGAAGCAGGGGGTTCTGTCAGTGCTGCTGCCAAAACAGAAAAATGCAAGTTTTTAGCCTCACTCTGATGAAACGGCCCCAAGTTGTGGGCAGTTCACCCACCTGGGTTATCATTACACCCAACAATGCCACTCTAGCCAGTAAACAGTAACACACAGAGGTTACTCTCATGGTAAACTTGCTCCTGTGCTCAAAAAGGTTTGGAATATTTGTCTCATACAGCCCATCATGGCAGTCTGCACAGCAAAACTGCTATTATTACACCACATGCTTGGCCTTGAGTGCTCCAAAGAGGATGAGATGAAATACTTGACTTTCAGGGAAGGTTCTTACTGAGAAGCAGAAAAGCAGTATTTTATACTGAATGCATTCAGCACTCCACTATCATCACTTTCTCATGCCTTTTTTTTCATATCAAACAGACTAAAAGGAAAGATCAATATTAATATTGCTATTTTGAGGTTATTCCAAGCAATTGTTGCCTCACCTACATGCGAATGGCAATTTTGTTGGAGTAAACAGTCAGTGTCCATGGAATTCACTGTTTCATTTCAAAGAAACAAGCTGTGAATGCTGAAAGGAGATTTCTTCCATACAAAAGGTCAGAGTTCATGTTAGAGCAATCTGTCACAGTTGAGTCAGTGATATTTCCATGCTGCCCTGGTCTCCCTGTATGTGGTATATAGCATGCTGAACTGGGTTTGCTTGGTCACTTTTTATAATTTATTATTGACCTCCCTCAGGGAGACAGATCTCACATCTCAGAACTTTTTAGCTTGCCTGGGCAGAGGAGTAAGTTTATGGGTGGGAGGGGACAGAAAGCTAGAAAAGGAAAGACTGGAGGGAATGAAACAGCACTGGTCCAGTCAGGCAGGATTGTGTGTTAGGCTGTGATGCTGCCTTCTAAAGGCCCATGAGGGATGGTGTGGATTTCCTCCAAACAACTAATGCAGATTTTCCTGGATGTTTCCTGCAGTCAGATATCTACTGTGCACCCACTCTTGCTCTCACCCTTTTCTGTTCATGGGGAAATAAATGCTGCTTCCTCTGCAGAAGTGACCCAAGCTAGAAAGCCAGTTGTTAGTGGTCCTTTTTGTGGCTAGGTAATAGCCACAGGCTTAAACTAGACATTCTCTTTAGATCCTGCTCCTGAGGATCATTCTTCCCAAGAAGAGAAAAATCATTCCTCAAATACAACTTCAAAAAAGAGCTAAACTGCTTTTTCCTGCTTAGTTAGTGTTGCATTATCTTCTGGTTCCCTCATTAACAATAGAGTGGCAAACAAGACTCCCCCACCTTCCACAGAGAAGAGAAGAAATGGCAAAAACAAACAGAAAATAATCCAGCTATAAATTGCTTTAAATGCTAGACTTAAGCAAGGATTTCATTCAAGACACTTTTGAATCACCGCATGGAATATTTCAAAATAAGGTGTCACCCTCTCATTAAACCTTAGAAATTAGTAAGTAACCTTAAACTTGTTGAAAATAGTTTCAATGGGATCAGTGACTTAAACGAACACATATAAATGCTGATACTAATTTGCATTATTATACAATAAGAATCATGCTAAAGGTAATCTGACATATTGCTTCCCAGGGATTTCTGTCTCTCAAGAACCAAGGAGTGAGAGAATATAAAGTCTGGGTTTTATTGCTCCAGCTTGGCTGGCTGTGATGAGGGTTTGGCTCTCCTATCATAAAGCACAGGCACATCCTGTTGTCAATTAGACTCACCGGTATTCCAGGGCAGCAGCATTGGGCCCCTGGGATGTTGTATAGTTTGCTCTGCTATGTAAACACCATGAAGTAATCCAGGCAGTGAAGGACACTGATGAGCAGGCAATTTGCAGCACACTAAGCAAAAGAATAAAAGGTCTGTGAGCAAGAGTCAGAGAATAAATAGTAACAACATCCCTGGGATATAATATCCTCTGCTCTGGAGTCATTAAAAATATATACAAAAGAAAGTTAAGGGACTAATTAAAATAAAATACGTCTGTGTTTTGCTTCTGTGGATAAACTGAGAGAAGGACATACATGTAGGGGGAAATTTTGGTTTAGTTATTCACTTTGATTTTAGCACATATCAAATATAGATTCAAAGTGGAATTTTTTTCATATAACATCTATGTTAGACCTTATAAGTGGGCTTTGAATCGAGTTGTAAAACCAAATATTCATTCTGTACCTGTTTATTTATCTCTTTTGGGAAAGCAAAATGTAAAAAAGTGTCCTTCGACACATTTGATTAGAACAACTTAGGTCCCCTTTGTTTGAAAAGGGAATTCCACACTGTCCTTGAAAAAACCTTCTATTTGATACCAGCATAAACTTGTACAAAAATGGGACTGCAACAGATTTAAGCATGTGCTCTCAAGTCTTTCTTCCTCTCCTTTCGGACACGCAGAAATGAGATATTCAGGATGTTTAAAACACATCGGACTTCATTGATCAAAGAGAATACAGAAATCCATGTTTCTTAACAACGTTTGTGTTTAAATA
The DNA here is from genome assembly GCA_024734555.1 of Trochalopteron elliotii. Lineage (NCBI taxonomy): Eukaryota > Metazoa > Chordata > Aves > Passeriformes > Leiothrichidae > Trochalopteron > Trochalopteron elliotii. The sequence continues at coordinate 1,150,240 of JANPWX010000437.1, forward strand.
AAGCTAACCACAGCACACCAACATAAAAATATTTGCCTTAGTCCCTTGCTGCTCCTTGTTTATGGCATTCAGCATAGAGAGCTCCTTCCCACCCTCCCATTTATAAATAGTGCTTTGCTGATGGTAGTCTTCTATTATCAGTTTTACAACAGCATGTCATTCTGTCATTTGAAATTTCTAGATAACACTGTGGAAAAATTGCATAGTTTACTGTTTTGAACACAGGCTTGAGAACCAGCATTCCTGGTTTCTATTCCTCTCTCTGTCAGCACTTTGCTGTATGACTGCAGCCACGTTACTCATCTTTTCTCCTCTTTCTTCTGCTACATCTGCCATCTTCCAGATCCTTCATCCATCCTAATTTGGAATAGGTGCAAGCAGTTTTCCAGAGTTTTGTCTCTCAACTTACAACAGAATAGAAACTACTGAAGGGCAAGGGAATAGGAACTACTGAAGGCAAGGGATAGAAAAGACAATCTCTGTCCCAAAGGATTTTGTTTGTAGTGAAAAGGCCAGAGTTTTCACAGGAAATAAAACCCAGGCAGCAATGTGACCAGCCCTATGCACTACTCAGTACACCAGGAAAGAGCAACTGAGCACTCATGGAAAAAAAAAACCCCCAAAAAAAAACCTGTGGGAAGAGGGGATGTGCAGATGCATGGCAAAGAAATAAATCAGGAAAAAAAATAGAGAGGAAAACGTTAAAACCACTAAAGGTACAGTAGAAGCTTCTGTTCAACAGCTCAATACACCTTCCATGCCAGACTGTGTCGACTGACCAGCCACAACTGGATAATCCTGGGCAGCTGGTTATTGCCTTCCCTGGCTATGGCAAGAAGCATCACAGCAGGAGGCAGCAGGGCCAGCCTGGACATCCCCCTCACAGACAGCATTAAAATTGCTTGTTAGGAATCATCATCAGTGTTCAAGTTTTCTCTCTCTCCCCTCCTCATTCCCTCCTACCAGAATGAAAATGTCAGCTCCTCCTTGGAGAGGGCCAAGGCAAAACCAGCTGGCACAGAGCAGGCACCTTTCAAGGGCTTTTCGTGTCTTTTAGTAGGGCCTTTTCTGAGGCCTCAATAAGCAATAACATTGGGAGAGAACTAAAATCTCCTCTTTTGCTAGAAACATCCCACATTTTATATAGAAGTAAGAGTATAGCCTGCTAGAAAATACTGAAAGGCAGGTCACTATTCTAGAGACAGTAAGTCAATAGGGAGGTAGAGCACACACAGATTCAAACTTAGCACTTTTTTTTAGTTCACACGATGACAGAATAAAAATAGATTGGTTTATGACAGTGTGAGCAATGGATCTGCCAAGCTGAATTTAAACTGAGCTCCACAACAGAATTATATCCCATCAAGTGGCATGACATGCAATATTTCATTTGCTGGCTCACTACTACACTGTCTGTGAGAAAACATAAAACCAGTATCATTGCAGCCTCTATTATTCATATTTTCTGAAACTGTGTGGTATTAATTAATCGGAAAGGAAGGCAGAATTCTTATATGAAATATTTTTTCCATTTCGATCCTAATTAAAACAAGCTGAGCACAAAAATTGTAAGAACTAATCATGATCACTAATTGTAAACAACAAAATGGGAAATATACTTACCCAAAAGATTTCCATTGACTCACTTTTAATATTCTTTTTTTCCCCCTGAATGAATTATGGAAAGCTGACATTTTTTCCCCAAATAATTAATCTTCTATTCATAAAATTGAAAAATTCAGACTTTTTATCATCTCCATTTACTATTGCACTGCAAAATAAGTTTCAGAACATGACAGTTAGTTTATAGTTAGATAAATTGCTGCATTACTTTAAAACTAGCCAGAACTCCACCTCCCTGTGCTGGCACTATACAGCCCTTGGGATTTCCAGAAGAGAAGTCATGACAGCAAAGATATCATGAATTCCATATTTTTCATGAATGTATGCATACATTTATATTCCTCAGCTGGTAAATTCCGATAAGGTAATTGTTCACATTGTTCAACTCTTTAAATAGGTGATTTAAATCATACAATCACAGAATCATAGAAAGGCTTGGGTTTGAAGGAAACTTAAAGATCCTCCAGTACCATCCTCACTGCCATGGGCAGGGACACCTTTCAGTAGACCAGGTTGCTCAGAGCCCCATCCAACCTGGCCTTGAATGCTTCCAGGGATGAGGCACTCACAGTTTCTCTGAAAGAACCATCCTGATCCATAAGGTATATTGGAACAGAAAATAAGCATGACATTCTCAGTTCTGAAGATGGCCAGTGTCAGGTCTGAAGTGATAATGTAGTTGGCTGTATTATATCAACATCCAAAATTGAAAGTGTTCATCAAGAAACATATTTTTAAGGTATAAAACTGCAAACCCCATTTGCTGAGTGAGACCCATGTTTGTGAAACTTGAGCTGAGTAAAAGCATAAAAGCAGAGCAACAGAGCACCTGAGAAATCTTTTCATTAATTTTTTCTTTTCTATTAGCACAAGAAATCTAAGCTGATGACAAATCCATCATCCAGCTTATTTCAGATCTCCAGTAAACAACAGTGGTCATAAGCAGGGGAGGATGGATTTCTTTGGAAATACATTATACCTATTTTAACATCTATTAAAAATTGGCTTTGGGCACAAAATTCTTGACAAACCAGAGATTTGCTTGGTGGTAGAGACAGAGAAGTTTTGTTTATCCCAGTCTTGTGCTGTTGCTCTCCTACATTCCTTCACATCTCTAACTCTTCCTAAATAAGCACCCCAGCTCCCTGCTGAGGACATTCCACATGACAGGCTCCTCACTAAATAACATCCCAGCCCTTCTTTCAGCTCTTTCTCAGACGACCCAGTGATTAGAAAAGAGAGGACAGCAAAGGAGAAACAATCCAGGAATATCTGGGGGAGGACACAGGAACGTCAGTCATTGCATTCCCTGTGCCATCTGGCAAAACTCCTCTGGGGAGTCCCTAGCTGGGACTTGGTGAAGACCTATTTGCAGATGAGTTCCGGGAAATAACAGCTTTTCCTTAATTTCCTTTCAGTGTTGAGTTTCTTCATTCCCTGCTAGGCTGGATTTTAGCCCACCAGACAAAACAGAGCTCTCTGTGTCTGTGTCCCTGTGATCCTCCCGGGCTCAGGGGATGCAGATAGGGGCTGTCTGTCTATCATTTATGACTTACTCCAGAGGAATTCAACTGTACAGAGGGATGCTTGGTTAGCTTTGCCTTCTCCAGAGCATTTCTCCAAGAATTAAAGCCTTAGGGGACTTCTGTTCATTTCCACAGGAAACTAATGTTTCTAGATTTTCATTGTTGCCTTCCTCCTTCATTTATATGATAATATCATACTTGGACATTAATATATATTTGATTTGCTGTGCATGTGGCATCAAGGACTCCTCAAAAAACAATGATACACCAGATGAGACATTTGTTTCAGACAAAATCTGCAGCAATTAAGGCTTAAAGAGTGACAGTAAAGCAACTGAACTTAGAACAATGACCACAGAGAAAGATAAAATCAAAGGTGTTGAAAGACTATTATTCTCCTTCTGAATCTATCAAAATAGTAAGCATGTTTCTACTAAAAAGATAACACAGCAAACTGAAGGAAGTTGTTTGAAGCCTTAAGGACAAAATAAAAATCACTTGGGCAAAATTTTTTCTCTCTGAAAAACCTTGCAGAAAACATTTCCATCATTTGCCACTTCAAGACTATTCTAAAGAGGTTACAAGTTGTCACAGACACTGTACTGTTCTTTCACCAAAATAAAGACAGAAAACCAGATATGTCTCCTGTAAAAATGTGCCCAAAACCCAAAAATAATTGTGGATCCTCAGTGGCCCACCCACAGACTAAAAAATAGAGCAAGTAAAAATATTTCTTCCTAGACTACAGCAACTTCTGCATAACTTTGATGAAATAAAAATCAGTGCAGCATCCTGCTAAAGTAATACAGTCTTTTCACTACAATAAAATTCCCTGAAGAGTTCACTGAGTACCAGACTGGACCTGGGGTGATTCTGTTGCTGGATGCCCTAATGGTCATCTATGACCTCAGAAAACTACCCCACACTTTGGGCCTCATAGGAGGAGTTTGCAAAAATACCTTCCTGCCTTTTCAGAGTATTTAGTGACCTACATGTGAAAATGTATTCTTCTTTCCATGTATTTCATGGTACATAGAATTTATACCACAAGTTCTAGAATTTGGTAGATTTTTGTACACTAATAAAAATCTGCATTTCTTTCTCTGCCAATATTCAAACCTGACTATTATAACACAAACATTTTGGTTGTTCCACTGCCATTCTCTGTGGGATTAGAATCACAAGAAGTACATGTGAATCAGATCACTGAATAAAATGCCAGTATTTCCTATTAATTTAATGGGTTCCTAGTATCTCTCAGGGATAAAAGTTTTTTTCTTAAAATTTATTTTGGACACCAATGCTTTAAAAATACTCACTGGAAGCACATTAAACTAAAGCTTAGTTATTAGAACAAGTAAAAGATTTAAGGAATGTCTTTTTACCCTACAGATTTTTAAAAGAGAAAGTCTATTCCTATGGAAAACATCAAGAACAAGAGTTGTGATGCATTTTTTGAAGAGCTATGGCCATTTTGCTGTTTGGAATCTGTGTTCCATAACAAGGATTACACACTTGTAGAACTGAGGATTGAGACAATGAACTGACACTAGTAAAACTTCAGCTCTTCATGCAGTTGAAATTGCATCAAGTATCTCTTCCCTTTGTTGCTCACTTTTAAATATTGAGGAGTGGTTTTTGGCACTTCTTCTGAAGAGAAGAGGTTGCTCTAGCCTCCAAATTTTTTCTTCACTGGTGCCTTGCCAGTTGTGCTCATTGTGCTACATGGTGTAATAGAGAAAACAGAGTCAGTCCAGCCTGCTAAACTCATTTTCACTTTTCAGTGAAATAAGTTTTAACCAAATTTTTAAAAGGTGAAAAGCCAGTGCATTAACACAGTAATACAGACTGAGAGGTTTGAAGTCTAGAAGTTAAAGTCTTCCATTGTAAACCCAAGTAATATATTACATGCCATACAGATTAAGATCACTCCATAAGACACATTTGTTCCAGAGACGGTTACCCTCCACAGAATGTAATTCTCAAATCTCTGTGGGGAAAGGTTCTTTTTGCAGAGGAAGAAAATATTTCCTAATGAGAGAATTTACTGGAAATACTGTAAATTCATGCCACATAAAGATGACTGGTAACTCCTTCAGCATCTTCAGGAAGGACAAAACCCAAAGCCCAAGGGGTGTCAAATTACTTCAAGGCTTTCCTTTGCCTGACCTGCATGAGAACCTGAAGCTTTATGATAAAGGGAGAAAACTGGAAACTGAACTGACTGCCTTGCAGTTGTTGAGAAAAGGCATCAACATCTGTTTCTGGTCTTTTGCTGAAGAATCCCTTCAGCTGATCATTTGGATTGGTTTGTTTCCATAGGCCCATTTCTTCCAAGTTCAGATAAAACAAACCTCTCCTGTGGGCCTGATGGTTTGTGTTCTGAATTCTTGGTTCATGTGGCAGAGATTCTCTGTATTATATTGCTAACATATTATCCCTCTTGAAGAACACGAAGCCGGCTATGCCTTGGCATGTTTCTGTACATTTCCTTGTCTAGTTTTAAAAGATCTAGTGAAAGTATAGAAATGGGATCCTGATAAATTCCCTATGGTCAAGGAAAGTTATGTGTGTGGGCATGTATTTCTGTATCTGTAAAATGACATTTGTCAAAAATGTCAGTTACAGCATTCTAGAAGGAAATTTTTAGTAGTTTACTAGCAAATTCTGCTCCTACATATAACACATAATGCAGAGCTCACTTTACAGCTCTGATTTAAGCATGATTTCAAGGTTTGGCTTTGATTCTTATGTGCCTATGTGTAATTAGAATTATGTTCAAGTCCCATCTTCAACGAATAGGAATTAAAAATCACTTGTATTTTTAACTCTTATCCCTTTTACACAGGTTTTCTGGAAGTTTTCTGAAAGCATGAATAGGAGAATAGAAGAGTTCTGGGCCCCTTACTTCAAGAACGACATTGAGGTGCTGGAGAGAGTCCACAAAAGGGCAATGGAGCTGGTGAGGGGTCTAGAGGGTAAGTCCTATTAGGAGCAGCTGAGGGAGCTGGGGGTGTTTAGTCTGGAGAAAAGGAGGCTCAGGGGAGCCATTATCATTCCCTAAAACTACCTGAAAGCAGGTAGTGGCAAAGTGGAGGTGGGTCTCTTCTTTCAGTCAACCAGCAACAGAACAAGTGGAAATGGCCTCAAGCTGAGCCAAGGGAGGTTCAGGCTGAACTTCAGAAAGCATTTTTTCACTGAAAGGACAGTTAAGCACTGGAACAGGCTGCCCAGGGAGCTGGTGGAGTCACCATCCCTGGAGGTGTTCAAGAAATGACTGGACATGGCACTTACTGCAATGGTTTAGTTGCTGTGGTGGTGTTCAGTTGAAGGTTGGACTCTGTGATCTTGGAGGTCTTTTCCAACCTAAATGATCCTGTGAAAATGACAGTTTAAAAAGTTTCTCCTCAAAGAAGGTCTCAATCTTGCCCAAAAGTAAAATGAAACCATATAACATGAATCTTAGAGTGATATTCACATTCTGCTGATTCTCCCCAAGGTACAAAGTACTTTCTTAAGAGCAGAAAAATGTAAAGTCACAAGAAGTTTATTTGGGGAGACAAAATTACAAATGGTTGTGAAACGTTTTATTTGTGCACTGTATTTTATGAAAAGTAGGTTTTCAATTTCTTTGCATCTCAGAGGAAATAATAATACAAGAAGAAGCAGGAAATTACCAAGCCTAGCCTAAGAGAAATATATTATGGTTACCATAATTCATAAACAGGAGCAATTCTTTCAAAGGTGCTCTCCCTGAGCACTCATGTAATTTTTCAGGACACTGATTATATGGGGTAACTACACTCAGAAAGCCAGTCAAGGAGAAAGCAGTATTTTAATGTACTTATGCATGTTAATATAGGATGAATGAAACTACCACTTCTATCTCATTTTTTATCTCCTGACTGAGGATATTTACATATTTACAGTGGGATTTTTACAGTTTCATCATTTTATTTCCCATGAAAGAAGAACAAGCATTTTCTTTACTTTCATTACAACATCAAACCCCCAGAGGACCAATGGAGGGCACAAACACTGCTCACAGTGCCTTCTGCTCAGACTGACAGGGCTCTGTCACCGCTGTGGAAGGGCACAGTGACAGCTGAGGTAGTGCCACTGCAGCCTGCAAGAGTTAGGAAAGGCTGTCATGGACCACCAAGTTCCCACCTGGTCTTGCTTGTTTTGGAGAAGGAGACTAACTGGAGCACTGTTTTTTAACAGATATGAAAATCCTTGGTTTTCCAGTATCCATAGCATTAGGGAATGCAACCAAATTCTGAGTGCTGTGAGCAATAGAGGTACAATAAAACACAAAAATATAATAAAAATACTTTCATTTTCTTATTTAATTTCAGCTATACACAGTCTTTCAAGTGCCAGCTGAAGAAGACTCAAAGCTTTAGTCTGCTTTCCAGTCAAGTTACAAATACAGACTTCTCTGTATATAATGATCATGGTTTTATTTCTGTTGAGTAAAACAGTTTTGTCTGGAATCTAATCTTAATTTCATTGCACCAAATATAAAAAACAGTTACAACTTACTGAGGGGTGGTCCCTTTCTTTGCCAGGGAGCACAAGACGAAAAAGGACTTCATTTGATTAGTTTAAAAAATGCTTACAGACATTCCCAAAGACTCAGTGAAATCTGCTCTGAGAATATTTTCTGATATGCAGAAAAACCTCTAAGAGTGGCATGTTCTTGTAACAAAGGCTATTTACAGTGGGAAACAAAACATGGGGAATTTGAGAGATGACACAGTTATCCCAGGTTCTGCATTTGGAAGTCAGAAAGTCAAAACGGAAGAGAAAGTGTCAACAGACATTTACAAACAGGAAAAAAAAAACCTATCCAGGTTAAAAACCAGCACTGTTTCAGGGCAGGGGGAAAAGTCTCACAGAAGACTTCAGATTTTCTGAGTGAGCTGTTCTTCTGAAATTATTGGTAAAATATTAAAAACTGAGACATAACCCTCAAAAAGCTCTTTTTAAGATTCTTCATATTTCACTGGAAACCAAATTTTTACTTCAGAAAATAATAACTTTAAAAAAATCCACTTATTCTTGAATATTATAAGCATTCTGAGGCCATTTCTCTCACTTAAGAAACCTTAGTACCTAGCTAAACTACCTACCTTACAGATACTACATATGGAAAACTAAATGAAATTAATGTTTTTAACCAAACCTGTTTTAAAATGTTTTGATAAAATGTGAGTTCTTTCTTTTAATGATTGTAAATGATTGTAAATGATTTTGTCATCCAAATTTCTATACATGGTCCTTCAAGAAAATTCCATTTTGCTGGCAATTTTCATTTTATGAGTATACTTTTTTATAAGACACAACCTACCTTTCAGCATGAACATTTGAAACATGAAAATAATCTGAAAATGAGTAAAATGAAAACATGCTGCAAATATGTTAGATCACTCAAGATCTACAATTAGAAATCTTAATTCTTGACTCCATATAGCTCTTTGACAATTTATGATTCTTCAGCTGCTGTAAGTTGAGGAACCAAAATTTCCACTGAGTTTTCTATTATACCTATGATTGGTGTTTTCTTTAGGGCTGCCAGAATTTCTCATGAAAGGAGCTGAAATTTCCAGATGTTTCTTCAGTGCTAGTTCTGCTCTCCCATATCAAATCTTCCCCAAACACCACCACTTTCTTTTCACCAATATTATCAAACATCACAGCTATCAATACTCCAGCTTCACATTTCACATTTAACTTGCTGAGTTAATTTAGCAAAGTCCATGAAGTAATTCAGACATGGCAAGTTCTGCTCTGATTGTGTGTTCTGGGTAATTTTGCCATTCCTGTACTAATGACAGCTTCTTTCAGCACTGCTCATGAAACAACCAAGTACATCTCTTTGGTTTTGTCATCTGACTCATATCATAACTTTATTGAGGAATTGAACCTTGCTTCAAAGTACTTCAAAGTTTTGATCATTAAGAACCCCCCCAACTTGCATCACCATTTCATTAAGTTCTTGAGTCTCTGCTGGCTTGCTTTTGAGCATGTTAACTCCAAAAAGAAACAGTGCAAATCCTACTATTTGGGCAAAATTGCCTTCTAGTTGATCAGGCAAAAATGTTCATCTATTTAACTAGTAAAGCATATGAATATCTGATATAATAAATATCTGAATGTACAAAACAATATTTATATATCTGTCAAAACCCACAATATCAAAAGCTAGGCAATTTATTTTTTACACTGAATGACATAGGGCATGGAGTAGAGTGGAAAAGAAAAAAAAATCAAAACGTCACTAAATATCTATTAGAACATTAGGAAAAAAATATTCCAGCAGTAATGTTAAAATTCAAATTGCTTGACTGTTCCTGATCATCACCACAATAACAGTAATAATTTCAAGGCAAAATTGAGAGAAACTCAGCTATTGGGCTGCTGAATCTGAGAGTATTGAAAGACAGACAGCAGATGACTGGGACCTAGACTGTCACACTGGAGACAATTCAAGAATCCCTCCTAAGCCTGGGGAGAAAAATCTGTACTATTAAGGCAAGAGACATCTCATTCCAAGGCTACACAGGCTTGATGAATCAGTGTTACGAAATGCCCCATTTTTTTTTTAACTGACTTTAGGGAGTTTAATGACTAGTTCTTTATAGTGGTCTAGTACTGCTGATGTCCAGTTAAGCAAGGTGTATCCTGCACAGGATACCTGAGCTGAAGCCACAGGGGGACAGAAGGCAAAACGATGATTTAAGCCTCTAGCACTTGGCAAAGAAGTAGGAACAGAGCCTCGATCTGAGAAGTTTTGTGAACATGCTTAAATTTCTTAGTGCTTAAATGAACCAAACCACAGAAATTTGAGGCTTGCCCTTCATGAGCTGGCAGATTACTATTTTTGGCACTCAGTTTTTGTGATGATGTCAGAATGATTATTTTATTGTAATCAAAATTTGAATGTATATGACATTTTGTTTAGGCCAGTCCTCTTTTTGTTCTCCATGTGTATAAACAGATATACCAGCACTAAACAACTACAATTTTGTGTCCCAGACACAGATGTGGAGCAATATGGAGGCTTTCAAAAAGTTCAGCGTTGCCAAAAATAATGTTCCACCTATCATCTTGCACACCAGTGTTTCAGAAGACTTGTGTACCACATACACAGCAACTTTCTACTTGTGTAGTAGAAGAAAAAACAGGATTTTGCAGGATTTGATTGCTCAAGAAAGATGGCGCACCTACAAGTTGTACGGTGAATATGTACCTAATCGTATTTTAAGAGTTTCAGACCCATTCTAAGCATCTGCATTTTATCAGAATTTCAGGGACATCATTTGAACAAGGTCAGAGCTGTCCATACTGTAGGATCAAACCACATCTGAATGTGTTTAGCACTGCTACAGTACCTGCTCTTTGCAACAAAGCAGTTATTGGCAGTGGTTTCCCCGCAAGCACACAGGCTATTTAAAGATACTTATTTCATAAACAGCTTTAAAAAACCCAAACAAACAACCTAGAGCTCACAGCCTAAAGAGAAAGCTCTCAGTGAAAAGCCCTCCATTAACTGGCATGGCAGCTTCCCTCCCCATGGGTTCTTTGGGGTGTCTTCAAGGACAGCTGAGCCTGGGCTGCGGCCAGAGGTGCGGCAGCGGTGCCCTCCAGGCACTGCTGAGCTGGAGCCCTCACCTTGTGAGCAGCACTGTGAATGCAGCAGCCAGGATTCCAGCACAGGGTTTCTCTGTAACCCCGTGGGGCTGTGGGTATGACTCCTTCTGCCGCAGGCACACTTCTGGTTGCTCTGCAGACATAAGTCACCCCGCTTGATTTTGTGTATCTGCGGCTGAGTCAAACTTTCCTCGTGCTACCAAGCTCTGCACTGGCAAGCTTTCCTTCTGTGTACAGTGAGTCAATATACTCTGACTCTGTTTTCAAGATTCTAGAAAGACAAGGCTGAAAAAGCAGTATAAATCATTCCATGTTGGAAATAATTACTTACATTTGAATTCTGTAATCCTTATTTGAACAAAACTCACATAGACCTTAGTGGGAGTTCAGCTCAGTTAATGACTGAAGTACTTGGCCCTTAATTCCTTTTTCTGCCCTGCTATCAGATGTATTATTATTATGAGAAACATCTGTAATAATACTTTACACTTCCATAGCCCCTGACATCTGGAGGCTTCAACAAACCCTCTCTGAAATTACTATTAGCTATTCTTATGTTACTAAGGATGTCAAGTAATTTGCCCAAGCCAGAGATATTATGTTTATGCTTTATGCAGCTCTTAAAAAATTAAATGAGGTTGCACTGATAAATACCATCCATTATACAGCCCATGTATTTATTAACTAAGTGGAGAGAAAGACAACTAAAAAAATGAGTGATGCTGAAGATTAAAAGAACCGTAGACGCCTAATATCAAATAATGTCAAATTCAGCTCTCTGTACTTGAAAATTTTTGTTTTGCTTTTCAGACTCTAGAGATCACTTAACAAACATGAGGCCAGAAGTCTAAGTGGGACAATAATGTGGTTTCTGTTGATGCTCGCTAGCTTGTCTGTCTGTGTTTATCTGAGGGCTGCAGCTAACTGATCACATACCATATCTGTTCACTGTGGCAAACCAGCAGTATTTGCTTTGTTTTCCTACCTCAAGGTACTTAAAAAAAATATTCCAAATATCAAGCAGCCCATTATTTTAAGGGATCTCAGATCTGATCATGTTGTATCACACAAAATGTGGCACAAGATAAGCAAACACTCAAAAATGCACCTGAAATGAGGTGTGTGATGTGCATCTTGTCCTTTTAAAAGAAAATCCAACAAATCTATATACTGTAAAGAAAGAAATTACAGACTCATCTCGTTATATGAAAGCAAAAGAAGCCAGAAGAGATGTAATGTCATCAAGAAAGTGTCTGCCAAACTGATAATAAACAGCAACATGCTCATGACAATGAAAGGGAAGGGTCTATTTTCAGTTCACAGCTAGTTACAATTCATCCCTCATTGTAAGGCACTCAGTTATCAAGACCCAAGAATAATAGTTCATTGTCCTGCTAGCTCTTTCAGACACTCAGAACCACAGGATTGCACTTCTCTGAGTATCCCTGTCACTGTTAAAATATAGAATGCTTTACAGCTATGAATGTCAGCTGTTATATCCCCTTGTAATTTCTTTGTTTGGGCTCTCAGGGTGATAAGGCAGTACAGTACCTCATTTTCCGGACACTTCGAGCTGTAATTTGTCCTTTATCAGATGAAAAATACTGAATAGAGGCTGAGATAGTTGCTATGCTGAAGCATGAATGGGCACAGAGCCAAAAGGAGTACTTCTGCTCTAAAATATAATGTATGATTTATCTCTATTAACTTCATCACGTAACAATCTACAGAAAGAGAAAGAGATTCTGTTTCAGTCCTGAAAATCTGCTAGGATGTACTGCCTTGCTGAAGCATTTGAATGGCTTACAAGTGTAAAATGCATAGTTCACAACCCTAAGTCTTCACATGCATGTTCTTTTAAGGATAGAGGGCTGACTGAAAGCATTGCCTTAGAGGAGGGGGAGTGAAAGAAAGTGAGACCAAGTGTTCTGCCTAGCAGCCTACAACTTTTGGCAGCGGATCAGACAAACAAGTTCAGCAGAAAGTCGATGTAATTTTATTGGACCACACTGTCTCAAGCAATTAGAGAAATATTTGTAAAACATCAGATGAGAAGGGGAAATGTGGAGCCCAATAATGCAAAACAATGTTTATAAGACAGAAATTGTGAAACTGGAAGAATAAACGTAATTACTCTATCAGCACCTCCAGTTCTGAAGATTACTTAGCTTAAAAGCAAAATGTTTTCTTGTTTCATTTAAAATAATTCATAGTTTTAAAAGCTTTACAAATGCACGTGTATATATAAAAAAATGTTATATATAGATTTTTACTGTGGAATCGTCACTGCTCATCAACAGATAATTACATGCTACATGAATGCACTTTAGGTTCTGACATTCACATGCATATTTGGGCAAGGAATTCAAATCCATGGTTGAGCAAGAAGGATCACTTTTAGAACCACAGATTCTTTTTAGAAGAACAACAGATCATCCAATGTATGTGTAAGCTGCTCAGATAAATTAATACTGTGTGAGGCAAAATCTTCCTTTGTAATTATTATTTTCTCCCCTTTAAAAGCTATGCTGAGAAAAACAGTTTTGACAACTTGCACAGTGCAAGCTCAGACACACACAACTGTAAAGATGACCACATGCATTTCTTTTTAAGTTGCTGGCAAGTTCAGAAATTTGTCTGCATCTTAAGTTGGGATATTTGTTCTTTTCTACCAAGTAGAAATATTTCATTTTCTGCCCCAATTAACATCATAAGACTTGTCACATTAACTGTTCTGTTAAAACTCTAGCTACTTAGGCATTAGCGCATGGAGAAGATTTATCTGTTAATTCTAGGATAACACAGTACTGTCTGACTGTAGGCAGCTATCTGAGTAATAGGATTGGACAAAATGCAAGTATTACTATGTCCATTAGAGGTTCTATCAAGATTAATGATGGTTGTTAATGAATCAGAAGACTCTGAGCTCCCTGGAATTCAGGTGTATTTGGCATATCGATGCAAAACTATCTTCAGCCTGCTGTCTGTCTTTATCCTTTGTGCAAAAAGTCAAAGAATTCAAGCAGTTGAAAGGATTGTTTTTACCTGAGTCTCAAGGAAAAATGCAGTATGACAAACAAGAGAGAAATTTAGGTCAGAGATGGGTGTTCTGAACAAAGATTTGTGATGCTGAGTGACAGAGGCAGGACTTCCACAAATCCAGGTGGTTTCAAGTTAACAACATGGCAGCCCAGGCTCTGGAAGAATGCTGCTCTTCCTACACTGGGAAGATCTTTTAGGGTAGCAAGCAGAGGGATCCAGGAGTAGTTGGAACTGCTAAAAGTTTCAATAGTTTATAGACTACTACAGTTACTCAGTTGCAACCTCAGCAAAAGCAGGAACAGGCCTTTATAACACCAACCATCAAGTTTACCTTCCAGGCTCCTTTCCAGGGCCAACATATTCAAATAAAATCCAGAGAGAACAGCCTGTGTTGCCCAAACAGCCTTCTTGTACCAAGCTGTACAGCAGTGATTTCTGGCCAGCCGTGCAAACTATCTACAGTATAACAGACTTTTCCCACAAGCACACTCACAATGAAAACAAGCTGCGAATTTCAGGATAAACCTAAGTCTAGAGAAAGCAGCTCTGTTTGAAGTTGTGTTTACAGTGAAACTTTGGCAGTCCCAAAAAACAGCTAAGCTCCGATTTCCGTACATCTATATACTCTGCAATATATCTTGTGTGGACTAGAAATGAATCCTTTGCATTCCAGACGCATCAAAGGACGACTGCTGAAGAAGACTAAAACTTCTGTGAGTGATTGCTGGCCTTGTGTGAGTGTGTCTGTGTGTGCGACAGAGCTGTAGCCAGACAGGACATTAAATGTCCCAGCAGAGCTGCTGCTTACACACATCCTTTAGCACACTGTCAACATTGGAAAAGAATCTGCACTGGAAAATACTGGGAAACTACGTTTTTCAATGCATGTTACGTAGCCAGCTGAGCTAAGGCACAGCAACAGCACATGAATTAGCTGATATCCTGTGTCCAACCAGCACCATGGAAAAAAGCATGAAGGCAAAAATGTGCAGAGAAAAGGAACTAGGCAGATAAGTAAGATAGCAGAGAAACTGTACAAATAGATTACATATGAGGTTTGCATGATTTTAAAAAAAAGGAGTTTAAAGAAGCATGTCATATAGGCAAATTTCATTCTGAGAGAAGTACTTCAGAAGATCAATTTTCTACTGAATGTCTTCATTGACCACACATGATTTTTTTTTCAAGGATTAATGCTGAGCAAATACAGGGTAAAGAAACTCTTTGGAAGAAGTATTTACAAACAGCCATTTGAATAAAACCACAAAGTGCTTAGGTGGTATTTGGTTTACCTCACCATTCACACTCTTAATAATGAAAATTACTTGCATTTGCAGAGAGAAGAAAATTTCTCCATTAGTATCTTTGAGACTATTACATAGAATTAAACACACAATAATACCTTTAAAGTTTGTGACTGGAAATTACAGTTATATAACAGATAGGATGCCTATGACTCTGTTTATAAAAGACATCAGGAAAGCCTGCAAGTTTGTGAATATTCATGACTTTCTCACCTTCCACACTTGCAGGCTTACTACCTGTTGGGAGAGCAATGTAGCCTCATTGGAGCATTCAAAGAATGATAATGGGTATCCAGTGCTTTGTTGTCTTGGCAAGGCTTGCCTCATTCCCCAAATCAAGGTCAAAGGCATTAACAGAGCTACTGAAACACATCTGACAAGGCATCCTATGGACCCTGAACCTTACTGGCCTGATTCCTTGAACTGTGTGGTCCATAAATATACCTCTTCCACGGAGACACGTTTTAAAATTAAGGATTCACAGATTCAGCATTTCTTAACATTTCCTACACTGATTGTCCCATCCCAAGTTAAAAGAAAAAGAGCTGGCTGAATTTTTTCAAGATGTCCTCCTCAAAAAGCAACATTATTTAATTAGAAATAACTGCATTCTCAGGGAATTCAAGAAAGGAAAAGATTAGACTAATCTGTGGATACGGACTATATATCAAAAGTTATATTAAATCTTACATTTTTTTAAGAACAGAATAAACTCATGTACTTCATGAAATAAGCTAGCACATAAATATTTCAGGGTAAAAAGTCACTTCTCACACACATTAGATCTTCTCATGCAATTCTTTGCTGTGTCCTGAATCAAATACTTGCCACATATACTTTACCAATGTTTAAAATTGTATTTATATGGAAAACTCCAGTAGAGGTGAAAAGCTGGGAGCCCTATGAATCAGATGATTGGGTAGTAACTATTAGAACCTCATCCCAAACTGAATTCAAGGGGCTCATCTCTCTGAAACATGTAGGTTAAGCTCAGAAAATGTGCTCTTCAACATGGCAATGAACTGCAAGACAACATGGAAATAGTCCAAAATACGAGTATCCTTTTCCCACTGTCACATAACTCTGTTTTCTTCTCATGGTAAAGAAGCGAGAACTAACAAAAATAATAGTTTGATTGGGATGTTCCCTAAATTATTCAAAAATTAGGGCATTCCACATGGAGTTCTAATATTGTCTTTGATTCAATTGTTTCAGTTATCTTCAAACACAAATCAGCACTTTTCAACAGTTTTTCCTGTATCTCAAGAGATACCATGTACACCTGCCCCAAGATGGGGCATAAAAGGGGATGATATAGGGTGATCCTTCTCCTGATGTGGTCACCTCATGTGGCAGAATATGCACCATGACATGACCACAAACATCCTGAGCTACAAGTTACTCAAGTACGAGATAAAAATACCATTTCTGAAAACATTTCAAACAAATTCAGGACACATTTTTGAGAAAGTCTGCACTCTTTTCCCCCTTTGTAAATTGCCTTTACAAAAACATCAACTACAATTGTCAAGAAATGAAATGTAGGAATCTACAATACAGTCAAAAAAACTGAACGAGGAAAATGATGTTTCAAAGGAAAGTAGTCCAAATTACTGTAACGACTTGTAGGTTAACTTCACCTAGAATAAGTTACTAACCCTGAATGCCAGTTCATTCTAGCTGTTTAGGTAGGAGGCAGTGAAACAACCCATGAACAAGAAAAATACACACAGTGGTTCTGCAGTGTGCACTACATAATCCGAAGCAGTAGGCAGCAACAGCAGCTTTATCTTGCAGGTTCCCACAGTCATTCCTTAAAGACAGTATGATAGAAAAGAAAATGTACAGATCATACTTTCACATTGAGAAAAGTAAATGGAGGAGGTTTTCAGTTGGCCACATACAGACACATTAGCTTAAACTTCTCACAGGAAAAAAAGAAAACTGAACAAAGCCATCTTTGTCTTGCTTCCTTGCATCAGTTGACAATCATGGTCCATCACAATCAGCTTACACTCAGGTATAATAAACAGTACTGAGGAGGTTATATTTTAATGTGAGAGATGTAATTTGCTGCTGGTGACAGGTTCAAACCATGCCTGTAAACCCATCATATAACACATCCTCTTTTAGTCCTACTTACATTTAAAATAATAATACTGAAGAATAGGTTTTGGCTTTGGTACTCACGACAGGCACTTCAAAAGGACATACAGGGAAATGGGATGAATTTGACTGACTCATCCAGAGGGCTTTCTGGGTGCATCCTAAAAACCAACTTAAAGAAAAGCATGCCCATGTTCCCATCACATAATGGTCCTCCATTACATTAGTGCATGTGTGGATGTGCATGACTGTGTAGGAGACAGGGAAAAAGACACAGGAGGAGGAAACTTCTCACCCCATTAGGCACTGAGTGCTTCCAGAAGCTCTGCAAACCACAACAGCCATTTCCCTCCCTGCCCTGCCCCCAGGGTTCATCTAGTCCTTGCACCATCGTAAAAGCAGGAAAGCTGTAGAATCACACAACCCTTAGCATCTTCTTGTTGACTCCTTGGGTTAACTAGACCTCTGGAGTGCTCCAATACAAGCATTGCTACATTTGGATTTTATGCTCTCTTTTTTTCCTTTCTGGACAAAAAAACCCCTTGGTGCCTGCCGCATCAAGCGAGGAAATTCCCGCTTTGATACATTCTCTCACAGTAAAGGACAAAGCATTAGGAATTAACTGTCCCAAAACAATCAACTTAACAGATTTAGTGACTCTGAATAATAATTTACCTCATATAAGTCTGGGGAAGCCAGTTTGATTCCAAATATTTGCCCCAAAACCAAAACAAGCAAAGCCTTTGTAAAAATTTAGTTGGTTTATTCTATAATTATTTTCCATTTTCCTAACCCTGGCAATAATCAGACCAGATCTGAAAGGCCAGAACTTTTGCAAGATTGCCTTCTCAGATGGTCTAGTCCCCCACCTTAGATTCTGAATGTCAGGGCAGTTTAGATAAATGTTCCTGATTTTAGGCACCTATCCAAGAGCTCTGCTTGTGTTATTGGGATGTAAGAAGTTAATTGGAAGGACACACTTTTCCTCAGTGGTAGAAGCAACTGATTGATTACATTATGTGCAATGTCCTATTCACGGAAACAGCAGAACACAGCATTTTACAGGCTGAGATAAAGAGTGTTTGTGTGTGTGTGGCTGAGGGGAAGGGGCACAGCAGGGGAGTAAAATACTGAGAATATCGGTGCACCAGATGAGATGTCAGTGGAATAGAAAGTCATCACAGGATAATGGTCTCCTGCTGCTAAATGAAGGCCAAGGCAAAACAGATGTTGACTCAGAGCAAAGAAGTTTATTTTTAAAGCACAAGACACTGATCCTGTCCTAGCAGTTACTCATCTAAACTGCTGGTAAAGTATCACTCATTTCACTTGACAGATGTATTGAAGAAAAGCATTACTTATTCCATGATATTATTGACTTGTTCTATTTTTTACTTAAAAAAACCCCCAACAAACTCCCTCCTTTCCCTAGACTTACTGTTGTGTTCTACCAAGCAGACAAACTACTAGTGAAAGTATAACCTGACCAAAGGTCACACTGATGCTTCATGATTCTGCAACTTTCTGACTGAGGCTGGTTTACCAAGAGACTTCAGGCCATTAAAAACTGAATTATCTATCAGTGCAACTGGCTGGCTGTAATTACCTATTCTGTAAAAATCAATCAGTTGTCCTAATGTGCAGGAAAGAAAGGAGAATGTTTGAGTAAGGAACCCAATTTTTTGTTAAAGCAGACACTTCTATTTTTAAAGCTGGGTCAAGACTAACAGCTCCAGATAGAAAACTTGGTTCCACTTAAATCAGGGGCAATATACCCATTGATCCACAGGGACTAATGATTTCATCATGCGTTAGTCTGAAAAATGGATGTAGATGAAAAATGTCCAGTGTTACAAACTCCTCTGTTAGCTGCCCACTGATGCACTAAAACTTTGCTGTTGGAAAATCACCTCTGTGAGGGATAGAATATCTTCCCCCACTTGTTTATGGCCTTTGGAAAATCCTTTAATCCCCAATTTCTCCTTCGTACCTTATATGATCCCCCCCCTTTTTTTTTTTTGTTACAGGATCTTCAGGGTAGGGACTGTTCTGAAGAGAAAATGCATGGGGAGAGGGCAAAATTCTCAGGCACTGATCTCAGCTATTGTCACTGAAACTGCTGTGCTAGAATATAATAAAAACATATCTGAAGCCTCACTCAGTATGCTTCTCTGTTCACTGGCTTTCTGTTGAACACAGACAAATGAAAGGCCTTGACAGTCACATCCATAATACTTCACAGATTTGGGTATGGCCATTTGAAGAGTTATTTCAACTTGAGTTAAGACTTTTCATCAAAACTACATTTGGAAGAAGACAACTTCTTCACCAAGAGGACAAGAAACTTCCCCAGCAAGTTGTGAACAGCTGTGTGACAGAAGAATTCTAATCTGGAAAAAACCATCACAACTGCATCTTAATGTCTTCTTCTTCTGGAAGCCATTAGTAAATCCTTCTTTAGAGCCTCTATTTTAAAAAATCATGGGCATTTATACCAGAGAATTCCTTAAAAACCAAGAGAAACCAGGCTCCTAAGTCTTTCTGTTGCACTAAAGAACCAAGGTTACATATGATTTTTTTTTAAATTGGTCAGGTGCTTCAGAATTTTTTAACTGTTCATCTCTCAATTACCTCTTGAGTATAATAGACAACATTCCTAAATAATAAGTGCATCTGTTAAACTTGTCTAACCAGTGCAATAAAAGTATCAGGCAAATCCCTTTAGTTTTGTTTTCTTGATGTATATTGATCACCTCTTTACTAAATTAAACATACTGTACTAAATTGAGCAGCTGTGCTATAATTTTCATGCTTTTTCTAGCATATTCCCATTGGTCAAAGGATTGTAGTTCAAGTGTAGACACAGAATATATGCTCTTATAAAAACCTCAGCTGCAAAAATCAGTATTACATATAATTAACAATACAGACAAATATGCCAGTACTAGCTGAAAACACCCATACTGCAGTGATAATAAATTGCAACTCTAAGAGAAACAGAAATCACCACTTCACACAAAATAGTAACTGTATCACAGACCACAGCCTGTTTTTAAATACTAATCTGTTTGTACATTCTGGTCATCACTAAAACCAGATTTTGTTAAAATGTGCTAGCTAATGAACCTGCCAAACTCACTCCAGTTTCTCATTCTAGACAGAGCCTTCACATATGTGAATCCAGGTTTGCCCACCTGCAAAATGGGGATAATTATACTTTCTCTGCTCTTTGTAGCTGGTCTATATAGAGTGATAACTCTGCTGGGCAGGAGTCTCACTGGCCAGTTTATACCACACAGCAGGAATGCAAAAGTACTTTAAAATGCAATTGATTTTTTCAAGGACATTAAACTAATAGTTAACACAAATGAAGAATTTTAAACGAGTGTTGTTACTAGTAGTAGACTTTAGATGATATTTAAAACATATTACTTAAATGCTACTTAATTTAGTTTCTAATTAAACACCTTTATTTAATGTAGTCAACTTTCAGAGCATAGATAAAAGGTGGAACATCATTTTAGAAGTGGTTCTGAATCCCCTTTGCTCTCCCCACTTCCGTCGTATTTCCCTGTCCTTATGGATTTTTGGGGCTGTGCCAAAGAAGAGCAAATCCATAATCCACTATTCCTGTTCTCCCTGGTTATCCTATATGTCATTGTGCAGGTAACCACTGCAGATGTTTAAGAATTAAGGACTGGAAAAAGCAAGAGGGACAAAGGGATTTTGGGGTTAAAAATGACTCCTAGAATTAGATGTCACTGTCTCAGCTGCACAACAGAGGTAACTGGTCAGGCCATAATTCATCAATATTACAGGTAAAACATGAGACAAGATGATGGTCAATGAGTTCCTATTTTGAGTATGGCTGACTGCAAGTAAGGCCTTCTTTGAACAGACACAGAAAGGAAGAGGGGATGTGTGCAGGAGCAGGAAAGCAACAGAGTGAGCACACACAGAGCCTCATTCAGGTGAATCTGAGTGCCTGGTGGAAAGCCTGGTGCACGTGGATTTCACCATCTGGAAATGAAGCTGCTATGTGTTTACTACAGTTCTCACAAAGATGATTGATCATTTCCAGATTTCCCATTTTGCTGGGATGGACTAACATCTGGAGAAAAGAAATGCTGTGTTTGCTGTTGCAGAAATTTCTACTACTTGTAGGCATTTATTGAAGCCTGCAAAGTCCTGGGATATCAGAGATTCCAACTGCTTCACCAAATCTTTGCACTTCCTACATAGTGGAATTAGGTCAGAAGATTTTGCCTGTTCTTGGTAAAAGAGTTACTGAAAAACAGAAAGACAGGATGTAGCTCACTTGGAGAGTTAGACTTGACTGTCTCCCTTATAAAATTTCCCACCTTTGTTTTCACCAAAACAGGTTTCTAACAATAGTACCCATCTTACAAGACTCTTCATTGAACAGGAATCATGCTGCCATCAGTCTGTCAGGTATTGCTGTTACCTCTTCTGAGTAATTGTTCAGAGCTCTGCATGACAACTACTCACGAAATAGGAATATTTAAAGAATTGAGTACATACTGAATATCATTAGTACCACAGATTAACGACCCAGGTCTCAAAGTCTTTTTTGACTGAAGAGCAGGAGCTAATAAAAATTACAGATGTGCATTTTTATTTAACCATTGATCAGATTATTTATTTTGTAGAATATCTTACTTGAATGCCAAAGTCTGAGTATGAATCACAAGAAGACACTTTTCTTGTGTCCCTTTGATTAATAATAATAATCTCCCTTTGATTTTTTTTTTCTATACCCTGAAACACTTCCTTGCACACAAATGAGAATCTGTGATGGTTTTGGACAAGCTTTATGACTCACTCTATTGCTTTTCAAATAGTTATGATTTTTTTTTAATAGATGGAAGACATTTCCTATGAGAAAACAGGGGCATCGAAGTTAGTATATTGATCAAAATAAACTAAAGCTATTTTGAAAAGAAAATGGAACGTTACTTCTAAAAAAGAGAGAGCTTCTTATCTTCAGTCTGATTAGAAATTGCTCTGTAGAGCTCAGGGGAAAAGAGATAGCTTTTATAAGGTATAAATTACAGTTTGTTTGTACTCAGAAAAGTGATTTAGTACAGGTTTAACTTTAGGCACATGGTTAAATTCCATTGATTCCTATGGAAGTAAAGCAGATGTGCTTGAAGCTGGTCACATGCTTAAATAGTGTTGAATTAGGGCCTTTATACTTTACAGGTTCAATATACCAAATGGTAATTAATCCTCACTGCACTTCTCAAGAAATGTCTCATTACTAAATTCAACTACTGGGACTGGAGATTGCCTAATAACTCATGTATTTAATTTGTGTTACAAAATGTAGGTGCAGACGTCCTAAGCTCTCCCATTTTTCTAGCACAGCAGAATTCCAGATAGGAAGGAGCTGCAAAAGGTAAAAAAAAAAAAAAAAGTTTCTTGTCAGTAGAAGAACTTCAGTGAATGCTTCTATGTTTTTGAGTGCAGCCCATATTTCAATTACTGTTGGTGATATACTGAGAAAGAGAAAATAAATACATGCAGTATGTAGGCAGAATGTATTCTTAGTGGTCAAAACACGAGTGAGAAAGAATGACAGCGAAGAGAAGCAAACTCGATAACACACTATAAAAACTAAAGCCTCACCACTGTGGACATGTCTAAAACAACCAGAGCCTGCAAAGGAAAACCTTTCAAACCTTTTAAAACAAGTAATTATGAATAAGAGCTTGTGAAGCATTTAAATGAATCTTGCCATTACTCCACAATACAGGAGAGTAGCAGGACACTTCCATCATGTCACCCTGCCAAACAGTCCATATTTTTTAACATCAGAAAAGGCCTGAGTAAAAAGGAGGCTCTTTATATTTTAGGTAGCTTGTGGTAAGCATGGTTAAAAGGTCCAAACCAAAGACAACCAGGCTTTCACCAATCCCACAACAAGTTTTCAGGGTTGACTTCAATAACAAATATACATATGCCTCCAACTAGATATTTCAGTTAGTTGACTTAATCAAGAACAGATTAAGCTTTATAATTCTAGTACAAGACATATCCAGACTGAAACAAATTCCCTAAGAACATTTTCTGCAACACTTTAATAACACAGCATTTCATTACTAGCCCTACATAATTTACCTCCATCTAATACTTCCTTTACATGAGAATTTTGTCAGTCATCAATACTGCATCAATATGTCAATAGGTAACAGCCTTTCATTATTTACCAATACCAGAGGGGACCTATATTCTTCATAAAGAGAAGAATCTGCCTGAAATTGCTGGGACATCTGACTTTCCTCTCTCTCCCCAGCTATTTTAAGAATGAATTTGAAAATAATTAATGGAGAGTATTTTGAAATTAATAATTCAATTTGATTAAAAGTTTTGTCCCATTCCCTCCCCCCCAAACAGTATTAACAAACATGAGGTTTCTGAAGAAAATTCCAGCATCCAGATTTATTTACTTTGAAAAGCAAGAATCTGATGTGGAACAAAGCATTCATTAGAAACAGGACATCATGGGGAGCTGGACTGTTTTCACCTCACACTCTAGAAGTTTCTTTAAAGATGTGCCGCCTAAATTCATTTTTTGGACACTGACGCTGTCCTACATCCTTCTGACAAAACACCCTCCACGGTATTTGCGTTTAACAGGTAGTACATGGGGGGAAAAAAATGTTCAAAAAGAAGCCTTCCCTAGGAATCTCCAGTGCCAATATTGGAAAATGTGACTATAGACAAGAAATGTGTTGTCTTATTTTCATGTCGTGGTGTAAACTGGGGTAAAAGATTTCCCAGTGCCAACGGGCTGGCTCACTGGAATAAACACAGTGGTCAGTGGCTTGAACCTCCTGTGGCCTAGTGTGTCATTAAAACCTGGTGGTCCCTGTGTAAGGTGAAACCATGGCCATATAAACACACACGCCATTTCCCACACATCCCAAGGAATGCTAGAACCTCCTACTTCCCCATGGAGTGATGCTGTTTTGTGGGCAGGGGAACCTGGGAAGCAAACGTAACAGGCTGCCTTTTGCTCCCCTTTAAAATTCAATCACTCCCCAGGAATACTTCTGTGGCAGTGCAAATAACCAAATAAAGCATCAGAGATCACCTCCCCAACAAAAATGACTGATCAAACTGAATCATACTGAATAAAAAATTTCTCTCCAAAGCGTCTTTCTGGATAAACACTTTCCCATCAAAGAAACAGAACATTCAATATGAGACTCGTACCATTAACCCACAGAAACTCTCTGTGCTCCTAATGTTAACTGTTACTTGGGATCAAGGCCAGGACACTCACACTGTCATAGGATCAAGACCAGGTTTAAACTAAGAGTTGTGCATATCTTCATAAAACACTTTCTAAAACACAGAAATAGCAATGTACTATGCAACAAAACAGAAAGCTGAAGCAGCCCTAAGTAATCATTTCCAAAGAAAACCTAAGCTGAATTTTTTAACTGGCTATCTGCTTGGTTATCACTGCCTTCAACTCTAAGATGTCACTCAACAGGCATTATCAAATCAAGTATCATAGTCAAGAACCCTTATGTGGATAGGGGCACAGCTGGAGTCTAGAAAAAGGAGTTCAGCCTTGCCAGGAATGGACAGAATACTAAAAAAGGAAAGAAAGAGTCAAGAAAAGGAAATCAAACCAGAAGAAACTACAGAGAAAAAGAGTAGCATGGAAATAAAGATAGAGCTACATTGGCAGAGCTGCAGGAAGAGAGTTCAGCACACAGTTTATCAGTTCTTGGTACACACAGACCTGGTCCAAACAGATCCAGAGAAATCTGTTTTCAGATTAAGAGTGAAAAAAGATTAGGCAACATCCCCAATGGCAACCTTCAGGTGACTTCCCTAGTGCTTATGAGGGCTGCCCTGGCTGGGAACCAGTTTTGTTCAGAAGAGCTTTTAATGCCACTCTGAATTCTGCCATGCAGTACCTCAAACCTGGTCTGATATGCTGCCTGCAGGATTATGCACCTTATTTAGGATAATAATTTTGTATGTGGTCCATTTAGAGGCATTAATTGCAGCAAAACTGTGTCTTCCTTTGACTCTCCAGCAAGCCCAAAAGTGGCAGAGTTATCCAAGATGTATTTATGTGCTGATATATTTTAAGAATATTAATTATTTCTTTTAGAATAGCTCTTTGTTCTAATTTGCCTAATTTGGAATGGTCTTTTTTTTTACTGCTTTAAAGCCAAATGCTGTCATAAGGTCCAAAATAATGTCAATTATGTATTTTAGAAGCTGCAGTGAGTGCAAAGTCCACACTTAGGTTTTGATTAGCTCCATTCCATGCTATATATCAGAACAAAAACTCTTGCAAACATTGGCCTTATTGTATTGTAGGACCTATGCATAATTACTTCAAAACACACAGAAAGTGGCACACAGCAAAGCAACGAATAAAATATGAAGAAAAAAAAAATCAAGAGGAGTTTTAGATACTGGAAACAAAGCACTTTCTGTAGGACTAGCTTCTTTTAAATCCAACATATTTATAAGGGTACCCTGCTTAAAAAAAAAAAAAGAAAAAAGAAGCTGTATATAAACTAGATAGCATACATAGCTGCTCTGTTTAGAAAACAGCAAAGTACCATGTAAAAAAGTCTCTGTTTAGTCAGCCCACCCACTATGAAAGAGAAAAAAAAAGAAAAAAAGCTGACATTTAGCAAACAGGATATACTGAACAGTTTTCACAATTGTGCCCAGCAAATCTCATAGAGCTTTTTGTGCAAATTCTACAGCATGGACCCAATCCTGCAAGTTACCACATATTGGGAAATGAAGGCTATCAAGGATAAAAGTTAAAACAGACTTAGAAGCCCAACCTTCCTTTACAGCATGGCATTTAAAGAAACCACTAGTTAGCCGGGAAATAAGAAATCAAACAGTAAGTGTGAGGCAAACATCTAAACAGCCTCACCTTTTGGAAAAGTGATCTTTTCAGTCCTAGTAAAGATATGATAAAATATTGTTCCTGAAAGACCAAATGAGAGCTGAAAAGCCCCCTGCAAGCCCCCAGAAAAGTACATATAAACATGAGAAGAAAACCCAAATACTGTTAGATAAAATTTTCAGAGCACAGATTTGCCTATGTGTTTGGAAAAAAATGCTAAACACAACGAGAACCAGATGCTGGTTGGAGCCACCAAGCTTAATGCAAAGCAAATAATGCACAGAATTATCGTGTAGGTCACTTTGGACACCCCTGTCAGTGCCTGGTGCAGGGGCAGCCCCTGTGTGACACTGCTTGAGGCAGTCTGGGTGTGCTCGGTGTGTGATGTCAGCTGTCAAACACTGCAGTGAATTATATGTGTTTTGGTGTGGTGGTGTGAAAATTCCTGAGTGCAGGTACAGGTGGGTGACATTCAACCTCTGAAACCACATCAATACAGTTTCAGTCCTTCAGGTTTCAGACTTTCAGCAGTCATGAACCCTGTATTTACACAGACACACATGCAGGGGTGTGTATATCTATATCTATATCTATAGATAGATAGATACACACATATCCATTTCTGGTTGAAAATACTGCACTAGGGAGCACATTTATTGTGGGTAGAGAGTATAATAAGGAAATGTCATTCTTTACTGTGTTATTTGTTCTTGAGGGCCAAGCCTAACTTTGTCTCTTTTTCTGGCTTGCCTGCCTTCCTCCCTGAAACCCAGCAGGTCTTTTCCATCTCCCTCAGACCTATGAATGATAAAGAGCATAGGCAGCAGATAAGGAACAACTTTAAACACTGCAGAAACATAAACAGAACTTTAACTGCGAGATGAGTGATTTTTTTTTAAAAGTGCACACAGCCCAACAGAGCCATCCTACATTAAAAATTCCAACACAGAATTCCTGCAAAAGGCAAAACCCATTGCCAAGGAGTCTCCCCCAGAGTATTCACTGAACCTTACTAAGTAGGCAGCGGTTGAAGGGGATTCCATTGGGGCACTCACAGAATCAGCCCTTGTACAGATTTGTGTCAGTGCTGCATCTCAGGAACAGAGTAGTCTCAGAACCAGTGGCACACTGTCAGCCCGATGGCAGGCCAAGCAATTCAGCTCCTGACAGGTTAAAAAAGTGCTCATTGTCTGAGCAGCAAGTCAATGCAAGCCAGGAAAAACTTTCAGAGATTAGACCAGCGGCTAAACTTTAACGAACAGAGGAAGTTATGCTGATGAATCCACTGCTTTTTTTCTTCTTTTCTCCTTCCTGCCAAGGAAAAGGTTGGAGCTGCAGTGCAGGCTGGCAAGGAAAGCAAGAAAATGAAGGAAGCTTTCCTTTAGCTCCTTCTTAGTCAATATTATAGTATGTTCTCTCACCCAGTTTCTTTTAATACTGCTGAAAGATAAGGAATTGCTCTAAAAGCAAATGTTTTCTCAGAGGTAAAGGGTTTAACTCTTTCAAAACCACTAACTGCAGGATCATCCCTAGGAATAAGTCATGAGTGCTACTTTCAGTAAGAATATGTTTGCTAAGCTTTAAATCACCCTAATTTGGGGAATCCTAATTTCAAAATAAAGTCTCAATAAAGATTAAAGGACTACATCCACAGTTTTCATTAGTGTCCCTCCAAACTTGAAAAACATTTCATGTTTCTCTTGTTCAGTGGATGGACACTTAGTTCCTGTATGTCCCACCCAATCAGACAGTGAGAGGCATTACAAGTGACTGAGATCTATTAAAGGCTTTAAGCTGTAAAATGCTGCTAAATTATATAAAAATTTCAGATGCATGGGCTATTGATTACACAACAAAATATCACAGAACTTTTTAGAACCCTTACAAACTGGAATTCGTTAATGTAGGGTTCAAACAAGTCTGACTATCTCTTTTTGCATCCACTTGACCTAGAAGAAACAATGGTTCTTCCATAAAAAAATTGTTATTGAAAATCTTCAGAACTTTCACTACTCAATTTAAGTTTCTTCAGCTGAATTTTTATCATACTGGAGTATATGCACATTTGAAGTTGGTCTAAATGTGGAAGAACTGATTGCAAACAAAACTAATCCAAGTGCCATTGAATAATGATATACAGGAAGAGAAGATAAGCACATAAATACATCCTTGTTTTTTTCCTGCACATTTGAGGAAAGCCTCAGTTGCTTTTTAGCTATTGGACAACCCCAGGTATGGAAAAGTGCTAAATTCATGTCCCTGTCCACATCATTCACATGGTTTTTAGGCTCATGAAGAGTTTCTTGGCAATACCAGAAAGGAGAGATAAGTTCTTTTCTTTGCCTATATCATATTTAGGACCATTATAGAAAGTGCTTAAAGAATTACATGTTTCTCTTGCCTACTCTTCCAAATTTTATGGCTATTCTCTGCCTCTCTTTAAGCTCCACTGGGGCACTATCTGCTGCCATGTGTATGCCAAATTGAAAGGAATATGCAACTGTACTTGTCTATATTGAACTAAATGGTGCAGTAATTGGAGTCTGGCAACTGGACTGATCAGGGTTGGTGACAGCAGGGGATGTATGTCAGAAACCACACATTAACCTAAAACAGTGCCTCCAAAATGCCTTGCACAAAACCAGGTAAAGGTGCAATACCATTATCAATGAAAAGTGAAGGAGAATCCGTGTGCTCTGGAACCTGATAAAGTCTCAGGAAATGTAAGGACTATCATTCTGTATCTTTGTTAAATGTAGTCTTAAAAATATTTACTAAATGGCTAACCACAAGACTAAACAAAAGCATTACCACCATTGTAAATCAAGATCAAGGCAGTTTCATGCCAGGCAGGGAGGCAGCTGATAATTTAAGAAGAGTGCTACAGATATTATGAGAGGTGAGAGATGATGACGATCCCATTGCTGCTTTTTCTTGAGATGGTGAAAATGTATTTAATAGGGTAGGATCAAATGCTGATATCTACAATACGCCTCTTGCAAGTTTTGTTTTGGATTAAAACCCAGAAACCTAATTAAAACAATTTACTTTCACCCATTAGCCTTAATCCTTATGAATGGCTTACTGTCTTCTCTGGTTATTTTACCAAGAGGCACTTGAAAATGATGTCCTGCCTCTCCTGTCCTACTTTGCACTTGACCTTGAACCTTTAGCCATCTCCTGCATGTTTACTCTGAAAAAGTATTTGGCAACCAGAAACTACTGGTATGTGTAGGTGACACCAAGACAGTTATTAAATGGCAGTTTCAAAGAACAACAAAGATTTTGAGTGCACTGGTGTACCAGAGGCATAATATCTAAAATATCAAATATCTAAAATTTTGTTTATTGTGTAATTCCCATCAATATCAACTAGTGTTATGAACTTTGCTTGTTTAGTTTTTTTTTAAAGCAGTAGGTTCCCAACATTTTAAAAACATGGATTACTTCTCTAAGAAAGAATCAGAACTACTATAATTTAATAGTTCAACAAAACAAAGCTCTGCCAGCTGCAGAATGAAGTTCCTAATTCTAAGCATTTACCTTCCAATCTTTGATAATTTTTCTGAAGTGTAAAAAACTTAAAGGTAAATTTGGAGCTCAGACAAAAGAGAAAAACACAGTGCATGATAAAAACATAGAATAAAAGGTTTCAAAACAGAGAACATCTGAACTGTAGCCTTTCAACAAGATTGTTAGCACTAGGAAGATCATATAGAGAGTAAGCTCCTCTCCACTGGCAAGCAATAGAGTCCATCCAGCTGCTCTAAAGAAACAAAATGTACCGAGAGGAGAAGAAATTCATACCCCTGACGGGTATATGTTCTTTCTTTAACTGACTTGCCCAACCTCCTACTCTACCATGGAAGAAAACATCTATCTTTAAAGAGGCTTCCAACTAAAGCCATGGTATCACAGTTACAGACGTGAGAAGGAGAAAGAGGAGTCAAGGTTGTCCAATATAACTCCATCTCGCATGACCCACAGATTCCTTAAGGGAGTTAAGTCTTCTCCTAAGTCTTCTACCAATGCAAATTCTACTCATTCTAAAGAACAAAAAAATTAAAGGCTTTTTCATGCCAATGCAATGTTATTTCAATAGACAATCTTCTATCCATCACAAATCTCACCATCTATCAGTGGAAGGGCTTTCCTGACAACTTAGTTTCACCTGCCTGCAGCAGAAAATACAGTTTGGATTATGAAAAAGCAACTTTCCAACGTTGCTTTTTTTGGGTTTTTTTTAGCAGCAACATTCAGGTTGTTTTTTGGCCAGCTTTCAAAGTCTATAAAGTGAGTATCCACTAAATCTCACCTAGGAACAAGCAAAAGATACAGCTGACTGGGCTTTATGACTCACTCAATGGATCTGTACGTGTCAGCTGTGAGCAGCTTTGGAAAGATCAGTAATCCATGTACAGTAAGTAGCATTTCCAGCTTTTCAGAAAAACAAGACTCACTCTTTGGTAAAACTGAGAAAACCAGATGTTGTTGAAAGAAATGTCCTTGAAAAATCTAAAATCACAGAGAAAGCTAAATAAAAAACTAACCAAAAATATTACTGCTTCATGCTTTCTTCATTATGAAGAGCTTTTATACCTTTTCACCTTTCTGGAAAGACCAGCTTTGCCAGATGTGCTTTTGCCCTTCCAAGTTCTCACTGCTCCTCAACACATCAACCATCAGCTTGGCAGGATGCACACTGTTCACTTGCATTTCTTTCTGCCATTTCTCAGTTTTTAAACCTCTTTATAAAATCCGACCTTGCCTGACTTATTTTTCTCTCTGTGCTAGAAAAAACACCCAGCTAAAAAAAAGAATACAAGTAAGTCTCCAGTTAAAAGCCACAGAATTCCTGAGGTTGGAAGGGATCTCCGGAGGACTTCCTGCTCAGCCTAGAGCAGGTTGCCCAGGACCATGTCTAGTTGGGTTTGTAGGTATATCCAAGGGCAGAGACTACATAACCAACCTCACCGGGCAATCTGTGCCAGTGTTTGAGCATCCCACAGGAAAAAAAAAACCAAACAAAAACAACAAAAAACAAGCACAAAAACATCCAACCCTCCCAACCCTGAACAATTAATTCCCTCAAACTGAAAACAGAAATAAAACACACCAGTATTTCAAAAGCAGATGACATAATATTTCTTCCACTCAAAATGGAAAAGAAAAAAAACCTACAAACTCTGAGTGACTAAGCCTATGTAAATATGAGTACCTAGGTGCCTGCATATATGCTAGTTTCTCCCATGTTTATTTAAGTATATTAATAGGAAATTGTCCATTCAGATAGAGTAATTTATCCCCAGTGCCATCCTAGGGCAGAACAAGAAAATGTATCAGTACACATTTCAACATGGAAAGCAGATTAAAAAACAGCTGCACACTGTATCTTCTCGAGAACAGAAACTAAATTCTGCCCAGCTGAAATATAATATATTTAGTCTAATAACTTGCTCTATTCAATATATGAATTTATATTACCATACACATTAATTTTCAAATATTTTTATTAGGATTATGATTGGAGATTATTTGATAACACATCAAGTGCACTGCATACAATACTGTATGTAGAAATTGAATCGACACATTGCATTTTGAACAAAATGATGAGCAAAGGGAAGGATGAGCTTGACACATTTTACTGAAGCACAGGAAAAGAAAAAAGTGAAATAAGTGAAATCCTGCTCTTTAAAAATGTGCCATTGTTTTCTTCAGTTTTTAGACAGAGAAAATGTCGTTTTAAAATCTCAGGTGACATTTTGTCATCAATGCTGTAAACCCAAGGTTTGTATTTATTGAGCACAACATCAATACCTCTCTTCCTTAAAATCTTTACTGCTTTGGTAGTTGTCCTCCTCCACCTTCCTGAAGGCCCTGAAATACGTGACTTTCCTGTGCTTTGAACAGGTTTGAATTTAGAAGATCTGAGAAAGATCACATTTCCTCACTAGTGTCATTTCAGGGAGCTTGGCTGGAGGCTTTTCAGAAGATAAAAGAAGGCACCCAATTCCCACAGATTTTCTGTGACTCATATTCTTAGGAAAACCTCACTTCTTCCCTGTACTTTCTTGCAATGACAATTTTATATACTCTGATTCTCTTCTTTACCTATTGCTGCAGATAGTCCTCATTATTTGAACACCCACACTGATCTTCTGTGACTATTTGTGTCCAAAGGTTATAATAAATTTCACCTGTCCAAATCCAATTCTCTGACATTTGCTGTTGCCAAAAAAATTCAAATCTCTTTTCAGCCAGTAATAATACTGGTGTCAGCTGCCAGGTCCTTTCCTTTGTGGACTTTTACCCATTTAAACTAACGGTGTCTTATTTGTTTTATGATTGTTTTTTTTCTAGTAGCTGCCCTTCTGTGAAGCCTTCTCTTGGCAATGTAAGTCATACACCAATCTGGAGGACACCTGCTTTTTAGTACTTGCTGCCAGACCTATTTGAAAAGTCAAATCTCCACTAAGCACATCAAACACTCCGGTCTCACTAGATCAGAAACACTGTGAGTTGTTTAAGAATGTGGCTTGACATTATACATAATCTGGTCTAGCTGCAGGTGGCTGCCAAAAGGGGAAATCCTGCTCCCCCTGCCCCCAGCCCATGAGCTGAATGCTCTCTCCCTCTCTCCAGCTCCATTTGGAAGCAAAGATCCCGAGGGCCCTGGCTGAATCAGTTCAGTGAGCTGCCCCAATGGAAAAATCCTGTCTTCCCCCACCGAGAAATGAGTGATGCTGGATGAGCTGACACCCTGGCAGCAGCACGACCTGCTAGACCTGATGTAAGGCAGAATAAACTCCTGGACAGGAGTGAAAGATACAGGAGCACCTTCTGGCAAAGAAAGAGGGTATTGGTAAGGAAGATTAATGCAACAGACAATGTTCTGAGGTTCAAAACTCCATCCCAACTGCGGTATTCTCAGACAGAGTAAGGGCTAAGTAGCTTTAAGATGAATTCTCAGAACACTTTTCCACAAGACTATTTGTAACTACTTCTCACAGATAGAGTTTTAGTCTTATGTATTGCAGAGCAGTCTCAAAAGGACAGATAGGGGAAATGAAATGATCATCCTGTTCTGAGACTGCTGAATATATCTGGCAAATTGCCATAGGGGAGATAAATGTCTACATACAAAAATGAAGATGAAGGCAACAAACAGAAAATATATTAAAAAGGCAATGCAAAAAAAGAAGCCGTAAGTTATATGAGAAAATTATAATGTCAGGGTCTGCATCTAGCATTTCTCAATAAAACAACTAATTCTAGATTTGGAAGAACTAATTCCAAATTAGGTGAAAAATCCATAGAATAGCTTTCATAGTGACTTTCATCTAAAGATCTGAAATTGTTTGGGCAGTGGAAAGTAATTAGGCTGCACAGATCACTTGTCTGTTTAGGGAATATTCATACACACATTCCAATGAGAAGAAATTAAACATCAACCAGAACGTGACACTCCCAAGAATATTCTGAGAGAACTGAAAATCAAACCCAAATCACTTATCTTCTGAAGACCTACATAAATCCAAACAATTATAGGATAAACTATAATGTCGACATGACTAAATATGTCAGCATATTGATTGGTGAAGGGCAAAACTCCCAGTTGTTTAGAAGGCATTCTCTGAAACAATGACATCACTGACTTGTATGTTACATATTAGTAGTTCTACTTTGGTCCAAGGAGAGGCATATAATAATCTGTGCTACAGCAAACTTGTTCACCAAACCACTGTATGATATTAATAGGACAGCTCTGTGGAGAAGGAAAGCAAGCCTCAAGGATGAACAAACAGGCTAGAGCCCTGGTTGTTTATCATAACAACTTAGCCATAATTGCCACTCTAAAACTGTATCAGAAATTCCAGCAAGCAAAGGCATCTTAGCTTAGTGTCCAGCGACATGGAAGTCAATGTTCCCATAAACTAAAAGATCAAAATCATTCAGATCTTATGACTAGCTAATAGAGAATCATGAGAAAACTCTGCCCTTTGACTCAAGAGCAAAACCAAGCTCTATGGGAAATGATGCTGATAGAATGGGAACCAAAGTGGAACAAACTGAGGAAGCACATAATGATTTTCTCTACTCTAAGTGATGGCTCCAAGGCAGCCTTGACAAAACTGAAAAATGGCTGACAAGATTTAAGTATAATGCATATCCCAAATGAGGAGAGATGCAACCCCCAAGTGGCATCTGATAGTAATACTGTACTGTAGCAAATGCAATAACAGTAATAATAATTTACATTGCTATATACTCCCCTTCAAGGCATCTGAAATTAGCTACTGTCAGAAAACAGATGGAGGACTAAATGGCACATGTCCAATATAGATGCATTATTCCTGATTCCTGACTGCTACATTTACATGAGGGAAAAGAAAAAAAGCAACAAACCAACAACAAAAACCAAACAACAACAACAACAAAAACCCAAACCAAACAACCACAAACAAACAAACAAAAAACACCCCCAAACCAAACAAAGAACAAACAAACAAAAAACAAAGAAAAGAGAGAGAGAAATGTATTTTAACTGTGATATTTATGTGAATACAGATAGACCCCAGTAATTTATACTAGTATCTCATTATCAAAAAGCCTAAATTGCACAGAATAGTGAAGTTAAGCTTGCAAATCATCTACAACTTCTCTGAGTTGGTCTTTAGCTTGACTTAAGGTGAGAATGTCCCAAGAGCTACTCTAGTTTTTACCAGCTGTCAATCACTTCAGAAATCACTGTCAAGAATTTCAGAATTCAAGTAACTTCTCCATGCCCTTCACACTTCAGTCACACAAAGCAGGTGCAGTCACGATAATCTGGAAAATATTTTCCTCAGAAAAAAATTGCTCCCAAGGAAGGATCTAAAGCTACTGAATGTGTAATCACTTTATGTCGCTGAAGCAGTTCCTAGTGACACAAGTCACTATGTGACTTTTCAGGGAAAAAGAAACCTGCTGGAGAGAAAATTGTTGCATTCAGTCAGAAAAGCCCAGAGTCAAGTTTACAACTTGCAGTGCAGAACTGCTGGTGTACTAACACAATCCTCATAAGTCAAAAAAAAAAAGAAGAGGCTGTCTTCACAGGAGAGAGAAAAACATCCCAAGTCTGTACCATTTGATTTATACTTGCAAAGGAAAGTTGAGCCAGTTCTATGTGTAAACAGGAGTTGAGCTGATGTGTTGCTTTTCTCCTCTTCCATTCTGGGAAATGACTGTGGGTGATCCCTCTTCTTTCTTTACCTCCCACTGTCTCTTCCTCCTCCACCAGAAAAAGAAATTAAAGAAAAAAAAAAAGAGAAAAAAATGTGTTTGCCAGTAGCCAGTGTGAATACCAGCTGAAACACCTGCACGCCAGACACGTCCAGCTGTCCCTCTGCCCTGCCTCTTGCTGACAAGGCATCTGTGCTGCACACCACACACACCAGTTTGCTTGCTGTAGGTAAGGAGACTTTTAGGATTATTATTCCCACTGCTCTTGTACAGTTCTCCTTACCATCCCCCAAAGCCTGCAGAGGGGAACTTCTCCACAACGTACAGCAGCCCTGCAAATATGCTCGGTATAACCTAAAGCGATGGCTTTTCAAATTCTCCTATGGTACAATCACCACATCATTCTAGTCTTGGGTTACAGGGCAGCACAAAGTCAGAGCCCTCCTCTAGGCAGGAAATACAAACGTTTATAAGGTTAAAACCAGGCCTAATCCTCTACTACAGAACCCCCTCGCTCCATTTTCACAAAGTGCTCTGCTTAGATAACAGCATCACTGCTCATTTCTTCACATTTTTTTGTTCCTGGTTGTGCAAGAATCAGGAATAAACTAAGCACAGCAGGAAGTCTTCCACCTTGAGAATTCGACCCTTATTTCAGACATCCCAGAAAACTGGACAGGAAGGATAAACTTCCAACCAGAGTCAAGCAAAAATTTCAAACCTCTCTGCCTTAAGATTATGAAACAGAACTTTATGAATAACTTCTTTCAGTTCTTGTCTAAAGGAAAAAAGATTTTTAAAACTTGTTTCAGGTTAACAAGTTATTTTCAGGGGTTTCATCTGACAAGATACAAATGATATTTTGGAATTCATTAAAACAAAACTGCTATACACACGAGAAAGATTGTTTCAAAATGCAAAACCAAAATATATTATTTTAAAAACACAATAGTAATATATCTAGCCTTTTTCACCTAAGTATTTTTCACCAAAGAATTCACCTATGTGAATTCTATGTGAATTCACCTACGTCATCTATAATTTTCCTTTGTATATGGTCTTCAAGTGATTCCCACACTTTACTTTCTCCAAAAAGAAGTGTTGCATGACATTTTTTCCCCCAATAATATTTATATGTAAAAATGGCCTGCATTTTAAAACTGTGAAACACTTGCAGTACTCTTTCACTTAAGTGACTTCTGTTTTGTGGGTTCTCAGCATTCATAGAAACTGTTGCCTGTGTGCAGAAATACAATTTAGGATCTTAACATTTGTGATCTAGATTTTAAGATTTTGGTTAAAAGTCAAAAATCTACAAGACTGCAAGACAAAATGCAAACACATACACATAAAGTATTTTCATTTACATAAAATCTGTTAAATTTTAATTCTCCACATTTTCCAAAACTTAGTGACAAAAACTGGCCATTTTTACCCTGTTAGATATTTGATACTAAAAGAATACAATCTATTTTACATTTGATTTTAAAATTTTCTTTCTATACATGTTTCAATAACTTCACTAAATACTAGCAACAAATCTTGCTTTTCACTATACTGAAGTTATTGTTGCTGGAGCTGACCAACATCAAACTGTGGAAGGACAGAATGAATCTGGAATATCAGTTCCTAGCTCTGTGGTTTTTTCCCTCATCCTCTTGAATATTTAGTTGTTAAGAGAAGCGCTCACCATTTTCAGATAACAAAGAACATTTTTCAGAAAACAAACAAACAAAACCACTAGCAAAGTGTTTTTGATTAATTTTTAATGTTCCACTGGGTTTCATACATGGCACGAAGAAGGATGTTAGTGCCGGGAAAGCTGAATTTTTGAATGCTTTTTAAAAACTACAAAGCACTTTACAATTTTTTTCTCTCAATATAGGTAGTGGTGGTGGGTTTGTTTTTTAATACATCCATGTGAAGACAGTTAGCTGTCAGTAGGAAAATAGATAACAGAGCATTTTAACCTGCCCTTAAAAGTGAACAAAATCAAGTAAACCTAGTGGCAGTGTTACTATAATAAAACACAAGATTTCAGTTTCTTCCCAATGAAGAATTTGTGGTTTTGCAGTTCTCTTGAGCAAAGACAAGGGCAGACCCCCAATTTAGCCCACAATTTCATCCTTTTAAACAGAGTACTGTACTGTAAGTGGTCTCAAGCAATGATGCTCACACGTTGTTCAAACCTGTTTTTCTCTACAGTTCTATGCAATATACGAAGAAAAATATTGTTAGAAAGTCATGTTAACATGAAGAAAAGTAGGAGATGGGAAAATGTAAACAATAAGCCCGGTAAAACTCCTGAACAAACCAGTACATTCTGAATTGCTCTTTGGTAACTGATGAAAAAAAGTGTTATGAGGCAAATCCTTCACTGGGTCACTCACTGGGGAGACTGGTAAAAATAAATTGCACAGCTCTAATTTTCCTAGCAGCTTCCATGCTATTCTTTGAAACTGAGTAAGAAACCCTTGGCCTAATCCCAAGAGCCAATCTATAGTAAATAGTGCACACTTAATGCCTAAGTTCCTTTTTAGCACCATTCAGACAGTGACTTCAGCCACACAGCTTAGTCATAGCAGACATTTTTGTGGTGAAAGCATTAAACCCACATGCAGCTCTCTTTCTGTGGCCACTGGGGGTCATGCTCCTTTCCCATTAGCTGAATAAATCATAAAGTCTGCACAGACCACACAAGAAGCAAGGCTAGCAAGCCACAGGCAGTGCCTACAGCCTGCTATTTCTTTTCAGAATTAAAAAAAAAAAAAAGGGAAAGAAAAGAAAAACAGGAGAGAAACACAGCAAAACAGCCTAGCTTTAAGAAATTATTTTCCTTTTTTTAAAATTTGATCTCTTTGAAGTCCACAGAGATTTGTTTGTTTGTTTGTCTTTTAACCCAAGCAGCTATAGCAAAGAAGAAGAAAAGCAGACAAAAATAAAAAGAGTGGTATGCAATTCCTTTGTCCTATGTTGCAACAGCAGAAGGTAAAAAAATCCTGCTGGTCTGTTAAATAATAGAGGCTGTCATACAATATAGAACCACATCAGATACCCAGAGAAATCAAAATAGATGTTGA
The DNA here is from genome assembly GCA_024734555.1 of Trochalopteron elliotii. NCBI lineage: Eukaryota > Metazoa > Chordata > Aves > Passeriformes > Leiothrichidae > Trochalopteron > Trochalopteron elliotii. Next base: position 1,188,719 of record JANPWX010000437.1, read on the forward strand.
TAAATAATATACAATATAGGACTGAACAAGGAATCAGAATAGTGCACAATACTTTTCACATCAGAAGATTTATTCTGCCAATGAAAACAACAGTAACTGAGCAAGGTCTGGAAGTCCAGAGGTTGGTTCAAGTTCCCATCAATCAGAAAACAAGATAAGAAGGAATTTTAAACATAGCCATTAGCATGCTACTAATGAACATGGAGAAGATATGCACAGCTCATTATGCTAAGGAGTATTTCTTTAAAATGTACCAAACCCCGAAATAGTTTAAAAAGTGCACTGAACTTTAGCAGGACTTTACATAAGAGCTTGATTGGCAACTCGAACATGCCCTGCTTCTCAAAGCCCCCCGGTGGGGCGGGCAGGGGGAGGGCTGGGAGAGCAGCTTTTCAAACCAGGTTCTGTTCCAGGGTCCCGTCTAGATCATTTGGACATGCAGTGTTTAGAAAATAACATTTACATGCTTCACTGTCTACATGCTGAAAAACTGTGCTGAGCAGGAAGGACAGCTGAATCAGGGATTGCTGGGTCTATTTACACACTGTCAGCTGAACCTTTGTTGCCTATCCTACTCTGGGTTGGTATTTTGGGTGCAATTTAGGGTATTTTTAAACCAAAACCCAAAAAAAAAAAACAGTGAAAAAAAATGTCATAAAAAACCCCCTAAAAAGCTGAAGAAAAAAAAAAAATCCAAAACCAAAACACAAAACAAAACAACCACCCCCCCCCCCCAAAAAAAAAAAAAGTAAGCTAGGGTCAAATAGGCTTAGACCAGAGTTTAGAAAGCTCTTTCAATCAGCTCTACCAGTAATCCTATATCCTTTACCTGCAATATAACTTATTCTTTAGCTATTATAGTCCTCCTGAGCAAAGACAGATAATCATATTGAATTGTGACAAATTACACGGTGGTTTTGAGATGTGAGCAAGCACTCACAGGGGAGTAGGGCAAGACCACTTAAATCCATTTCATTTGTGACTTAATATTGTGGGTTAAAACTTACGTGACCTTTGCCAAAGACATCTCATATATGTGCAGGAGAAAAATCAAATCCCAAGTCTCAAAAGATTCCTAGCAATAAGATATACAGTTTCTGACAGGTCACCCAAGGCATGGCCTGAATTTTATCATGGAATTCTTACTGATGGATTAAGTACCACTTTAACCAGAATAACAATAAATAAAAATCCCTCCGTGGAAAAATGTAGAACTGTGTAAAATTTAAGATTTCACTCATTCCAGTGGAACAGCCAGCTTTTAATGTCTTTATACATGTGTTTTCCCCACCGGCAAAAGACATTCTTAGAGCCCATACATAGAGCGTATTCTCCCTGAAACTGGAGCACGCAAAAGATCTCCAATAGTTGAGCTTTCAAACTGATGCGGTTACCAAGTGAAGCTGCACGAAGCACAGCTCCTTTCTGGCTCTTATAAGCCAATTTTTTAACCTTTTCCTTAGGCAGAATTTGTGTTGATCTCACTGGGAGATTTGCTCAAGTGAGGACAGCAGTACTAGACTCCACTAGCAGCAAGAACCAAGGATACCACTTCAATGATTTTAAAATTAAAACCATATAAAAATAGACTTGCTTTGTCCAAATGTGTATGAACATTAGCAACATAGAGCATTTCATAGGCCTGCTTCATACAAGGATAGCTACAGATTCAAACATGGCTGCTTTCAAAGCACCCTCACTCCTAATGAACAAAAACACAATGCAAACATTGTGAGGCCAAATTCTCTCTCCAGAATCTGGCATGGGTACATGCTTTCCAGAATCTGGCATGAGCCCAGGGTAGGGTAATGCAATATGTGTAAGGGAAGGGAAGAAAGGCTTTCTCAAGGCAAGGAGAAGGGAGCCTTAAAGGTTCAGGTGAGGGACAAAAGGCCAATCTTCCTCTCCCACTTTCCCCCTCTGCCTGCTGTCCTAATCAAAGCTCAAAGCTTTCAATTGGGTTTAACTCTGCCACTCCCAGAATACAGAAATGCTCATGCTTTTTTGCCCTTCTGAAGAAAAAAAAAGAAATGGAGAAATGGTTTAATCCTTAAATAACATGTTCTATCAGCAACTAGCACCAGGCCTCTTCCTCAGATGTATGGATGAGAAAAAGATACAGGGTTACAATACACAACAACCAGAACAAGCACATTGATTTCCATTGTGTATCATATTTCTACCTTTGCAAATGATCCCAACGTTCAGGATGTTTAAATGAAAGAATAGTATCTGACAACCTATTCTGCACTGGTGTCTTTTGTACCAATGAGTACCAGCACCAGCAAAACCCAAATCACAGAAATCCTAAGTATCAGAAGCTTTCCTGAGCAAATACAGGGGTCTTTCACCTTCCCTGAGCAAATTCCAGGAACAGCACAAGAGCATAAATCACATCTTTATGTAGTGCAAATCAAGCTGCATAATACAATTTATAAAAAATGCAAGTACCTCCCATGCCAGTAAAGGCTTAGAGAGAGCTGGGGCTGCACTGCTTGGAGAAGAGAAGGCTCAGAGTGTATGGGGATGTGTTTTATCAATGTATATATAAATACCTGGTGGGAGGAGGTTTAGAAGATGAATCAAGGCTTATTATATTGGTGTGCAGTGAAAGGACAATGCAAGAAGCTCCCTCTGAAGCTCAGGTTTATCTGTGAGGGTGACTGAGCACGGGCACAGGCTGAGGGCCTATGGAGTCTCTTCCTTGGAGATACTCAGCAGATATCTGGAAAGGGTCTTGCCTAACTGGCTCCAGGTGCCCCTGCTTGGGCCCTGGCTTGGAACAGTTGCCCTCCAGAGGCCCTTTCCAGCCTCAGCCATTCTGTGATTATGTTGACTTAAAAACCTCTGAAATGGTGAAATTTCAAGGTTGAATCTGTGGCACTTTCAGACCACAAATTCTAGACAAAACTGTAGTATTACTAATTGTACTGAAGAGTGTGAAGGAGTGCACTTGTTGCATGACTTGGAAAAGTTAATCCTTAAAGGTTCATGTTTTCTGTATTTCTAAATAAAAGATTAACAGTGTGTATTTATTACAACAGGTTGAAAAGCATTTTACACTGCAATAACACTTCAATGTAAGAAAAATGATGCTCAATCTATAACTCTATATTAAGTGTGACTAGGTGTACACTAAATTTCAAGTACTCTGGACTACCACCTCATCACTATTTCCACCATGCACAAGCACACATGTAAAACATAGCCCCTCTTTCCAGAAAAGTTCTTCCAAAAACCGAAGAGTAAAGCTAGGGGTGTGGTTATGATGAGGTAGTACCAGCCACTCCTGTTTTAAAGATACCTCCTGGTATCTAAGGAATATCTCTTGCTAGCCAGCTTCTCTATTGTGCCTAACTGAGTAATTACTCTTTTGCCATCTTCCTCTGCATCTTCACTGCTCCTTAGAATTACAACACCAGGAATTTTTTTTCACCTTACTTTTGCTGATTTCAGGATTTTACTAACTGGTGATTTGATAAATTCAGGAAAACTGTTAGAGATATGCTACTCACAATACTATAGGTATGCTCTCAAGTTAAAGGTGTACTCTTTCATTATTGCATAACTGTTTAGAACTGATGGCAATATCCACACATCATGTGCACAGTGCTTCCACTGATTTAACAAGAAATCTAACTGAGGACATGAGAAGCACTAAAAACTGTGAGGTGACATTTGCCTACATCCCATCAGTCAAGATTTAACCTTAAAATTTATTATCACAATGAGTGATTACTTTATAGTCTTGAATCCAAACACTACTGTGGCTATACAAAGAGGCTCATACTTTGGTATGCAACAGTAGATTAAGACTTGTTACAAGAAAACTAAATTTGGCTATGTTAGATAGTTTTCAAAAGGTGTGTTTCAAAAGAAAGTGTTAAAAATGTTCTTTCAAAAATTCATTACAAATGGATTAATTCTGTTTCTAAGAACACTGATGTAGACCAGATTCAAATGGTTGCTCAAAAGTAAAAGGTATTTACACAAATATTTCTAATTTGGAAAATGCTTATACTAGAACTGCTTAATGAAAGGACAATAGATTGTTCTTTATAAATGCCAAAATTAAAATACTGTATCAGTCAGTCAAATATTTTGCTAGGGAAAAAAATACACAAAATAATCCATCACCCTGAAATGATTACAAGAATTTCTACTGCTGTAAAACACACTTAGCTAACTCTTTATCAGTGGGGGTAATTCCACAAACTTAGGAGAAACTTTCTGCCCTTACTATGAATTGCTGCTGCTACAACCCCTCTCCCATTTAAAATCACTTTACTTAGAATGATGTACATTTTGAGCATTGGAATATATTTGTAAAACTGGTAGTTGCGGTAACAAGATGAGGTTTACATGTCTGTCCACATCAGCACCATGTACTCAAGATGGATTTCAGCTGCCAAAAAGGTCAATCCAAACTGCTTGCACAAACCTGTCTTTATGCTCCTGTTTATTATGCTCCCATGTAGTCAATGTCTCGTGCACTAAAACAGTGCAGCCATATGTCAACATCTCTCTGGTGGTTCCCAATGTTCTAAACAAGAGCAAGGGTGCACTGAACCTCCCATGTAAACTTTATACAACAGATTCAGCAGAACTGTAATTATTTACAAAATGATGGCATGAGAAATCTCTGGATTTATATCTCACTTTAAAGTAACAGGGATTGTGTCCACATAATTCTTGAGTTCAGGGTAGGTTTCTAATTTACTTTCTCATTTTTGGTATAAGATACAACTCAGCATTCTTTAAAATTCAATGTCACTAATTTTTTAAGCTATTAATACCTTTCTAAAAAAGCACTTCTCTCTCTCTCTGGTTTCCCTATACTGTTTTTTTTTTCTTTTAATAAAGGCACTATATTTCATTACAGATGAACCTGTATGTTGAGTTATTGGCACTACACAACACTTGTGTCCTGGATTCCAGTTATTCCCTGGACAGAAAGGAGTAAGTAAACAAGGAAAGCACAGAATTCCCCCAGCTACAGAGGACAACTGCAAAGCATAATTTGTAGGTAAATTCCACTGAACTCCACTTCTGAGCTTCTCTCAAAGCCTGACATATTTGTCAGTATGTCAGGTCCTCAGCTGACAGACAAATGACTGCATTTTCCATTGTTTTTTTGCAGAACAGTGAGAGACAGGACAGCAGAGAGAGCCAGGCCTACCTGAAACTAACTGCACTCAGGGATTCTGACCCCAACTGATACCAGCTCTACAGGACTATCCCTCACCAGTCCTCCCTTAAATGTGTGTCCCTCTCTCAGTCCTCCTCCTGCTTACTTTTACAGTCTTCTTTTAAACACTTTTTTCTCCCCTCAAACTGTACATGTACAATGAATCAATTAGCCTGTAAAATCAGATTAAGTGACTAAGTAAATAGGACACCTTGGTTTTTAACTTAGCAGCCACAATGTTTATGAACATTTGCATCAACTACTTTTCAGTCACTTTGACATTTTCATACTCAATTAATATACACTAAGGTATTCCTACATAGTGCATATTGAATTACATTTGCTCCACGTAGAAAAGCATTCCATTGTTTTTGTTGCAAAGCTAATATATAATGAAATAATAATGATTATTTGTAATACAGTGTTGCTTGTCTTAGGATTTCCAATGATTGAATATAATGAAGTATTTATTATTTCTAGTTCAGGACAAGCAAACAGTGTTAAATGGCTTCTCCAGAATCCAGGGCTTTTGGTCCTCTGTTCCAGCCACTCTTACTACAGTTTGTTATTTCTCTATGCTGGTGGGCCTCTTGCCTGAGTTTAAGACAGTTAAATAATGTAATTAAACAATTAAGATGATTGTCCTTAAATGATCAATTAAGACAGAATTCTAAACATGCTTTCTCATTTGGAATTTAGCCTACTTTCTATCTCCCTCTGTGTATCAGAGACAAGGCAGCTAGGCTAAATTCAGAAATCACTGCACTCCTTATGTTATGTGGTTTATCCTAAGCTTACATGAGTGCTATGTGGTGAGTGCTGCTTTTTTAGGGAAAACTTAACATCTACACAGCCAATCAATGCAACCAGCAGCTGCATGGATTTAACATGAAGAAAAGAGAATTTTTACTCCTTGCTGTACTGCATATATATGTTACTTTCTTCAATGTTTGGCAGATGTAACAAGTGAGTTCTAGACTTGCAATGAATGTCCATGTTAAACATCTGAAGTCTGCTGAAGTAACCTTCACACACTTACTTAGAACACTTTTTGTTAATTATACTGGAATATAAAAACCAAATAATAAAAACCAAAACCTGTGATACCACACTTACCACACCTGTATTTAAATAATTACCAGGCAGAACTGAGCTGATACAAACAGAGAGGCTACAGGGATTTTGTCATATGTAAATAAAACTGGCATGCCTTCTAACATGCTTCATCTCTAACTGTAGATATTGTAATTTAATTTAAAAGGAATAATATTTAAATAAAAGATTACCCACTTAAACAAGTTTTCTTTCCAAGCCTCCCTCTCAGTTTTAAGTCATTCTGTTTAGATCCTTTGCAGAACTGGTGTCTTTCTTTACTACTTTCAATCTGTATCATAAACATTCAGTGTTATTACAGACATCATGGTATCAAACTCCAGATAGTCTGATGTTTTAGGGGAAAAAAATAGACTATTTAAAGTGATTATAACTTTCCACTTGATAGTTTAACATTCTACAATCATTACTGAGTTTGCAGGCACTGTTAACCTGTTCTGGTGAGACAAACATGTCTTTTCTAATGTTTACTGAGATATTGTAAATTACTTAACGTACAGCAGAGTACGTTTTTCTCAGTTAATCTAGATCTGATCCCTGAGGGGCTATTTATTACATATGTATACAACCTGTCTGTAGAAGTGAAGTTAATGTAATATGACACAAGTAGCACACATTGTTTAAATGTGTTCCAGAAAGTTAGCAAATTTAGTTAAAAGAATACTTACATGCTCTTCTGCCTGGAAAACAATGAGGAAAAGGGTTCTAAATATTAAACACTGCTGTTCACTGTAGGTGGCCAATTAATACACTGTATCCAAGCTGGAACAAATCCTTCAAATATATACATAAAGCATATAATCTCTTATCTGCTTAGGCATGATCAAATTTTTAACAAATCCTAGTAACTTCAAACACAGCTTTAATGGGATGTAGTACTAAAACATGCAAAGTAAAGAACAGAGTTTTTAAGAACATAATCTGTTTTAGAATGTTTCAAGAGAACTGCTTTGAAATGCAATTATAATCTTAACCCATGAGTAAATGTGTGCCATCTTGCAGAATTAAGTTACATGAATTAATATATATAGAATGAGATACCCTCTTGTTCCTAACATCTATCACAAATTGGAAATGAGGGTTTACATACAGAAGTACCTTGGGATGGTTCTAAAGGGTAGCTATGTTTAACACAGGAGCACATTTATGGCTACAAGCTTGGTCCCTGTAAAAGTTTTATTTGATGATGAGAGAGAATCCTAGCAGGATTTTACAACTCTTCTATGCCCTGATAAATAGTTGGAATATATTTTAAGAGCATCCATCTGACTTTTGCATCTTTATCTCACTAATCTAAAATTAACACAATGCACCCTTTTCTCAGGGTGCAAAAAGCTCAGAGTGGGAGGTGCTGGCCCCCAGACAGTCCCAGCTTTCCCTTACGCGTATAAGTGAAGACACTTATTCCAAAGGCTGTGCTTCCAGTTTCCTTCTTGTATGCAGAAAATTAGTTTTTCACACTGGTTTGGTCACTTCTTGTTTTGGTTTACAATTCACTTTTCTGCATGACTGAAAAATGAGATATTTTGAAAACAGCAATATGGGTTTAGAATTGGTTCAATTACCTTGAAGACAAAGTGCAAACAATTTCAAGTAATAAAATCTAGAATCATTTAAGTTGGAAAAGACCTTTAAGATGGTCAGTATGTTCTGTACAGAGAGGAACAACTCAACTCGGCCTAACTGTTTCTCATTCTGAGACAAAAATTAGCACTTGATAATTTACATTTCCCTTCTTTTCCCAAAATATGTTGGGATTCCTGATTAAAAAAAGAATTACACTGTATTCTTGTGATGCAAGCCCTGTACTCTAATACAGGAAGCAAACCTTTTGACTATTTACAGACCACCCTGTTAAAGAACATCAGTGAACTCTGTGAAGATGCTCTTTACAGTGCTTTGATGTTAAACTGAAAACCAAAAGCAGTGGATTTTTGCCATATATGGTAACTGTGCAAGGTGTGATTTTGATCTTTATTCAGTGAACAGCTACAGTCAGACTCAAAAAAAGATGCAGAAATATAATTGAAAATTCAGGTAGAATTTAGACAACCATGAAAAGGCTATTCAGCTCCCACCAAATATAATCAAACTCTAAAAGCTCCTCAGTTTTCATTTTTAAGAGTCCTCAGTGCCTTCATGGCTGCTTTCATGCCTGCCTCTAAACACACCAGTCACCACAGAGCAGAGTAGCTCATCAGACCTTAATTCCTGCCTAACCATGAGATCCTGAAGATCTCTGGCCAGTTTGTAGACACTTGAGATCAGCTTCAAAAACCAATGCTACAGTAATGACAGCTTCTGGTTTTTTAAGATACGGAAAAGGATTAGATTACCACAACTTTTTATTTCTAGTCTAGCACTTGCAGGATCCACTATCCTCTGCCTAAAAAGATTCAAACCCGTTGCAAAGCAAGTGATCACAGCAGGCTGGAAAAGAAATAGATCTGTGCGTATGAAGAGCAGTTAGAATCATTGTGCTGAAGCTGTTTTGGGAAAATCAAGGTTTGAAGGTTTCTGTTCTATGACTAGAACAAAACAGGAAAAGGTGTGGAACTGGAGTTTTATCTCATGCTTCAAAAGCATTAATAACAATTTGTAGGGAAAAAAATTAGTCAGTCCATAAACAGATGATTCTAGCACTGGTAAGCTCTGGGTCTCTTGCTGCTAGAGGGAAGGCGTCATCACCAAGTCTGACAACACTTGCTCCAAGGTATCCATCTGTAGTGGTCAAGACTCAAGGGAAGAGGTACTGTCCCTTTACCCCTCTGAGACAATTATGGCCTCTACTAATCACAGCAGAGGAAAAGTTTGAGTCCTCTGTAATGGAAGAAGGACTATGTACTTTGCAAGCCCAGTGTGTGAGCACTAGTAACAGACATCTTAATTGTTTTGGAGGTTGTCATGGCCACTGGAAGATTTTGAAAAAACAATAACAAAAGAACCCCCAACAAAACCACAACAAACCAAACATCAAAGAAATCTACTGAAACTTATGTTATTATTGAAGTTACACAGGGAGAGGGACTTCTGCTGCTCTAAAGTGCACCAAGTGCTCCCCTCTCAAACATCTTATGGCAGGAATTCAACATGCAACTCTGCCTTCACTCCTCTCCACTGAATAACTAGATGCTCAGTGGTTCTGGTGCCTTCCAAGGCCTTGCTCTTTCTATAGATAATATTAAGAGTTTCAAATCTACTTTGCCACAAGCTCAACATGAGGATGGCAGGAGGGAGTAGTGAGCTCCAGCCCCTAGTGTGGAATGACATTGCTTGTACCTTGGTATCTGTGTGTTTTCAAAAACAGAGCATTCAGTTTAGATTTGCAAGTGCCAAGATAGCATTTACTACACATTCCCCAGTTTTGGCAATGCTTGAAGGTCTTTCCTAATGAATAGCATCCTGAGTAGGAAAGGAATAAGAACTTAAATTGAAGCGAGTTGTTTCTTCTTCAAATTAATAAGTAAGCTGTTTTCATTTTTTAATTAAGTTTGCTAGAAAGATTATACTATTTCTTCCATTTCTATTATACAGCATGCTGATTTGAACTATATTTACTACAAACCTGATTTATGTAGCTTTCTACATCCACAATAGCTCTTGTTCTAAAGGAAATAACAGGGATGTCAAGTACCCAAACAGAAGTAATTCCTTTTGTAGTCAGTATAAAGCAGGGAAAACAAAGAACTCTGCTGTAATCTGTACTAGTTTGGAAATGCCTCTAAAATGCATACAAGAGTAAAGATTCCCAAACAGGATCTTGATCCAAATCCCAGTGAGTTTAACTGAATGATCCTCCACACCAAACAGGGCAAATTCCAACACTCTCGAACCAAGGCTTAGTATATTTACAGTGATTTGAATGTTCTCTTTCACATTAACAGGAGATGACAAATATATTCAGGTACACAATTATATTTATATAAACATTTATTCATGGTCCCAGTAAAGTCAGTGCAAATTCTACTAACCTGAAGAATGTATTTATGTGAAAACTTTTCTCCATAGCTTCAGCACTATAATCATTGAAGTTGATGAGTTACCATTTTCTTAGTACTGTTTGACTAATGACTAAATCTTTGTATCAATGACATATATAACAGAGGTCATTTTATCAAAACATTTCTAAATTATATGCCTGGTTCCCTTTGAAGAATTCAAAACAAAATATAAGTATTTATATGGGGTTTTTTTAGACGTGGAGACACTAAAGAATAGGGAAAAAGCAATTTTCTCAGTATTGCACAACAACCTAGAAGCAGGTTAATAGGGCACAACAAACCATTGCAATCATCTTGTCTGATCTCATGAATAGCATCGGTCAAGGACTCTCCAGAGTTTAAATAAATAAATCTGGTTTAAAATAGAGCATATCTTCTAGAAATAAATGGATGGAAGTAAGAAATAAAGGGAAATTCAAAGGTGTTCAGTGACTATCCTGTTCTTGCGCTGCTCCAAAGGTTACTTACCTGCTCTCCTTGAAATAACACTTCAGTTGAACTGAAGATTTTTCTAGCTAAGCTATCATTTGTGCTGACTTCTAATTTTGCCTGCTAGAATGAAGAGCTCTTTATTAGAAGATTTCTGTTTCCACATATACATACTTATATGGATGAAAATGCAAGAATAGGATTTCGGCTTTCTACTTGATTGGTAGTAAGCCAGTCACTATAGTCCCCCAGGACACCCTCCCACAACTACTGCTAAGTATAGCTTTACATTCACTTTTGAAAATAATGCATAATTCATATTACTTTGATATAAAATTAATGACATACAGAAGGCACATATTTACAATAAATTAATTTAAACTGTACTGTAGTTACAAGGGAATTAAAAAAAGGCATCTTGACTCAAATTCTTTGTGGACCTTTATTTTCATCAATTTGTTTTCCTCATATTTAGCCAAACTCTTGGGATTCACCTATATAAATATTTTTATTTGTAAATTAACAATTTGTTTTTGAACTATATGGACAACATAAATCTGCCTTTTAAGAAAACAAGAAAAAAAATCTTTCAGTATTCAGCTGAGCTACAGCATATCCCCAAAAAACCCCTGAAAATTGTATACAAATCTCTGGCCTATACAGGTTAGTGTATGACACGAAACTAAGTTGCATCACTGAAACTTCTATTCTGCCCTCTCTCATCCTATTATACATGGCTAGAGGTAGACCATTGAGTCTGATAAATTTCTATTTGAAGAACAGCCATCTTTTTTTTTTTTTTTTAAATTTTGTGAAGTGCTCTCCAGCTTAGGGGAAAAAAACAAAGGAAACAATAAACATCCAAGAACTTAACTTATAATTTACTTCAAGAAATCCAATACATACACTTTCTGAATAATAATTTTTTATGTAATGGCACATTTACAACTACTTTTGCTTATAAAGGTATAGTTGCTTCATTGCTTCCAAAACTGGGAAAAGAAAGGTTTAAATATAACAAAAGCAGTGCCTAGGTCTGGTTGGTGCTCTGCCAGCACTTACTCTAGATTCTTAACCCAATACAGACTATTTAAAAATACTTATTTAAAGTACACACTCACCTTACTTAAATCACATTACAATTAGACATGAGTTACCTTCCATACTGAGAAAGAAAATTAATAAAGGTGAAAAAAAGATAACGCTTCTCTAGTTTGCCTCTGTAGGTCTAGATGATAGCAAAATGCTTCAGAGGCAACCAAGTTCCAGCTAAATAACTGGTAAGGTATTCATTTTATCAAAATCTGCATGTACTAAATTATTTGAAACTTCACCATTCAGAATATCTAGGTCCTTACTGGTTTGTTTTCCTTCATTTTAATTTTCAAAGAGTAATAAAGATCTTGGGGTAGGGCATTTCCTTTGGATTAATGACTGGCTGGGGTTAATGGCCAGGATGTTCCTTGGGCCATCAACTCCTCTCAGACGGTCATTAATCCCCAGGAAATGCTCTGTGCCTCAATCATTATTGCTTAATTTCAGTGCAAACAAACTACTGTGGCAGACAGTGTGCTGTATGCTATCCCTTAAACACAAGCAACACAGATTCACTTCATCTTATCAATTGTTTACTGTATGGGCTATTTTCTCTAGCAGGAGGAAATCACAGATCTTTTGATTGTTCTATGAAATCTGTTGGTTGCCCTCGTGATCATTTGATAGACTGGACTATTTCTGCATGAGTTATTCTGCTTGCCACTTTTGTTGTCATTGTTATTAACCATCAGCTGCAAGGCCATTGTTCACTATATTTCCTGGCAAAATTGAAATAAATGCCCTAAACATTACTTGCAAAACATATTTTCCAATGACAGTGTTACTTCCCCATACACGCACATCATCTTAAGTATGAAGCTATTAAATTTAAAGGATACCTCATTTGACACATCTTGACATTTACTGTACAGTTTCAGGCATGCCACAGAGTTATTAAATTATCAACAGTAAAATATAACATGGACTTTCTCCAGGCTTGTGCTATACAAATATTTACTAGAGCACAGAACTTTGTTATATTTCTCTAGTCTACTTGATAATCCCCTGATTAGACATCCACATGCTTGGTGGAGCCAAAGAAAAACTGTAAATGGTCAAAGGCGATGCAGCATATTTGTTTTTAAAGGCTAACTTTACAATAGTTTGACTTCAGAAAACTATTTAATCAAATTGGCCAACTTTATTGATTTCTCAGCTTTGGGACTAAAACAAAAGGATTCAAAGAAGCTATTAGTGGCAACTGAAAGCCACTTTTACTAAAGCTTTAACAGCTGAAAACTTTAGGATTTGGATATTGCTAACTAATTGGGGTACTTATCCTCTGCCTTTTATGTGAGAAACTTCAAAATACAGACAATGGGTAGGTGCTTATGGTTAAAAGCATTTCTTCTTTTCCAAACTTTTACTCTTAATTCAAATTCCAGTATAATGATGATACTATGCTAAAATAAGTGGAATGACATAAGTAGAATGAATGGAATTTAAATTACTGTTTTCAAGGACCTGGTGTATTCTTCACAGTTAAATGCATTTACCATGCATTAAATTTCTCTGTGGTATGAAGTGTCCACTACATCTTTCCTGTAGTTATTCACAGCCTTACATTTTTCTGCTACAAACCTCAGTGATTTTTTTCTCCGAATCCAAGAGAGGATTTAGCTGTGAAGGCAGCAACAGAGAAGGTGGTTGGGTTATAAAAATTATTATTTATTTAAAATCATCACTATCTTGACTGGGAAGAGCTTGTACTACAAAACCTCAACAGATATCTAGGCTGCATTTCCAAACACGTTCACCCACCTCACATAAGCAAGCTGAGTTCCAAGAAAAGATGCAGGAAGCTGAATTAGTACACTCTGTCACTACTGCTCTGATAAAAAAGTTCAAACCCTAGTTGAAATCCTAATGGTTTGCAGCATGTCCATGAAAAGCCTGGGCTGAAGTGCTGCTAACAAACTTGAGTTGGAGGCAGTGAGGCCTCTGGCAGAATCTGTTTTGACAATGCCCTGACCATTTCCCCGGACAAGGCTGGCTTTTATATGGGCCTGCACTTTAGGAGGTTGTTTCAGGCAATTCTATTATTCCACATATTAATACATACAGGAGAAAAATATCCCCACAAAGGGTTGCCTTGTTTGTTTAGGCTACAATGTAGTAACAGGAATCCACACTTCTAAATAAAAATAGTTTGATACGTACTATATTGAAGAAGGTCACCAGTCAAAAAAGTATGATAGAGCTCAAAGCAAGGAGTTTTGGTAAGTACACAATAAAAAAAAAAAGGAAGAAAGAAAGAAAGAAGTGCACAACAGGCTGAAAAAAAATAAAAGACAAAGCACCAACTATATTTCAGATCTAAATATGGCATTTTAATCTAAAAAATATGAACAATTGGTTGAGTGAAGTCACCCAGGTCATTCTAAACATACAGATGTCAGGTACTGAAAAACACTATTGCATTTTGATTCTCTGAACAAGAATTTCCAGTCTTTTCCTGCATGGTTTTGCTTTCAAGTATAAGCAGACCATGTTCATTAGAACCAGATGCTACTGTCTCTTTGCTCCAGTTCAGTTATCAATATCATGTTTGAAAGATTCAAAACATTTTAATAAAAATTTAACTGTGTTTGTGATCACATCGGGCAAGGCTGGGTTAAGATGCCAAATTCCATAGGCCTTCTTGCAAAGAGAAAAGAAAAACGAAATAATTCAAACTGTATTCCCCCTTCTTCTTTAAAACAGTTTTAAAATTACTTGCACATTCCAGAACAAAAAACCAAACAAATAAAAATATAATCAAACCCAAACTAAAGCTAAAACCCTAGGTAATAAGAAAACATGTGTCATCTGATGGCACACCCTGCAGATTTTCTGTCATCTGGATAGGGAATCAGCCATGCTTTTCCCGTTTTCTTCTATTGAGGGAGGCTTCAGAGGAGGAAAAATGCAGAATACATCTACTTTGACTTTGCTTTTGCTTCTGTGGTAAATGTTATTCTAAGGGGATCTATTCTCTGCTTCCTGCATGTTACTCCAACAGCTGAAATGGAGGTGGTCCAGAAAAATCACATCTTCAAAGTATGAATGCTCAGTTTTCATACTGTGAGATCTACTGGGCTCCAGGGCTTATGCCAAAGGTCAGAAAGCGTTGCTCTAATTTAGGTTATTATCATTATGGGAGCTTTTAATGGATTAGTGCTGTACATTTCCCTTGTTTGGGCAGATACACAGATTATGGTGCTTGGCTGAGCTGCTTCATTTCCATCTTTGCATTTCTCAGATTTCCTACCATTTACCAGGTACAGCTACAATATTATTCTCAAGAACTCCATTGCTGGCAGTTGTTAGATGTGGCTCCATAATCTGTGCAGATCCTATTACCTTTTGATTTATTGATTTTTCTTCTCTTTGTTGCTGTTTCTCTACCATGCACTTCTTCCTTCTAATTATGTTACAGATTCCTATCTCAAGAACAGCTTCTTCATTTTTTTTCACATACAGTGTTTCTTTTCATTGTGAAATATCTGTATTTGCAAGCAGCTACTGTCCTCCATCAGAACCTTGTCATGAATCACTGGATCTGTCCTACTTCACTGTGAACACTTGTTTCCATCACAGAACAGCTCCACAGGAAGACAGTCTTGGTACAAGTGATAACAGCTAAGTCTTGACACCAGTGAACTGAGCACTTAAAACACTTGTATAATCCAGGACAGAATTTAATTCCAGAGCTGGAATAAAAAAAACAGGGCGGGGATGGCATCAAGGTATATTTATGTGGAGAGACTTGCAAATATGTCCTAAAAGTTCTAGTTTTTCCTATGGAATGCCTATTTCACTTCCCTCTCCTAAAATAATACACAATGGATCTTTCAGTGAGATTCTGAGTAGCTGTATATTCCAATAACAGGTAAAACATTTATTTTTAAATTTTCTTTGCCTATTTTTAAAACAAAGCAATTTCACTGAGACATAGGACAAATAGGTAGCAATGCGAGTAACTTTACTGATCTTTTCTATGAGAAAGGTGTAATTGCCTTAAATCACCTCATTTTGAAAAAGTACATTATTTTGAAAGCATAAGTTAGGAAACCTCCCTTGGAGAAGTCCAAAGATACTTCATACATTCATATGTTTCATATTTCAAGATATTTAAATGTATATATATCAAAATGAAAGGGAATACAATGCATCTCTTAAACAAGTAATACACTCTACAGGCCTCATTTTAGACAATCCATTTTGAAATCATCAAGCGTCCCCACATTCTCAAAAAATAACTGAAAAATATAACCCTGATAGATTTCAGAACTTGGCACATGAGCATTGTTAACTCACAGATTTCTATTTCACAAGTCACAATTCTGCTCAGTGATGCAGCTCTACCCCCTGATCATTTCTATCTACCAAACCACAGCTAAATGCTGTAAAAACAGCAGCATTCTGTCTGCAAAGCTGCAAATTGCAGGGTCCCACTGTGACTGTGAATCAGATGAAACACACCTGGTGTGACTGCAAACATGTAAAGCAGTACTGTGTAGTACCACCTCTATGTTTTGTTCTGATCCACACTAAAAAATGTCTGGGAACCTTGAGGAGGAGAACTCTGAGATACTCTACATTTTCATTCTCCCCACCATGACATCTTTTTTCCAGCTGGAAGTTTTGCCTGGGCAGACAAAGTGGACTCTGATGATTTGTCAGAGATTTAGAGTCAGAAGAGAAAGGAAACCTTATCTGCAGACTTGGTGTGCATCTGTACAAACTCTCTGGTATCTACATGTGCAGCTGATCCAATACAAATGGGCTTCATTGGGCTCTCCACACATTCTCCACACGTTTTCCCTTCGGAAAGAGTCAGACAGATGTACTCCTAATCTTGGAAATATTGTTTAGTAAAACCCCAATGATTCTGAGAGAAGTGATCCCTGAGTGGGAATTTTAACCTTGGTTAACTATATTGTTCCTTTTTTTCCTATGAGTGGTTTCCATTCTCTCACAGAGCAAAGATAAAGAAATACTATTAAACTTACCTCATTCAAATGGAGCAAATAAAAAATAGGCATAGATGTTCCCCTTTGGATAAAGGCCTTCCACAGCTAATGGCTGCTGATGAAATCTATTTGTCCATCCTGAACACCAAGGATAACTGGTCACTTCATAACCACAGAATGAGATCAGTATTTTCTAGTGTCAAGATGATAAAATAAATTCTCATTTATCCAGGGGGTCATGATGGCTAGGCATGACTTTTTGAGGGATTTTCTTTGGATGAAAGGAAGAATTCCTAAAATAGAAGGCATTCTGTCTCACATGTCATGCCTTCAGGGTGTGGCTGGTCTTACTTGGAAAACTTCACCTCTTAGATTAACTGAAATGATTTATGTAGCACTGAAGACAGTTGTCTAAATAAGAGAGAGGAAGGAAAATCATGTTGTAGGGCCACCATGATGGTTAAAAGAGTGCTAAATTCAAACAAGCTATCATACAAATTTTCCTGTTTGTCAAGTAAAACCTAAGGTAGTTACATACTGTCTGACCAGAGAACCTCATTTTAAGGGCTTCCTTTCTGCTTGGGTTTTTGGTGGGTTTAGAATTTTACCTACAATGTTCTCAGGCAATCTGTGCTGCTGTTTGTATCTCCTCAGATCACGTTCTATATATATGTATTTGAAACTCAAGGAATGCCAAAAGATGCCTGCAAAGGAACATTTTCTGCAACAAGTACCCCAGGTACTATTCTCTTTATCCTTCTATTTATCCTTCTATTCCATGATGTTGTCTTTGAGGAAGGGTCTTGAAACTGCATAGGTCACACCTGGCACTTGTGGATCACAACACATTAATAACTCCAGTGCACAAAGGAAGTGGCAGTTATGCTGGCCCTTGAAATCCTTGTGCACTTAAGAAAAAGAAAAGGCTGAATTGTCTGTACTGACAATTAAGGAGTCAAATGGAATTTTAAAAGCTCAAGGAATTTACATTTCTGGGTTTACTTCTTGCCTAAGGGCCAACTCACTGTATGTAGTAGGATGAATCACTAAAAGCAGAAGTAAAATATGCAATGTCCCCAGCAATTCTTCTTTAATTTCCTCCTACTGTCATCACTGGCACATATAAGTAAAAGCTCAACTATCAATAAAATGGCTAAAATTTCTAGACAGCAACAGATTAGTGAAAAATTAAGTGAGGAGGCTGGGATTTCTTGACACTCCATTTAAAGCCTTTCCTTGTCACATGTCATGAAGCATCTGCTACACTGCATGGTGCTAAGTGGAGGCTAATGACCCTTTAGGTTCCTTGGCAAGTTCTCCTTGACAACAAAGTGTAAATGGCTCTTTAATACAGCCAACCCCTATTGAAATGAACCTTCCAAAGCCAACAAGAAGTACTGGGGTCTTCTTTAGCATGGCATCTCATGTCTTTGAGGCTGCAGTGAAGGACCTAAGTTAGTAGAAAAATGGTTTATGAAGCGTTTGCAGATGAGCAGTAACTTATATTTCTCTGAGTTATGTGGTTTGCTGTAAGACTGCTTGTGGGGGCAGCACATCTTGAATAATGTATACAGGAAGGTGAATCAGAAGGAGAAAAATTTTCCAAATTAAAAAGCAGAGAAGGTGTACCCAAAAAAACCCGCAAAAACTGAACGCTATGAAAGTAAAAGCTAGCCTCTTTTCATTTGTACTGAGAGAAATCAAATGCCAAAAGAAACCTAGAAAATAACATAGATACAAAACCTAGAATTTACATAGATGCTGTTGAATTTCCTTAAACATAAATATTAGGACACTGAGATGATTTTTCAGGGACTGAAAAAGAAAATAAATAACTAAACTTAGTTGTTGAATGGAAAAATTAGCAGCAGAGCTTCTGACTTAATTTCAGATCTGTCATTTATCCAGATTAGCAACCTATATATGGCTATTTACTTCAGTTTAGTTATTTCTTAAATGAGAATACAAAAACTAAATGATAGAGGAAATTTTACAGCTTCCCTTTTGTATAATAACTTAAAGATGAAACCCTTAATTTAAAGATTATTAATGCAGAAGGTAATTTCTTTTATAGTACAGTTTATAGAAGTATCACATTGTCCATGGCCCCCAGTAAAAGCGAGACTGACAAACTGGAGTGAGTCCACAGGAGACCCACTAAACTGGTCTGGAGCATAGGGCACTAGAGGGGAGCCTGAGAGTTGAATCTGTGAAGTCAAGTCTTAGGGTTTCTCTTTTTCAGCCATCTAAAATCCTGTCAGGGTATTTGCAGAAATGTAGAGTGAAAAAAAAAAAAAGAAATCCTAATCACATACAACCCACAAAACATTAGAAAGAAGACAACTATGCAGGGAACGAGTTGCTTAGAGAGGCTGTGAAATGTCCTTCCATACTCAAAGTTTTACTAGGCACGGCATGGAGCAAGCTGACACAACATGGGAGCTGGCCCTGCTTAGAGCAGGGGATTGGACCAGACAACATTCAGACCTAAAGTATGATTCTATATAGATAGATGTACATTGATATTAAATTTTGATGCATGTTCCAACAAAATTTCATTGGCCAAAAACACTCCTCAAGCCACCTCATTTTAAGTGATTCAGCATATATCACTGTTATAATCAGTGATTAAACTCTTTAATTGTCATTAACTACCATAAAAGACAAGCCAGCAATTATTACCTTGTCCTCTTTCCCAAGCCCTTAAAGTGTCCTTTAAGGTATTACAGTTATTACCATATATGGTTAAATTATAAGCAGACATGGCCTTAAATTAGAACTTCAGAGACCCCTCTGAACTTGTGAAAAAGCAGGATCCAGAGTGAACTTTGAAACCCTAAGCTTTTAAGACTCTGAATTTAGGAGGAGCTTATTCTGTCAATGTCCTAAAAAATGGCTTGCCCAGCCCTCCAGGAAGCACAGGAGAACAAGATATTGGCTCTGTTAAAATGATGGAAATTTTGCTGCAGTGAAATTACAAGTTCCTCAGTTTGTATATTTTATAGTCTCAAAGTTTGTTCACTTCTTTCCATCATCTTTTTGATGCAAATAAGCAAGGTACACAGAAGTTGAAGTTATCTTTGAAAAATTTCCCATGGTCTCTTTAAGAATGTTCAAAAAGATTCTGCCCTAAATCTCTGGGTACATTTATAAAACAGGTTTATAAAAATATGTACGTAATGAGAAACTATTTTAGTCTTGACAAGAGCATATGAATTGGAAGAACATGAGTCATAAAGACAAAACTTCAATCAGATAGAAGAATCCAATTTAGGAATCCCATTAGCTTGCATGTGACTTTGACTTTCTTGAGCATTCCAAAGAAGTATTTCCAGCAGAAAAATAGTAAACATTAATAGAAAAGAGTTCTCTATGTTAAAGGAACACAATCTTCAGTGGAATGCTGAGGATTCCTAAAGTAAAAAGGATTGCATTAACTGTTCAACCAAACTGCAATATGTAGGCATCACTTCTGGAAGGTGCTTATATCAAGTAGACATAGGAAAATAAATACAAAGGAAAAGTTGGGGCATCTGTTGACAAATTCCTATTACTTCAACAAAGAACTGATATTGATGCAAGCAGGATATTGCATAGAACTATAAATTAAGCATCAGATCAGTGGTTTGTTGTAATGGTTCATTCATTAAAAGACAACATAAAATGAAAGTAAGAGTATCTCTCTCCTGAGCAAATTTGTATTATCTTTGTGGCATTCATGCCAACTACTGAAAAACATAACTATGCATGTGTTTGGTGTCACTGTCACCACATACATCTACATATACAGATTGTTTGGCTCAAATTTAATGTGGAATATTACAGTATTCACTATCATATTCAGTGTACAAGGCAGTGTTAGGCTTTTTATATTTGAAAGAAACCTCTTCACTTTTTAAAACCGATACTAGCACTTCTTGGATTTTTTCTGGGTACCTAACCTCTTTTAAAAAGTAATGTAAATATTTTAGATTTATTGCTTTATTACAGCCTACAACCCGATTTCCTCGGTTTCTACATCCTTGATTAGAACATAATTGAAAATGTCTTGAAAGTGGCAGGTTTCTGCACCTGCTCTTAAAAATTGGTTTCAATGAGTTCATACTTTTGAATCTGCCAGCAACAGACAGTATTGAAAAAGATCCAATTCTCTGTTCCTAAAAGATGAGACATAAGGTAATAGCCCTAGATTTGTTACTTTATCACTATAAATTACACTCATAATTCATACAAAAAATACTTTCTCTGAAATTAAAGACCAGCAAAAATCCCAGAAAAATGGATTAGAATATAATTAACCCACTATCAAAAAGATGGAATGTATATTGAATGTTTGTGCAGTCTCACTGGCTTGAATCAAATAACATGTTACCTTTCCCCAGTGGCAGTCAGGGGTGGTATCTTGCTCATATTCCTGAAGCCAGAATCTTACTGCTACTTTGGACAGCAACAATAGAATGGACCCTGAAGTCTAAAAGGATGCACCATCTGTGACAGGGGAAAGTCCCACTGGCTTCAGCATTGTTTCAGTTAACCAGGAAAAACAAAACACAGATGTAGAGATAAATAGATGGAAAGATGGAGAGAGAATGATACCTACTGGGACGCATGGATTGGCAGTGGTGAGTCTTGCTGCTGTGAATCTTGTTTCTTTCCAGTTAAAACTGTTGAATGAATATTAGCTTGTTAGCTAAAAAACATCCACAAACCTGCATTAAGGGTGTGTGTGTGTGTATTTATTTCTTAACTGTAGGAATTATCAGTATATTCCCTTCTAACTGAACAATTCCACACTCACACAGGAACGTGCAACCTGGAATTAGGGAATCTTTTGAAACCAATGGCAAAAGAGAAATGGCCTATTTCTTTAAATCCACAGGATCTCTCATTCCTTACCTGCAACTTTCTAGCTATATTTTACATAGTTATCATGGATTGCTCCCTTTGGAAGTGAGAGGAACTGCGGTGGTCACATCAAAAAGAATTCAGCACTATTGTGGCCTTTCCAGAGTATTTTACTGTGTGGTTTAACAAAAGCCTCAGCACCATTTACATCTTGTTACTATGCTCAGGACACAACATAAGAAGGTGGACCACACTTCTAAAGGCAAATTAAAGATATTTATGATGAGATTGATGTAACAGCTATGTGTGGAATGTTTGCTAAGAAAGCACATCCCTTGGCTTTCCAATTCATTAGTTGGTTGGTTGGTTTTAAACTTTAATTGCTCAAAATTTTATAATTGGGATATTTTCTTGAGCTCTTTCGTATCTTTTACTGAGATGTGGAGAAAAACTAAACCAACTCACTCGCTGACAGCAGGAGACCCAAAGTTTATCTCTCTGTTGCACATCACAAATTATGACCTGGTTTCAACATGGCAAAAGACTAAAGGCAAGTCAGCTGAGTTTTCAGCTGCTGTTTCTTCATGGTGTCTCCTGTAATACTGCGTGAAAGACACCTACAGCATTTTTAACTTGCCATGGTATCAGCAGATTTCATGGGTTTTTACACTAAAGGCTTCAATGAAGACCCTTTCGGTGGCTTTGAACAGTAATAAATCCTGATGAAATATCTCCCACCCCTGCAGACTACCTTAATCTTTTTCAGGCATGTACTGGATAACCTCCAGGAAGATCAGCACTCTGCCAGGATACTGGGAAAAGGGGAGAAAACCTGTGGAAGACAGTCCAGCTGAGAGATAAAACTCACCAACTTTCTTTGAAAACGATCCTAGTATACAAATCCAGTGAAAATATTTTAAACACTGGCTTGTCCTATGCAAAACAAATGTCCACTTTCTGCACCAAAGAATGAAAAGGTTGCAATCAAGAATTACCCCACATTTGAATGGATGCTCCATTTGAAGAAGGAAATCACAATTTCTTATAATTGGACGAATAAACTTTTTTTAGCAGGAAATAAAAGAAACATACAGCTTTTCATTATTTTAATGCTACTAAATAACTACTATTCTTTGAATACTTTCAAATTATTTCTTCCCACAAAAGCCTCAACTCTTTTTTTAAATTAGTACAGTAGCAAAGCTGACTTGCTTCCTGTTGGGAACTACTTCTCTAGCAGAAACTTCTACTTGTCTAGCAGAAATCTCAAACTGAAAATTTAAATACAGAAGGGCATCAAATTAGAAACTTATTTCTTGTATACAGTGGAGAGACCTTGTAGTAATTTATAAAATCTGCCACGCCAGCAACTAGACTGAAATGGCTCTTCACTGCCTACTCTTCATCCTGTCCCTTTTGCCTCTCATGAATAAATACCTCAATAAATTAGAAGATAGGATGATGAAGCTCAACTATGAAAAAAAAAGAAAAAAGCTTTCTAGCAATGAAATTGTCAGGCATTTGCACATCATTGTCAGAGAACAGCAGCAGAACTATTAGGCAAGCAGTGCTGTAAGGAATGTGCAGTGGCAGTATTCAATTGCATTAATTCCACAGCACATTCTTTTTGAAAAGATAATCACACCACAGTGCATACTTTTTAGAACCATACTCAGAAGACATCTGGCAATAATGATTGAATAATATCCTAATGTCCCTGCTCTATCATCCCAAAACTCTCACTGTGACATTTAGTTCATAAGCTCTCTATGGAATGCTTACAGGTGAAGTAACCTGGACTTTATCAATCAAAGATAAAGATTCCATGCTGGCAATTAATGGCTGAATTGTAAAAACATCTTTCAAATTGCCCTCTTACAGAAGTTACATAAACAAAACATTTACAAATATAGAAGCCATCAGGTGTGTTTTGCTGTTGTTTGGTATATCATGTAAGGCTATTGCAGCTCTCCATTACTGGAGACTAACAAGTTTGTTTGGATAAAAGAAAAATGCTAAAACCCTAGCATTACCTGGACTGGGACTTCAAAATATGTGTAATGCCAATTGTTCTTTTACCTCAAAGCTGAGTGAAAAACCAGGTTTTGTTTCCAAACTTTCAAAGGGTTTGGTTAGCTGAAACCAACAAGCAAAAAATCACACTTCTCCACACTTTCTGATCTCAGTTGGAAGTGGAAGTATCAAATATCTGCAAAAGAAACTATCTCAGTAATATTTCTGACATGTCTGATGGCAGAACACTCATGAAACACTCTGATGCAAGAATTACAGAGCAAAAGGTTAGGAGTTCAAATAAGCAAACTTTTTTTTCCCTTCCAACTTTGGAATTACTGGAACAGCCAAAACTATTCTGTTATTTTATGAGCATTTTTCTCTGTACTTAAGAGCAATATAGCAATCAATAATAAAAACAGAGTTAAAAGTGGCACATGGATGCAATGGGAGTGACTAATTGGCTGCAAATCCCTGGTGTTCTGTAGAAAATATAAACATAATATCAATAATTGACAGCTATTTGATATATAAGGAGCATTCTGGTTAGCAACTTACCTTCTTCATTAAATCAATTTGGGAAATATGCCATTTAACCACAGTTAGTGCCTACAACTTGTAATGCATTGCTGCAAGTTTCCCATCATTGGCTGCTACCAGTTACATTTAAAAATAAAAGAATGTGGTGAATGTTGTACTGGGTCAGAGCTATGGTCCATCTTAGCCTGGGATTCTGAAAAATAGCAACAGGAGATGCTGACTGGGGAGACTACACAAGCCTGATCTTTATCCAGAGTCATCCCTGCTCTCCAACAATCAAAATTTCCAGATTAGGGATGTTAAATAGTACCTTCCTGCCTATTTTGTTTAGTGTCTGTTTATGGACTGGACATTCATGAATTTTTTTCAACCCTTTTGAACCCATTTATACTATCTCCACGGTCTTCTGTCAAAGGGCACAGAAAAATCAGCTATGTGCCTTATAGAAAGGAATTACCCATTTTAAATTGATCTCTTGTTAGTTTCAACAACTGACTTCTAATTGTAGAAATACCACGTTAGGAGCTAATTAGCATTTTGCATTCATTTTACCTACCACCTTCACGTCTTTGCAAACTGATTACAATTCTTTCCAGCTATCTATGTTTCAAACATAGTATTTCAGTTGCTCTTCATAAGGCAGATGTTTCATCTTCATTACCTTTTATGTTGCTCTCCTCCGAACCTTTTTCACCTCCACTATCTCCTCTTGAGACACAGAAGCCAGAAGTACACTCAGTACTCAGCACGTGAGCACATCAGGGTTTTTACAGTTAGGCTCTGTCCTGTTCTCAGTACCCTTCCTGATAATGCCAGCAATTTACTGGCTTTTTTTGGCTGCTGCTGTTCACTGTGAGGGTGATTTCAGGGAATTCTCAGTTATGAAAATGGATTTTCTTCCTTTACATGCAACTGCCAGTTCAGATGAGGCTTCATGGGGAAGCATTACTGCATGACCCTTAACTTACCATATTGCATTTTAAATTACACAGTTACTCAGGACTCGGAACTCATCTCTGACTGTGATCCATGAACATACACTTGTCTAAGAAATCCTATGCCAACCCCTCTTAGTGTGTTGGATATTTCAAGAATGATCTCTGTAGAGACTTGCAAAGAACAATGCTGCAAGGCAAACCTTTTTAGAACAATCCTCAATATCTGACCCAGGTCTGCACTCCATGCTGCAGCAGATGTGCTCCCTTCTGTGCCCCCTTTCTGAGACAGGTAGGCCACAGCCAGCTGCTTCTGTTTGCTCTCTCATTTTCATGGGCAACTTGAGACAGAGATAGGAGCAGAGCCCAGCACAGACCATAAATGTTTTGTGCCAAATGGAGCATTTTGCACCAAAGGGAAATGTGGGATCAGGAGTATAACAAGTCCAAAAGGGTAAGCATAGAGTTTGTGGCTGAAAGCAGCATGATGTGTCAGCGAGAGAGAACAGCAGCCCTGCTGGCACTGCTGCTGGCCAGAGCCTTAATCTGTAAATCACTGTGCAGCCAACATGTCAAAAAAAAGTTTGGCCACCCTGGTGTACAGGCATCAGGCAAAAAAAAACAACCTACTGTGCAAACCTCCAGTAACAACCCAGGCCAGTGTGCAAAACACTGGCAGTCCTAGGAAGAGGAAAAGCAAAATGGCCAAAGTCCAACTGCTTTTAATCAAGAGGCCACAAGTGAAAAGATCCTGTCCTACAATCTTAAAAAAGAAAAAAAAAGCCTCAAGAATATAGTCTGCAAATTTCCTCATCTCCATTTGGGAAAGCACTCTAGAATTTTTGGCACTAAGATGAGAAGTCAGTAGCAATTTAACTAAAATGCCAAATGTTACTGTCAAGTGTTGTTAGCTATTTCAAGGTCTAAATCCAGGTTGCCCTAAAAGCCTAAACTGCTACTTTCTTCCCCACTATCATCACTAGTATTTTATGGCAATCATTTAATCATGCCAGAGAGGTTCAGATTTTTAAACAAAACTAGAGATCTGCAAATTTAAAAGTTCTTTCCTCCATTCCTGTGTATGTAGTCAGGCCAAGTTATGTTCTGTGACTCATCACACCTGGAAGCAGCAGACAAGGTGGGGTGCAATCTCCTAAGAGGATTAGTGACTTGTCTTGGGGAAGAACTCAGCATGCCTCACTAGGGCAAATGCCCTAAAGAATCACACAGAGAGAGAAACATTACATAGAACCAGTCAAGATTTCTTTTTTCCTCCTCTACTTACATAAATTTTGGTTTTCTAATTGAAAATGCCCATGCACTTAAACAACAATTTCTCATGGAAACATACTGAGCTTTCACCAGGAAGTTAAATCCTGGCCAGGCAGAATTTTCCAGCCAAATCTAAAGTCAGAAACCTCAAATTTACACAAAGACAGGATATGGGACATGCTGATTCAAACCACTGATTTAATCTGAAGTGAGAACATACAACTTACTCGTGAGGGGAAGAGAGGGGGGCAGGCATTGATCTCTTCTCTGTGGTGACCACTGACAAGAACTGAAAGAGTGCTCTGGAGTTGTGTCAGGGGAGGTTGAGGTTGGACAGTGGAAAAGGTGGTTGTGCAGTGGAACAGGCTCCCCAGGGCCACAGTGGTCACAGCACCAGCCTGACAGAGTTCAAGAAGCACTTGGAAAATGCTCTCAGGCACAGGGTGTGACTCCTGGGGTGTCCTGTGCAGGGCTGGGAGTTGGACTGGATTATTCTTGTGGGTCCCTTCCAACTCAGAATATTCTGTGATTCTTGATAAATTAAGACTTCCCAGAGAAACATCCTAGCTACTCAGACACCAAATCAGTCCCAACAAAATTATATTTTGGGAGAAAACTCCAGCTTATTAGGGCACAGAAAAAAAACCAAACTGTGGTCCAGTAGCATGAGAGCTGTCTTTGACAGAAAGTACCCCAAAGTTATACTCATGTTTTCATTGAGAAAATGACTCAAACTTCATGCCAGAGGCCTACCCAAGAACTGGTTTGGTATGGATCACTCTCCTGTTTTCATTTAAAAGTACATCCTGAAAGTTTCTGCTTATATTATTAACTATGAAAAGCAGAAATATTTGAAATTAAAAATAACAATGTTTTTGGATAATTTTAATATTGGGTTGCTGAATCTGTTTACCAGTAGTAGTAAATCCTATGCCTACTAAAGAAAACAATCTTTACTGCAGGTTTGTAATAAAGGAAACAGAAAAAAAACAGTGGGGAAATACTGACACAAAACACCAACCAACTGCCAACTTGTTTCTCGTGGGTGATCTTTCTGGAAATTGAATTTGACTCTGACAGTCTCTTCTCTCATATATCCTTGCTAATCTTTATTAATGTACCTCCAGTAACCTCAAGAGACTATGACTTTGAGAAAGCTAGAAAGATGGCTTTGTATGACACGACTTACAAACAAAAAATTTACGTCTACTGTGATTTAGGGACAGTTGTATTTTTTGTTGCCAGGCATGTATTGGCTTAGTTTGTACCATTTAAAGAAGTCAGTGCAAACCTTCAAGAATCAGGCTAAAAAGATGAAACCTTTATTACTGAGACTACAGTAGTGCTGACTTGATTACTGTTCTTAAAATAAGAACAGTAAATTTAACCCTTTCTGCTTATGAAGTTATTTACAGAATTATAGCACTTCTTCTTTGAGAGACTGTTTTCTGGCTATTTGCAAGTAAATCCCTTAGTTGGCTGTTGAAGTAAAAGTTCTAAAATTTAACCTTTTAAGAAACAAAGTAATCCTATAGCTTGAGATGGAATAATAAGAAGAAGCCTGCATGAGCTGCTCCATTTTACAAAGCTTCAATGTAAATGCAAATGTGTGGTTAAAAGAATTATCTTTCAGCAGCACCAGACTCCAAATTTGTCCTTGTTACAGGTTTTTATTATATTCCCTCTCATGGGTGAACTCTGTTTTCTCTTTTAACAGATGACTGCCCAGGGAAATGGCAAGGACAAATCCAGCTCCACTTTTCACAGCAGATAAGGAAAATGTAAACACCATTACTATGACCATAACGGGCATCCAGTGCTAATTTGTAAATGAGATGAGAACCTAAGACAAACACTAAAAGCCAGATGGTCAAGTTGCAGTATTTTAATAGCCAAATTTCAGGCTTTCTAAAATGTATGTGTCATCAAGGTCAGAGCAAGAACACACCTGCCACACAGTGCCAGCATCCTAATAAATACTTTTGGAACTTGGTTCAAAAAAATCCCAAAGAGTTCTTTTGTTCAAAGCTAGCATGCATGAGTAATACTGAGTGAATGTAATTGTTGGTGCAGACTTTTTTCCATGCCAACTGACCAAGATTTATTAAGGTAGGCTCATGCTGGCATAAAAAATACTCTGAAAGAATCAAATAAATAATATTCTTTGAAAAATTTGTAACACCCCAACATTTTGGCTAACATGCAAGTGCACATAAATGAATCAGACCCTGTTTTCTCCCTTAGGAGATATTACTTTAACTTAATTGAAAACCATAGCAGAAATGCCATGAGGATATGTAATTTTGCTCAATTTCAATATTAAGAAAATGATACTTTAAATTACGGAGCTGAGTTTTCAAATAATTTATCACATAGTGCTTTCATAAACATTGAAATTTGAAAAAGGTCTTACTGAGAACCCTAATCCATTGTATAAAGCACAGAACTGAAGAAGTATAACTGGTGCTTCATTATTTCCAGCAAATTCTGAAAAAAAGATGTTGAAAGATTCAAATTTCCTCTGGTATAATCTCCTCTTTCTTAGCCACCTCTCAATGAATCTTAAATTAAAACACTGCCAGGCTGAAATTACCACTGGCAATTATTTATTGGGGCATGGTTTGAATCATAATTTTTAAGCAAGACAGATATCAACATAAGGTACCAATTCTGCAAAACTTCCATTTGAATAATATTAAAGAGAGCTATGAAATTAAAAAAACAGGAATGTTTTCGTGCATCCAAAGTCCACACCTGAGTCTAAATGGAGTCATTAAAAGGTCCTTTTGGCTACAGTTCTATTTCTTTTAGTAGTTGCATCAGAATTTAGCCTCATTTTTACTGAGTTGAACCAAGAGTTTCCATTACCACTAGGCTTTATTGTCTATGCTATCAGCTGCACCCACCTGGAGCAGGGCTCCATTTGGATTTATCACCTGTCTCTAACACCCTCATGCCTATGTACACCTACTGTTTCCCAAAGGAATTTGATGATCTTAATGATATTAATGAAAGGGACTCCACTACATCATCAGAAAGGCTCTAGTAGACCACTGGGGCCTCGTGCAGCCTGCATAATGGGGCATATAAAAGATTACCTTGCAATGAGAATTTGGGCCTCTTCCTTAGCCAGAATGCTACACACAGTAATATTAGTGGGCAGCAACTTGCACATTTGGACCCAATATACACATCTTACTTCTGGAAACTGTCACACATCCCTGGCTAAACAACAGGAACTGTCGAAGGCTCTTCCTACAAAGTGGTCATACGGCTTTTGGATCGTTACATGAAAAACGGAGAACAGTTTATGTTTCTCCAAAATGGGTTTTGGAATAAATCAACACCTCTGGTATTGCTTCCTGCCTGTTTTCAGTCATTTCCTCCTCTCTCTCCCTCAGTCATTCACCTTTGACATTCTTTCCTTCTCTTCCAGCTGCCACAAGCAGTTGTTGTCTTTCCTCTAGTTTTCCCTGAAAAAGACTGTTGCTTTCATCCAAACTGAAGAATGCAACTACCAGACCAACTTGTTTCTTCAGAGCTGTAAATCTTGTTTAATAATTTTTGGAAAACAAGGCAAGGCAGTGAATGATGAAAATCAGGTGTTGGTTATTTCTCTCTGCTGCTAAGACAAGAGTTTGGGTTAGTACCCCATCAGTTTCTCCCCATTTAAAAGTGAGTCAGAGCATGATCCAGCATGAAATCATTGTGGATGTTTGTAGATCAGACTAAATGACACAGAGAATTTTTTAATGGTGATTTTCTTCCATACTTAACACCTCTCTTCCCTCCACAGAGACTACTGCATGAATCATTCAGCCTCCTTATCCACAAACTTAATATTCACATGCCTTCCACCATTTCTAGTTGTTTGATGTGTTGTGGGGTTTTTTTCTGAACTTTCAGGTTAAAAATTTCTCTTGAATACTTACTGCCTGCAAAGGCAAAAATCATATACTATCTTACAAAAAGGTCATTGACTGCATTGTGAATATTATAAGCTCACCTTAAAACAAGTGTGAGAACAGACAGCACTCTAAAACTGGCAGTAGAGGACCCATTCCATAGTTTAGACATAGCTCCAGGTACAGCACCATGGGCAAGTTTGTAAAATGTTCTATTCAGAAGAGCCATGCGAACTTTCATAGCGTAAGAAGCTGTTCTTAGCACATAATTATTATAAAATACACAATCTTTGAAAATAAAGTTTTGATCAAAATGAATGTCTTGCTGGCCTTTCAAGTCAGCTAGATGCCTGAAAAATGGTATCTTCGGGGTCTACATTACTTGAATGGAAGCCTAGCTAAGAGACTGCAACTAATTTCTATCCTGCTTTAATAAAGGTTTAACAAAAGAAGTGCTTAGTTCCCACACTGTTTCTACAGTGAATATCGTCCAAACATTTCCCCTGTCTTTTTTACCAAACACACAGCAGAGGCTACAAAGCATAAATCAAAGCATAAGTTCTTTTCGGAGTTTGGCTGCTCAATGTGTTCACTTCTAGACCAGCCACTTTTATCCTTCCTCTTCTCATTTATGGTTTCCCCAACCTACCTTGACAAGGTATTAACACAGAAGTTCTTTTACCCCCTCTACTAAAACAGTACTCATTGGTCTAGTGGAGCTTGCAAAAACCACTTTCATCTCTGCACAGCCTCCTAAGAACATTTAGTATTCCTCAAATAATAATCTCTTTGTATTATTAAGCCTGTTTGATTGATTGCCCAGTGTTGATACTCAGTATTTTATGGTAAATTCTGTGGCCTGTCACAAAATCTGTAACTTGTCAACAAGTAGGCCACCAGCAGCAGCATGCCAAATGTTGTGGAATGACAAACATAATTACGCATGGTGCTCTGAAATGCATCTCACAGCTCCAGTGTGGAGCAGGATTACCCATTTATTCAGTACCCTGAGAAAAGCACAGCAAAAGATATGCAGGCAAGGAATCTGGGAATATCTTCTCAGAACGCCAAAGGGAAGTTTATTACAGTTTATAATACTTATAATCACACTAAGATAAGCCAAGAACCAGCTGGCACCCATGTGGGAAGGCATTTAATTTTACAGCACTGCACAGCTACCCATTACCACACAAAGATACTGAGATTCTGCAGAGGGAACAGCAGAGAGCAAGGGGAAAGGAGAAGGGTATATGAACAGAGGATGGAAAGCACATTGCTTTCAGCTAGTAGAAAGATGAAGCGCATTAAAGAAACAAATTGTGTGGGCAGACAAAAACACAATGAAGGAGAAGGAACATCAAAAGCACAAAAAGAGGAGCAATAAGAGGTCATAAAACCAAGTGAGTCAGATGCAAAGGTTCAAGCTATTGGGGAAACCCAGAGGAGCAACTGGAATGTGCTTAATATATTCCATGTGAATATACGTCTGCCAGCTCCCTTTCACCATCCTCTGTTTCCCACAGCCCACCACACTTCTCCTGTGGAAGAACCTGCTTTGAAAGGCCTCAGATGGAGGACTTCCCACACACCCTATGTGGCTCTTCCAACATACTCTATGCATAACTCACTTCACATATCTAGGGCCTCCTTACAGAATCTGGGATGAAGAAACAAAAATATTAAAAAAGAAGGAAAGTTGAACATATGTTTCAGTGAAGTCCAATAAGTCCTGTAAACAAGTACTGTGTGTACTATTTCAAAACTATTGTCCTATGAAAACCCTTAAATTAGAAATATCTGGAACGCAACAGTAATGGGATCTGTTCCCTCTGGCCTGTATAATCCTTCCTAGCTTACACCACCCACTCAATTTAATGTTGCTCTGTCATAAAATTGGCAAAAGTATATGCAGAGGTCAAGATAATATATTGCTAAAAGATTGTTTGAATCACATTTCTTATTCAAGAGTCTAATTTCCTAATAAATATCCTAGTGATCTGTGGTTTTGACTCTTGCATGTGGTTCTATGAATACCAAAAAGAAATTGTCAAGTGCACAGTGAAGACTGGGTGGGCAATAATGAGTGATAATAGATCTAATGGCAATCAGGAACTAGCTGGAACACTCTCTTCATTCTTGGGTTTTCCTCATATTTGAGGTTTCAGAAGTGTAGATATTTTCAGTATGCACATTGCTCTGGGTTGTTGGTGGGGGTCCATTAAAAGGCTTTTGGGTTTTTTTCTGATGACCACCAACCACTGTTGCTCTCAGCGTTTCACTGGTTGAGAAATGTGGTCCCAAAAGGGGAAGCGTACAGTGCTCAAATCCAGTACCTGAAATTCAATCCCTCTAGGTATCTTTAACCTCTTTTTTACTCACTTTGTTTCATTGGATCTAAGTTAGTTTTCACAACTCCTGTTGTGGATGCTTGGTGGCAGTCAGTACTACTTCACTTGGATGAAAGGAACATGTCTGGACAACCACAATGCCATCACAATGAAGAAACAGCCTGTCATGACACACCATGGCTTTTCAATCACATGACCTGGGACAGCATCCAGACAGCACAGAATCAACATTTCATAGTGGTATAATTAGAGAGGAAAAGGAAGAAATCACCATAGTATTGCTTGAAAGCCAAACAATCAAATCAGACTCTTGATAATGGATATTTTAACCCCCTTGTTTCCATCTAAACTTATAAAAAATTATCGGTGGTCAATCTTAAGATCTTTTCTTTCCCCATAGAGAAACAGTACAATATATGACATGCTGTTTCTGGTAAACAGTGCCTTACTGACATGTTATTTCACTTCCATTGCTCTTTCAATCACAGCTAGCATGCCTTCTTTCTTAAATGCTCTTTTTGACCAGATTC
The DNA here is from genome assembly GCA_024734555.1 of Trochalopteron elliotii. Lineage (NCBI taxonomy): Eukaryota > Metazoa > Chordata > Aves > Passeriformes > Leiothrichidae > Trochalopteron > Trochalopteron elliotii. Next base: position 1,221,888 of record JANPWX010000437.1, read on the forward strand.
CCCTTCAAAATTATGTGGGGAAAAAAATATCAGAGTTCTCGTCCAAAGGAGTCAGTATTGCAGGTTGAGTGCTAAAGATTGTATTCAGTGATGGCATGAAATAATTGTTTTAGATTGCAGAGGCATAGAACCAGACATCTCCTTTTTTCCCAGTAGTTTGATACAGAGCTGAAGACTGCAAAATACTTTCATCAAAACTCAATAAACACAAAAATTCAATTACACAAGGAGACTTTAAGTAGAAGATTGGAAGAAATCAGCATGTGGCTAAGGAAAAGCAAGGAAGACTGTAATGTGAATATTTTTCATGTTATGTCACAGGTCTTGCCTCACAACCCTACTGAAATTAATTGCAATGAACTGCACAAACATCTGAAGAAAGGCAGGGCGTGGTCTATTTGATCACAGCCACTTCTGAAAACTGATGGGTTGCACAAAGGTGACCATAAACTGAAAATAGATTACTGCAACTGTCATGCTCCCTGCAATTGCTGCAACCAAGGACAGCAGTCTGTGCAAGGACAGATGCAGCAGAGAGCATCCTGGCAGGCTTCCAGTACAGCTGCCTTTCCCTCGCCACTGAAAATCTCACCCCCACAGGGTATCTCTTGGTTTTGTGCTTTTTTGGCAACCTAGACTCGCATATTTGTTGTAAAACTGCTTTCAGGTTACTGATTTTAAATTGCTGTGTCAGCTCTGGGTTTTTTGCATCACAGCAAATAATCTCACAAAGTACAAGTGAGATGTGAGTTACGCTGTCCTGGAACCTGAAGACCTGTAAGCACATGGCAAATAAAAATAGATTTCCTCATGTCAGGATTTTTCTTTGCAAAATTATTTATATTATACTGCAGTTCTGCAGAGACAACAGTGACAGTGGCTCTGTTTCAGTTACCCCTAAAGCTGGGAGATAAGGGTAAGACATGCGTACAAGCTGTACACTTCAAACAATTGTATTGAAACAGGCTGTTTCATAGTACAAATACCTCAAAACTAGACTACATCTAAACTGTCCAAATTCCAAATCTAAGCACATCAGCACTGCCTTAGAAGCATGTTCTCTTAAGGAAGCAAACACAGGATTGACTTTAGTGACACCAGTGGAGCTACTCACACCCCTATGCTGGTGCTTCACTAAAAGGCCTTGACCAGTGCTGAAGACAGAACCCCAGGTATTTTTACAGGAACTATTAAGGCAGGAGTAAGCAATAGTTTTAATTCTGAACTTTGATCCCTTTGGTTGAAATCCACTGTTGAAATCCATGTAGTACAGTGCCTGATGTATGAAATTCTAGAAATAAAAGTATTATGGGATTTGCAAGCCATGTGTTTCTTTCCTGTTTCATTCACCAATACATGCATCCCTGTTTTATATCTGATTGGAAATATTTCAGGTAAAAAATATGTCTAGCAGTTTGAAAAAAATTAGCACCCTACACATAGAAGCAGAAGCCCATGTTATTTTTCTTTTAAAAGATAATTTGAAATTTTATTACTTTTCTAAGTGTTAAGTGATACAAAACTCACAGCTCTTAGTGTGAATTTTGCTAAACTCAGGAATTTAAAAAATAAACAAACTGAGAATTACTTCAAAATTTAATTTAAAAAAATCATTACTGATGAAACAGTAAAGTCTAAATCCTATTAAAAAACCCCAAATCTTCCATTAAATTCAGTAGTGGTGTAAAAATCAAATGATCAGACTTTACTTATACTTTAAAAAATGATATTTTAAAGTATATTTTCCTAGGGAAATACTATAGGGTAGTGCAGCAATCCAGAAACTTTTGATTACTGGGAGTATTTTTGCTGTATCTCTCAGTTGGCCTGGATATAGAATTGCAATGCTACACCTCTGTTTTATAAACTTTAAGAGCCTTTTTTTCAAACAATTGTTTTATAGCAACAGAATATTACCTCAGAGCTGACAATTAGTAAAGCCCTTTAGAGTGTCTCACACCATGCCTGTCATATCCTACTGTCCTTTTTTCCCCCCAAACAATTACTTTTCGTATGCTCAATTTCCATTCAAATGGCTTTTTGTAGCACGGCCCAAAAATTAATAAACCTGAACTCCATCTGGGCAAACTCCAGAACCAGAACCCTTCAAGTTGATATCTGTTTCTCCTTCAGGAGAGGCTAGGTGCTGCTCTTTTTTCTGCTCAGTTTTGTTTCATAAATAAAAAATGGGCATTGAAACACTTCTGTCTCACATGCTTCTGTCATTTGGAAAAAGTCAGCAAAGGGTAAGAGGTGCTGGAACAGCAAACATGGCCTTTGTACATTAAGCCCAGTATATTACTTTCTTATTTGAAACCCACTAGTGTACTGCTTGCTCTTTTCTTTAATTCAATAGATGTATAGGCATTCATTTGAGTGAAAGTATTCCCCAGTACAAGACCAGAGACATAACATAATCTACATGATGGCTATAGAATGGCATTCTGCTTTTCTCTTCTATATTCAAACTCAGTGGTAGAACCACAGGGAAAAAAAAAAAAGAGGCAATCACTATTCAGTAGCCACGATTTTAGCAGGACTGTATAATTTTGTTCTCTATCTCTCTTATGAGATGGAAAAACAGGCATAAAATGAGAAACAACCTGAAGACTAGCATGATGTCCATGACTTCCTACACAAAGAAAAAATAGTGCAAAGGCTGGGAAAGGTACATGGCCACATGGGCAAAGACTGCAGATCCAAGAATATGAAGATGGAAATTTGAAAAAAAAAAAGTTCCCTTATTTTCCTAGCAAAATAGAAACAAATATTGGTTGGACAAATATTCATTCTCCAACTAAGTCAAGTGGTGAAAAATTAAATTTTAACCCCGATTCAGCAAAATTGTTAACTTTGAACATGCGTAAAAATTATTAATCAACATTTACTAAATATGTGATTAACTGAATATATGACTAGAATTAAACATCACACATATTAATGGGGGACACTACAACTCTCAGCAAAGAGTAACTGATTAAATTGGCAGCATACCAATATGCAGAAATAAAAACAAAAATCCCATTCTTGATTATGCCTCAGATGGAAAATTTTGCCCAGCAGTGACACCTTAATTAGTACCACTGTCAGCTGCAAAAGGTCATCTATTTTCAACTGCAATAGCAGCATTGTACAAATTATGGTTGGCAGACTGGTATCTCCTTAATCAAAATAAAACATAAAGTGATCCTTAGTGGACCAACTGCAGCTGTCCAATCATAATAAACAAAATTCCTTAGTTGATTTCTTTTTCTCTATCTATGTTTTCTTCACCTTTTCAAGAAATTAAATGGATATAACAGAGATGAAGGAAAAGACTTTTTAGGCTGATTTGTGTATGTGCTGGATTATCTCAGATACACAGCTAAATCTGGGTGTTAGCCTGAAAACTGTGCAGTGTCAATTTCAAAATAAATAATGGTAATGGTATTTTCAGGATCAGCTATTTTTTTTCTTTCATTTTCATTGCCAAAGCATTTAGAGGACCCTGTTGTACTTGTAAGGTGGTGAAAAGATTTACCTCTACACATCTGTTGTTGCTTGAGAACCTCCTGCATGTTGCTTGAGGGCAGTGAATGCAAAAATTAACGTAATCAACCTCGATGCTGCTAGGATGTCAAAAAGCACATTAAGCAAGGCTCTTAAAATAATGGCATGACTAATTAAATACTGAGTTTAATACGTTTACAGTAATTTGCCCTAGGAAATGCTGTAGAAAGACCAAATAAGGCATGTGTTTTTCCAATCCAAATTTTCTTGCACTAAAACCCAAAGGCCTTAGTAACAGAGTAGCAGTTTACTGAGATATCAGATTCAAACAGTATTTACTAAATATCACATATACATTCAGTACCAAGCATACAACAAAACACAAAAAATCCTGCCTCTAAGATGTGAGATCTGGTCTACTGTAATCCAATAAGTGATAACAATAAGCTTTTGATAGCCATTACAAATGTGTTATTGCATTATGAATAGCATTCATTTCACCTAACTAATAACAGCACCTGATCTAAATGTACAAGCAAAGCTCCATTTCTAGTGGATTCAGAGAGATGGGCACTTACACACTATGATTTATCCTACCTCAGTCTGAGATCCTACATAAGAGTATGAATAAACTTAAAACACAGGCAAAATTTTGATTCAACCTGACCCCAAATTAAGCAGAATTAAATCAGTGTAATTGAGAATAGAAAGAATGCCAATGGAACATTTGCTGGGTTTAAGAATTTTGAAGTTATTCTGTACCTTCTTTCAAGACACAGTCTCCAGCCATGGCTTGTCCCTTTAGAGTCATGTCACAAACTTTTGGTCATTATTGACACCTTAGAAGTAATGACTAAATTAATGTCATAGCAGATCTCCTTTTAAAACTCTCAGGCAGAGAAAAGTTTTATTGCAGGTCTCAGCTTAATCCTCCTTCTCAGAAGCTGCTGGGTTTCTAAGCACTTTGATCTTTTCCTCAGCATCACCTTCCCAGTAGACCTGTGTCTAGCATCCTTAATGGGTCAGTCTCAAATGTTCTCAGAGTCCTTTTCTGCAGCCTCCAATACAGATCAGTAAAACGTCCCTGTGTAGCAACTCTGTGCAGCCATTCCTCAACTAAATAATATCAGTCAGATGGATATTCATTCCACAGTGATTCCTAGCAACCAGCAGAACCTTTATGGATTTTTTGAAGATAAATACCAACAACAAGCTTCATTTTCCACAATCCTATATAAAAAATATGACTAACTTGCCATTTTACAGTAACAGTTTTCTCATCTTGCTTTCTAATGTACTTTGATTCAATTCCAGATATTCTGCAATGTATTGGCCCAGGAGCTGCATGTCAGTAACATGGTTTGATAAAGATTAGCCAGAACTCAGAAAAAAAGGATGATACACTAAAAAGAACTTACAATAATGATGCAGCAGACTTAAATTCCAATCCTAGCTTTATACCTGATTTGCTAGATGGTCCTTCTTTCTTGGCTCCCTGTTCCACAACTTGTTTAGAGTTCTGTACCATGCCTTAAATAAAGAACATCAGTTTAACTGGCTTTGCAGCTCTTCTACTGTGCCCAAGACTGCACTCCAAGCCACATAGTGTAAACAGGCCAGAAAAATGAGTGGTACAAGCTACAAAGTGAGGCAGCAGTCACTGGGAGAGATTGGTACTGTCACAATTGATCTATTGCCTGAAGGCAAGGAAATTTCTCAAAGGGAAGCTGCTAGAGGAAGAACCATCAAGGTGAGGTAATTCCATAGGACTGATTAAGCCAGTGGAAAGAGTGCTGCACTCCATGTATTTCTCCATATATTCATCAAATTCCACAAACACAGACTTTGCAGGGTTAGGTAATGTCTGTTCAAGGCAATGGCTCTCAGTCATTTCAGATGTGCAACGTACTTCAAATAAGCTTAAAATGCTAAGGCATCGTTATGCTAATTTAACAGTCTTCTATCAGAAAGAATCTTATGTAAAACAAATTAGTCTTCTCTAGTTTTCATAAAGACCATAGAAAAAGCTAAAAAACCACACATGAAGTTAATGGCTTTATGTCTGATGATCTTCTCCATCTAAAAGACTCTTTTCACAGTAGTGACTCAAAAAGTGTACCCAAAACATCCGCAGCTTCTTCTGCATGAAGACCTCCCAGAAGCTTCTCCTATTTGTTTCACAGCTCTTTAGTAACTTATTTTCTTGACTATTTTTTTCCAATTAAAATCTGTATTGACACTAGAAGTGTGAAGATGAACATTTTAACCTGTTTTCAAAGACAACACTCTTCATTATTATTGAATTTTTCTCTTAAATACGCTCCTAAAAATGATTTAATTAAACAAAGTTGGAAGATAGACAATGATCTGTTGATGGAAGTATATGAAGAAAGACAAAGAATTTTATATTTCAATTGCTGTTGTCCTCATGAAAGAGAAAAAATTGATGATTCAATCCCTTAGGTGGTTTCACAAAGGCTGAATCTTAGGAGGCCTTTTACAGTATTGTTCAATTCCACAGTGATAAAATAAGCAAATTTTAAAATATGAGAGAAGTTTTAGGGGGAAAAAAGGATAAATTTGACAATTACATCCTGCTCCTGTAAATGCTTATAGTTTTAACATATTTTGATCTACAAACATTTTCTTTATACCAACCACAACTACAGTATTTGTGAAAGGACTTCATTGGCCTCACAGAAGCTGAAGTCAGGGTGGAGGTGATGCTAGATGTTTGGGAGGGAAAAACAAGATTCCATTGCACTTGAGCATGACCTAGTGGCTGGTTCATTGAGTGGCATTTATGGTAGAAACAGAAAAGACTACTTGTCTGCTCAGGGCAATTAATGTGTGTGCAGCAGCTCATTGAGGATTGGATAAAGGGAAAAAAGAGTGGCCAGGAATGAGGTATGTAGATGAAAGACCCACACTCCCACACAAATTGGCCAGTTGGGACTCATGTGCCTGGTACTTGGACCAACCAAATGCACTCTATTTTGTGACTAAATGAAATGTTCAAACAGATTTTGCACAGAGGATCAAAATCCTCTTTCAACCTCCTTCTTTCCAATGGATCAATCTCCTTCTTTCCAATGTATTTAGTATAAAGCCTGTTTAAACTGTATAAAGGCTTAATGGGCTAAAAAAATAGTCTTAGTAGCTCAAGTTTGTATCACCATTAAACCAGAGGTTGATATTTTTATTATTCTGTATTTAAATTGGGATTCCAGTTAAACAGCAAGTGAAAACTCTGCTAGTAAAATAAATGGTAGGAGAGTATATAATCTATATTGTTTACATGTTCAAATCATATCTATAGTTTGTCCAGGAAGACTGTACACTTGTTCTTTAAACTTATGAAATAGTTTCCTCAAAGTCAGCCAAATTGTTATTTAACTTGAGTATCTTGGCTAAACTATCTGCTAAATGAAGCAACTGACATCTGTACCTATTCAAGAGTTACTGATGCTACTTACACTATAAGAATTTATTGTAATTGCCTTCAATTTAAAAAACATTAGTTTGCCTTAACCCCACTGCAATATCCCACTGTAATACACTCTACATATTCAAGGCAATAAAATACAAAGCTGTGTCAAACTAAAATGGTAAATGGAAATATGTATTATGTTTTCATTACCAATTTTTAGCTAAATCCCTTGAAATGTAAAACAAACTCATGTTACTGAAGCCAAAACAACTTTAATACTGCTGTGTCAACAGAATCTGAATGCCTGTTGATAATGACTGACAGATAAATATATGTCAAATCTTGTAACCCCTCATCCTCTTTATCCACATCCTATATCATCAAACAGGCTTTTACACCTCTCCATGTTAGTGGTCAAAACACTTGAGGCTTCCAATCATTAAAAAAAATACATGTGCATTACATCGAGCCACTTAATCGCTCTTGCTACTCCCTGTCATTCAACCTTGCAACAAGACATTTGCCTTGCTATCCAGATCTGATCCACACTAAAGAAAGTCTTGGCTCTGAACTACACTTTAATTCATTCTGCTGTCTTCTCCCTTAATAAATCAAGAAGATTTAAAAAAAAGATATAAATTTAACAGTTCAGTCACACTTGTCTATGTTTCAGCAAGATACAGCTTGCCCTCATGATGACCCTTAGTTTGAAAACTCAGAAGCAAAGGGAGTAGGTATGTAATTCTGCTTGTAAATCATTAAAGCCAGGACCTATTACTTAGACTGTGAGATGAGATTTTAGTCCAAAATTTTCCTTCAGGCTGCCAAAAATCACTTAACATAAAAGCAGAAAATATACAAGTTTAGTGATTGGTATATTCCTTTCTGAGTAAACACGTGTCACTTTAAGAAGAACAGAACACATTGGGAGTGAGTAAATATATTCCAAAAAGAACAAAAATAACATTATCTTTGGTCCTGATTCCTGAATGGGACATACTGAAAAGTCCAGGGGAAAATAGTCAGGGACTATGTCATCTCCTGTTTAACTAATGAAAAATTATTCTTAGTTGAGATAATTCTTCATAACGCCACCCTACAGAGTTCATAAGTCAAATTTATATGCAGCCTTTTTGGATGAGCAAACTGCACAAGGCTACTGACTGTACACAGGCTGCAAATAACATCAACCAAGGGAAAGGCAAGCCTACTGCACAAAGCCACATAGGAAAGAGGAGAAACCTCCACAACAGGAAGTTGTGGAGCTGCCTGTGGGGTGGAAAGCACATGGAACTAAGCTCCCTGCCACCCACACACTCAAATTTTACTGGAACCAGGTACAGTATCTTGTATGATTTCCTTCTGTGTCATTGCTTCAGTAACTTTCCTGCACAGGCCTGCATACATAAAGAACCTACTCTGTTAATTTGCTTAGGGGAGGAAGAGAAAGAGAGGAACATTTTGTGGTAAGGAATAATGCCTTCCTTTCCCCTACCTCCCTCCCTCCCCAGCTATCATTTTGTTTTAGTTGGATTTGTTGTAATGAAATGGCCAATATTCTCCTGCACAGAACATCCACAGCTATGTAACTGTCAGGCGTCTTCAGGTTTCATGTGAACAGAATTAGGTAGAACCAGTAAATCCATCTCAGAAAAGTAACCCCTGGATAGCTGTAGTGACAGACCAATATTTTCACAATCCAAATGATAGCTAGTCATTACATAACAGTTTCTAAGAGGGAGACACCTACACCTGTGTTACCTCCATATTTCTGCCCAGCACCTCCAGATTTTAAAGCACACATTCACTTGGTCTTCGATCCCACACGTAATTTGCAGCTGGTGGCAGGAATTAAAGCCCAAACTGTGTTTTTGCTTGTGCTGGACCGCACCCACATCTGCAGCAAGGCCCAGCCTTTCAACACCTTTTCCACACTTCTTACAGGAAGACAGACAAGTTCTTCTGCAATGGAACTAAATAACTGCAAAAGAACCTCAGCATGTCCACACAAAATCGAAGAGTTTTGAATACACAAATACGAAGGGCACGTCAGGCCTAGCTGACTTGTTCTGTAGAACCCTCACCACTGATACTTGAGCAAGTGCTTAGCTAGGCAACTGTGGATGGCTTTTTGCTGTAAAAGGACAGTAGGCAAGGAAAGAGGATGAGAAGAAAGCAACCACAAATGAGCAAAGAACTCTGATTCATGAATGAGAAAACACTGATCTTGGCAGCATTACAAAAGTAATATTTTCACTAGAATGAACTGTTCTCAAACAATTTCTCCAATATGTTAGATACAAACAAGTTCTACTTCAGTATTAGGCATGCATGTCTTCTCTTTCCACCTCTTTTTTTTAGTTCCAAACCCAGATTTATTGTGGCCAAAAGTTCTCAAAAAAAAAATTAAAAAAAAAAAAATAAAAAGACAACAAAGAAAATCCTGTCTCTGTTTGCATTTTAGCTGTGTTTCTCTCTCATGGTATACCACAGCAGTGATGCAGTATGAGATCTCATTCTAGAACAACATTTGCCTTTTTTGATCCTTCTCTTTTAATAGTACCCTGCCATAGGGAAACTACCAGCATTTAGGGAGTTTCTATGTCAGTAGCACTTGGTTTTGGAAATGAATGAGATTTTCTTTGTCTCTCAAAGATATTAGTAAGTCAAATATTAATGCTTTGACAAACTCATAGTAACCAATAACATGTTATGGATTACTTAAACCACAAGTGAAACATAACTGCCTGTGGGAGGAAATGTGGCAATTGTTAAACAGTGGCTAACTTCAAAAACACCTAAAAGTTTAGACAGGCAGCAAAGTAAAGAACCAAACATAAGAGAAACCTGAAAAGAGATGCAGACAGGCAAATCAAACCTGGAGCTTGGTCACTATTAACACCCCTGCTTTTGTAGGTACAAGTGAATAACTGCATATGATGACCATCACCAGTTTGCAGGTCTGATAAAATCCAAATCAGCAGTTTTCTGAGGGGATGCAGTTCCACACATTTTCATGGGGAAACTGAATATGGCCTTCTAATTCCAAAAGCACTGCATTAAGGAACTTTGGTATTGATTCACATGAGACATCTGAAAATAGAACTTTTGTGTATGAGGCCAGCCTGGAGAGAGAGATTCTGAAAATTATGTACCATTTCTTTACTGCTAAACAGTGGCATTAGCAGCAAAGAGCTTCCTGTTGGATAGCATGAGTGTGGATTCTCATTATGTCTTGGGGTAGGGGCAGGACTTTTCCATCTGCTTTGGCTACATCCAGGAAGTGAACTGGAGTTCACTGAGTCTGGAGCTGTAAACAGGGTTCACATCCTTACTATGGGAAAGCTTTCTACAATGTTTAAAAAACGGTTTGAATCCTGTTCCTGAAGAGACTCTACGTATCAGCATTATGACATTGAAAACTTCCACTCTTCCGAGATCACACAGAATCATCTAAATTAGATTCCCAATTTAGAGATTTCTGAAATTCTTAGACATTCCATAAAGATTTTTTCAGAAAATGAATTTGATAGTGTTCTAAAAAATATGATAATAAATTGACTCTTCCCCATTATATTACACTGACCACCAAAAGCCTCTTTTCAGTGGATATAATTCTTATTAATTACTTGAAAAAGGTAGGAACTAGAGAAAAGTCTTAAAATGTCCATTGAAAGAAGACAATATTCCTGGAAATATTTTAGCATGGTGTTGTGAACTCTTGGTTTTCATTGCAAATTCAGTTCAGCTCTCTCCCTATCTTTCTCCATATCAATATTAAATTTAACATGACAAATAAACCCAACATGTACAATGTTTTTGCAAGAAAGGGACATGTTTCAGATGTGGGAAGTTCATAGATTTAAGCTCCTATCAGGCAAATTATTTGGATCAAGAAAATTTACTCCAAAATACTCTGTGAACTATCAGTGAGACTTTGAACAACAGCCTGTTACATCATCGGTGTAAAGTAAATTTTTGATGTTTTAAGAGATTTGAAGAAAATAAATTCAGAAATAAACAGCTACTAGAAAATCAGATGAAAGTGGGACTAATGAGGCTACCACAAATACACAATTTGAGTGGGTTTGTTTGGTTTTTTACAGATGTCTTTTAAATGCTACTGTCAGGAAGTAAAACCTGGCAGAGGGAAGTTTTCATGACAGGGGCTTCAGGACTGTGAGATTACTGCAAGGAGTAAAATGTCAGATAAAGAAAGGAATACACAGTATGAAAATAGGATTTTGGATAGAGATACCCACTTATCCATCAGAGAATTTCCATTGTCCCTATCACCATGATTCCCAGCTGTTGAAGTTGTTGCAGCAGCCCTCTTGTTAGAGGGTAGAAATGAGCCAAGACACAGACTTCTTGTTTATCAGAGCATAAAAAAGGTCCTGGTTTATTAATCTTCACAGCTCAGACATCCTGACTCCAACCATTCACTGACTGGCTGCAGCAAGCTCCTGCTGTAGGTTTCCCTTGCAGCCTCTGACTGCTGGTTATTTCCTGCTGAACTCTGACTGCAGCTTTTACCTGGCTAGACTGTGACTGCAGGTTCCAACAAGAGGGTCTGACTGCAGACCCCCCCACTGCCTCCACAGAACTAACTACCAGTTGAGATGATGAGCTCCTTACATGGACTAGTGAGGAAATGACTGCATGTCCTGAGGAAAATCACTATTGTCAGATCCACAAAGTATGGGTTCTGAGAATTTTGGCTGGAGTATCCCAACGTTGTACAACAACAATCTACCACATAGTTTCCTGGCTAGGTAATAGCAAAACAAGTGGTAATACTTCACATGGCAGCAATGTAGCATTTTGCATTGCTGTACAATAAACATGGGATGGAAAGTATGTCCTAAGTTCAGAAACGAGCTTTGTTGTCCAGCATCTATAGTGGGTTTAAAACAACAAACTCACTGAAAATTTCTGAGTTATAGACTCAGCATCACCATGCAGAAGAAAAGCATGTGAAGAATGTGAGTGAATTTAACTAAGTGGAAATATTCACACAAAAAGCTGCAGATTCAAGAAGATACCTTACTAGTCATGCAAAGCTAATTAATCACTTTGTGACATTTCATATGCAAATTCTCTGATATTGCAATTCTACTCAAGCAGCATCTCAAATTACAACTATATTTGTCTATGTATGAAGTAAAACACACTGCACCATGCATTTCTAGCAACACAAGTGAGCAGAAAACACCGTAAGACCATAAGGGAAAAAATGCCTCATTGGGTGAGGGAAAGTTCCATCCAGCCCACTCCTCTGTTTTCAAGAGTGACAGGAACTGCTGGGATTTGGGGAGAGTAGTCAAGTCTGGCCCTTGTCTACAGGTACCTATTTTTAAGGCCTTGTTTTAAGGACGCTGCCAGTAATGCATGCTGTTGCTACCCATGCTAATTTATTAGCTATCATGAGGTTTGTAAGAAACTATACACCATTATAAAAACAGACTCTTGCAATACAAAGCAATAGGAACTCTTTAGATATTTCCACTGAAAATTAGTCTGAGCAAAAATTAGCCTTATAAAAAATACTCCCAAAATTGATGTGATAGCACATATTTGAAAAGCACATATGTTAAAATGCCACAAATTGTTTGATAAATTGATCCACACAGATATATTTAATTTATTAATGAATAAATAAAAATGTTGATTTAGATCAGTATTTGAACACTGTTCATCAGCATTTTAGATGTTTCTTCCATTTTACAAGTGCTGCTAAAGTACAATGGAATTTCAGATGCTCTCCACATAGACTTAACTCATCTGTTATGGAAATCAATTGGGAATTCTTCTGAATGTCCCATTTATGAGAGAACAATTTCACCAGCCCATTCTTGTCTCCAAAAGCCAGAGTTCCAGCGCAGTAGCTTGCTGTTGTGATTTAAATATTTCCATAAAACCAAATGTCATATTTTTCTGAGAGTAGAATATGTAGTGAAAATTGAAAACATGTTATAAACAGACTGAATTACTGTGTAATTAGGATTTCCAAGAAGGCAGACTGTAGGCTAGTCAGCATTTTAAAGATGCAGAAATAATAAATAATGGGATTGTTCATGCAATCACTTCCCAATAAATACAAGTCTGCTAACACAGATCCAACTGACATGGATGCAACGTTTGACAACTTTTCCAAATCAGTATTTCTTAGTCTGTGATTTCATTCACTTTATCAAAAAACAGCAGAATATGAAAATAGTCTATCCAGGTGAAGTTTTAAAATAGAATTAAATGAACAGAAGCTGTGAAGCTTCCAGTGCTCAGTCACAAGTTCAGGTGGCTAAGCATGGAGGTATAGAACACTTTTCATCTAATTCTCTTTACATATTAGTATAAACCCTCTGCTTTCTTGTTCTACCTCAGTAAAATACAGCTGCATTCTTTGTGGTCTGGTCATGTAAGTACAAACTCAGGGAGCCCAGCTGAATTAGAAGCCTGGAGCTGAAGCAGACTATATGCTACACGGTGCAATACACAGAAATGCTTCAGGCTTCCTCACCATTTCTTGAGTTGCACTCTTCCCCTGAGAATCCTTGTCTACCTCAATGGCAGTTTTTACTCATGTAGCAAGATGATATTTTAATATTTGTTTAATCTGTCTAATCTCAATGCCTTGCTTTTGACAATGAAGTAGGAGCATCCTTAAGAAGCTGGTATTAAGAGTATTCATAGAATCACAGAATCATTTACCTCTGAGATCCTTGAGTCCAAATGGTAAATCCATTGAGTTAAGTTTTATTTCTAAGTCTACATTTTAATACATTAAATTTCTAGTGGAACTGTAGGAATGGCAAGTAAACTGACTTCCAGTTTTAAGCTGGCTAAGGAGCAGAGCTCATCCTCATACCTTTGCTGGGTTTATCTGGACAACAGCTACCAGTCAGTGCAGTGCAAATAGACAAGAACTTATTGCTGACATAAACTACCAAATAATGTTTTGTCACCAGAATAAAAAGTGACAATGCAGGGTACTCCAGGGATGAACTGACTGCAAATTCTAAAAACTAATGACTTGCCTGAAAATGCTCCTGTAATTTCAGTGAACATAAACATTGTAACAATTTTCAAATCGCTCCAGTATAATTGTAACTCTTTTTTTCCCCAAACATAAGTTTATACATAAGAATAAATAATTACCAGTTCTCATGCTCTCACACATTAAAAATAGACAGGAGTTATGGTTGTTATTTCATTTTAATGGATGGGGCTGATGTTGTTCATATAAGTAATTTGAACATATTACTATGTGTATCACTTCACTTTTAAAGTACAGAAAGAAATCAAAAACATGGTTAAGAGCTTAGTCCTGCCATTTTATTAAGGCCATGAAATATCACAAAAATTATGACTGCAAGCTGTTGTAACAGTAGGTTGTAGGTTGCCTGTTATCTCAGCATACACTTTACCACACATCTCAGGAGATGCATTATTCTCACAATCACCCCTCCCTAGCAGTACAACCTCCTTACATCACACCTTCCTCCAGAGCAATGTCTGATTGAGTGCAGTTGTGATTTCTTCCTGTGAGGTGATTTGGAATTGGATAGTCCTATACTTGAATAGGAAGCCACTAGAGTAATCAGGAGGGTTTGCTTCAAAAGGTTTCCATATCAAAATATTAATCAGAGAATTCAAGGGCGTTTTATAATTCAAACTCCTAAATAGGGCCATGTCTGTCTCTTAGGGATGTTGTAAAGCTGACCACCACTGCCTATCTGCCTCTGGCAAGTAAACAGCAACTTGACACTTTGTAGGCCTAGAACCTTAACAATTATCACTCTTCACCCCCAGGACCATTACCACACTGGCCAGGACTGTATCTCTTCCGGCAGCCTGTTCCTAGGACCATTCTTATCGTGTCCGGTACTTCAAGAGGTATCTCATAAAAAAAATTTATAATGCATTTGTTTCAGATGTGTGCATGACAACATGTAAATACAATTGCCTATGTTTCTTCCAACTGTATTTCTTCTTACTTCTTGAACTACTAAAACCTTTTAATAGTTAACAGAAGTAATCCTGTAGAGAATATGCTTTTTCCTTGGTGACCATGTGGGAGACAGATTGAAAATGTAAGCAAAACTTGTACTTAGCCAGCAAGCAAATGTGCAGGTGCACATTGACATTAAACATAGTGCCATGAAAAATATGACAAAGCACATGGCAGAAGAACACAGCATCCAGCCACAGCCAAAACCCACTGAAAGTACTCTGAACTACCTAGCTTAAGTACTTCTACGTGGAACAGCCATTTAAATATTTCCCATGTGTTCTTGGAAAGGGGTTGGTGGACAATCAAAGGAAAATTATTTTAAACTGTGAACTGCCAAATAACAGGTAAGAATGATGCCATGAACTGTGACACACTTTTGAAAGGTGAGCAAGGGAAGGAAGAAGAAACAACAGTAAGTCCACATTGCAAGCTGAAAGCAGCTTGGATGCAGTATGTTCTCTTGCTACTGAGCAACAAGGAACAAGAATTTCTGCATCGTCTGGACATTTCTGAAGATCAAAACAAGAACCGACCACCTGAACTGAGTGTTTTTTCTCATTTCCATGCATTCTTTCAAGTTTCCTGCTACATTTCTGCTTTGTGAGCAGTGAAGATGGGGAAAACCTTGTTTCATCTCCGTGGCATGACCAAAAAAACCCCAAAATGCATGTATGATCAGTAAAAGATATTTAGATCTACCAAATTTTACTGACACAAGGAAACAAGATGTAAAGTTTCATTTAAAAATACCTTCCTATTAACATTTAATGCTTTCACAATTTGCTCCTTTTTTACAGAACAACAGTATGCAGCAGCAACCAAAGAACCCTTTTTTCACAGTGATAAACTGAGATAAAAGTTGGAACAATTTATTACTGACATCTCCATGATGTTTAGTCAGAGTGATGTCATACTTTTAATAATATTTTCCAAACTGCAATTATTGCTGATAAAGGCATCCAGCAGAGATTAACACCACACTCTGTATCAAGTGATAATCTAAAGACTGCCTGACAGAGATTGGCTCAGATTTCAAAACTCTTCTGAATAGAAGACAGTAAACATACTGAGATAATTTTTTTCCCTTCAAGATAGTTATTCATAGAGGCTCTCCTTTATCAACACCAGGAAACAGATGAAGAGAGTCATATTTGTTGGTAAATATTGATGGGTTTAATTTACTCACAGTATTTGTCTCTCCAGAAGTGTTTCATTATGAAAAAAACTACTAAAGTATGGTGTGGAGAAACCCTGGACCTTCTAGTACCACGTTCCCTGGCAATTTTTTCAGAACTATTTTAAAGTAACTTTCCGTCTCCTCAAAGAATCAGTTGTCGATGATGAATTAATTCAATATCCCAAGTTAAATGTTTGTTTTAATGTAAAATTTATTTCATCTTTAATTTGCCTATTGTGTTATGTCTTTTTAGCTGCCAAATTTACAACAACTGATAAATAGAGCCTCCTAAGGTATTTATTTCAATTAAGCTTGGCTTCAGGGTGGTCCTTACTTCAGTCAAAACTAGAAAATTGATGCATGATTTTCCAAAGCAAAAGCCACACCAAGTTGCAAAAAAATAATTCATTCTAACATTTTACAGTTTCACTGATGTGTGTTCATAGTATGTTCCATATTTTATTAACTGTTTATGTATTTTAGTTCTGTATTTCCAACAGCCTATAAAAAATCTTTAAATGTGGCTGTAAGAAATGGTACAGCTGACATATCCTTTAATTTTTTTTCTGAAATAGATTCTTTCACTGATACCTCTTATAAGCAAATATTATGTTTTTAAAGCCCCAATTTTTACAGAAACCATTAATGCATTAAATACAATTATAATAAACCACCAACACCTTTTCCAATTAAGTGTCACCAGACAAAGAATAAGGAATCAAACTATAAAATTTAAGAACAGAGGAAATCTGGTTCAGTGTTTAAATGCAAATGAAAATCACAAGACTTTTCCTGCTTGACTTACAATGAAGTGTTACATTTCATTAAGATGTTCTTGAGCAAACATGATGGATTTCACATCAGTTTTCATGTTTCTAAACACCTTATTTACTTCATATTTGTCACAGAGACAAATATCAAAAGTTACCTTCTCCCCATTTCCTTCCATTACAATATTTACACATTTGTTGAATGTTTTCCTCTCACCAGAAAACATCAACACAATAAAAATTACTTTTGATGGCCTCTCCTTTCACAACTGCATTACGAGTATGTTGGTAACAGTTGAGACATACTAATACTTCTTCCCTACTAACACTTCTAACTACATTTGCAAATGAACATCACTTGTCACCTGAAAATATTTGGTGCAGTAAATTTGCCCTTTCTTAGGGCCTAGTCAAGTAACTTTTCCAAAATGAAAAACAGTAACCAGCCACTGGATTTCTTCCATGTTTTGGTACACATATAGCATGTGTTGCTGAAGTCTACCTGTCATGTACTCAGGTACTCTCCATGCATATTTTATTTCAATATTTGAAGTGTGTAAACTTCTGTTTGAGCTCAGAGGCTGTACATGCTTTTGGGCCAACTTGTTTAATGTGAATTAAAATTGTCGAGCACCTTCAGAAAACCATTCCTACCTCCCTCACAGACACCTCCAAAAAACCAGTAGTTATGAAGAGAATAAGACAATGCCATACAAAGTTATAATTCACACAAAGCCATTTCTGTAGCTATATATCACTGGTTATCATAGAAAAGACTCAGCAGAGTTGCAAAATTATGCTCAAAGGCATATGTTCACAGGCATATATTGTGTATGTACATACTTATTTTGGACATAAATTATATTTGCTTTTCGGCAGTAGTGTCTCTGGCATAAATTAATTTATATTTAAATCTTTGTCTTTAATATGCTGCTTTGTTCGGACAATTGTATTGTATTTGGACAACTGCATTGTAGAAGACTTGACAACATAATCAAAGTTAAGGTGATTAAAATCTCTCTTTATTTTTTTCCTTTTTTCAGTGCTTTTAGATTAAACCTGTTAAAGTTAGCACTATGTTGCATGCTGGAAACACCTGGGTACAAATGGATGAAAGACTATTTGGATGAACAACTAAAACTGTATGATGACAGTTGGATAATTATGGTGCTGAATATCCTCATTCACAGAAACAATAGATTTTAATTCCAACCTGTCATCCACAAAAGTATATGCTGTATTTCAAAGAAATCATTTGTTTTGTATTTAAATGTCAATGTTTCAAAAACCCAAGTTTTCAGACATATGACAAACAGAATTACAGCATTTACTGATGTCAAAAACATGGTATAGTCAGTTTGTGTCTTGCCACAGTTTGTAGAGCAATAAACCCATTTCTTTACAATAGAGCCAAATAGACATTTATCTTAATATTTTTCCATAGAAACAGTGTCTCAAACTATAGTAAATAGTTTAGTTTGTCACATAATACTCTTTCTGAAAGCAAGTATTAAAAGTTTTAGCATTCAAACTAAAATAGCATTCCTAGAGAAATGAAGGAAACAAAATTTAAGGCATTTTCTCTTACTGAAATTGACTTAAAAAACATAACATGAAAATTTAGAGTAAATTATCAAAAAATCCTGGATGTTGCAGTGCTATTGCCTTAGCAAGTGTCTTACTGAAAATAACCAAGCCTAGTGATGAATAGCAAAACAGACTTCAAGATGTATTACTTAAACTGTATTATTACTGCTTGACATGACTATACCTCAATCTCCTGAAAATTGGAGACACACTGTCCCATCATCTACACCAGTAATTAGTGTACCATTAGAATGATTTTATAAGCAATAATTTCCATCAGCTCATTTTCAGTCAGAAGAAACAAGAATTACTTTTCCAGACAAAAATTAAAACAGTACCACTGTATCCTATGATATAAACAGAGAAGCTCCAGGCAAATGCCAAAGAATGGAAGACACTAAATTCATGTCTCAAAACAAATTCTAAAAAAAGTAAGCCCTTTACAGTTCTTAGCTCCTTTCTTGGAGCACAGCTTAAAGGGACTGAAATCAATTTCCCTAGTCAAACTGGGAAAACTATCATGCTTAAAACACAACTTAAAATATTTTTCACACCTTACATCCAAATAAATCAAATGGGAAGTTCCATACATCAGGTAGTAAAAAATCCAAATGTACTACAAATAGCTGCAGTGGAGGAGAGCAACATTCTTTTGGTACTTTCAGTGAGCATGCCACAAAGATTGGTCAAGCGTGCTACTTTCACTCTACGAGTGCTTCTGTTCCAACTTTTAACAGGGATGAGCCAGTTGTGAATAGTTGTTGTGAGCTTTCTTCTTACTGCAGTTCCTACCAGTATTGCTGTGCTGTGACTGCTGAGATATCACAGCTGGCAGAGTTATAAGGTCACCTCATCCAGCCCTTGTCCATTCAGAAGAGCTTTGCACCTTTCACTTATCTTTTATCATGAGTAGATTGAAGCAATAGGATTTCTCCTAATTAGAAAGGAAATTTATTCTACAGGCTCCTTGAAAGTATTTTTACCCTTGATACATTCATCCGTCATGTATTCTGCTTGTGAGCAGAGCTGTGAACACTCTCTCTTCTCCCTAGCCTTTCTTTACATCTGCACAATGTACAGTTCCTGTGTACATCCCTGTCATCCTTTGGTTCCTTGCTGTTCATTCCCTGTAGTAATTCTGTACTAACTGCATGGATTAGATAGTGAGCTCTGAGAGGGAACAACCAGATCTCTGGTGTACATGGCATCATGCTCCTAAGAGGTTTCTTGAAACAGACTTCTCACAAACTCCTAAGAACATCCTCCACACAAAGCACAGATAATATGACCAAAATTAAGGTCTATAAAGGAGCCTGTTGAATAACAATGGCAGCAAATTGAGGTTAGTCACTTCACAGCCAAATAAGCCACTTCTCTGATTATTCCAGGTCACAAGTATCATGTAGGAGAGCCAAATACTTAGGGCCAGATGGTCCAGTTAATTCCACACTTCATGGCACTCATTAGAAAGGCTAAGGACTTCGAAGGGTGTCACAGGAACTTACACTACATGGCCAGATGCCACAGGACACAATATCCTGGAAAGGAATAAAGAGCAGAGCCTGATGGGAATGAGGTAACTGCTTTTGAATCAGAACTTTTCAGCTCTGTGTAAAGCCCACTGTGATGACCAGACTTCAGAAATGAGACTTCTCATCCCACAGAACTGAAGCCCACCTAAGAAAACAATTGAGAACACAGATGTGAGTGTTTCCCATACTTTACATGCCTTCTCTCAGATAAAAACAGAAATAGCTGTAAAACAACACACACATAGGTAGCCACAAAGTTTGGGCTATGTGATGTAATACAAAGACATCTAACAGATCATGACAGCTTCCTCAGCATGACCATTGCCTCTTCCCATTCTTCTCCAGAAAACAGGTGTTCAGCAGCTTACCGTAAGTCACAGAATGACAGAATGGTTTGGGTTGGATGGGACATAATCACAGAACCAATCAGGCTGGGAAAGATCTCTGATCGGGTCCATCAAGTACTATGAACAATAGTACTTGGTGCATGATATTTTAAGGCTCTGATGACAATAAGCCACAGAAGTTGTGGTCTAGTAAAATGTGCCTAAGAAATAATCCTGCTATGCATAACATATTTTTGCTACCTGAGAGCAGATAGAGTAGCAGAATAGCCAGAAATGGCTGCTGCCTGGAGAGCACTAAAAAGATGTCAACTATTAGAGAACTGTGCTTTTCTCAAATATATCTTGAGGCTGGGCTGGAACAGATTCTACACAGATCCCAGAAACTTGACCCAGGTATGCAAAACAGAGGTTGGTATTACAGATGGTAATTATATTCATACCATATGCCCACTGTCATCTGGTGGAGGCACAGCTGGGATTAATGGAGTTTTCTAATATTTATTCAAGTCCTGCTACTTGTCGATACCATCCTCAAAACATTGCTTTTCCTCAAAATTCTTGTGTGGTCAGTTTTCAGTTTTTCAAATCCCTAAGGCACTTGATCTTTTCCTCTTAATATTTGCTAGCCTTTTAAATTCTCCAAGTATCCTACGGGCCATGGATTGGTCAATGGATTATTAGGCTGTGCAGTTAAAGAATCCCACGGACCAAGGGCAACACTCAAAGACTTGGACGGAGGTGGCCAAAGGCATCACAGAACTGAGGGTGGGCCTGTTCCACAACTAAGCCCTGCATAGCCTCAGTCTGCTCAGTAATTCTTTTTAATTCATGCCTCCCCCATGGGGTAAGAAAGCTGGAGTAGGTGGCCTGCTGGTCCTCTGCCAAGCTTGTTTCCCCAGCTCCTACAAATACCCAGACTTAACTAAGGGAAAACATACTGGCCAACTTACCAAGACCTCTTCCCCCTGCATGGTTGCCCCACAAACCCTTCCTGTCCCATATCTCTAACACCAGTTTACTGCTCTTGTGTACAGTCTCACAGTCAGCCTCAATACCCCACCGGCCCCTTGCATTGTCCCCTGTGTGTCCCTGATAAATCCATTGCTGTTTCCCAGTGTATCCCGTCTCTCCTAACACATGCCTTCTGTGCCTCTGCTCTAACTGTCTGCTAACCCAAAGGCCTGGATGAACATGAGGGAATAATGACTTTTATACTATAAAGTGGGCAAGCCTTGTTCCCAGTTTCAGAGCCATGGTTCTGATCTTCCTGGGTGGGCTAGTCATGACCCTGTCTTGACAAGAATTAAGGACTTTCCACATGGGTTGGGCACAAGGCATGAGGGAAATGAATCAAAACAGGGATGGGTGGAGGACAGAAGGCTAAGTTGGCAGGGGAGAGTCAAATGAATGTAAGAAAAGCAACTTAGAAGGCCAGAGGACTTTGTAAATCGAATTCTGGAAGGCTATCTGAATTAGATGAATACTGCATTCTTGGGAAGTGGGATTAAGGTCAACAGGAGGAAAAAAGGCAGATGACTTGGACAGCAAGGCTTAACTACTAACCTCCACATAACTAGCTAAAGAGAGAATCCTAATATTAATTTCAAGAATCTTTTCCAGGAAAACAAATTACTCAGCTATATTGAATATATACTGAAAGCTATACTGAAAATACAAAATTGAAAAAAATATTTACCTTATCTTTCAAAACATTGCGGTAACCTCGCCTCTTTACTGCCCTCTCCAAGGTTCCCAGAAATCTAATGGTTAGAAGCAGGCTGCAATTTTATGGGATAAAAAAATACTATAATCTTCTTACAGCCATGAAACTATATTCAATGAAGAAATTAATTATCTGTGATATCATCTATATTGCATTTGTCTCAATGAGTACTTCTATTATGCCCAAGGAACTAATTTTAAAACAAGTATCAATGAAAAGCAAAATCAAGCATTTGCATCAGATATCAGAATTTAAGAGAATTATAGCATGCATTTGACCAGGACAGTAGTAATACTGTACAACTTCTGTGATCATTAGTAACCAAATAAAATAAACTTTAAAATACTTTTTTCAAACAC
The DNA here is from genome assembly GCA_024734555.1 of Trochalopteron elliotii. Lineage (NCBI taxonomy): Eukaryota > Metazoa > Chordata > Aves > Passeriformes > Leiothrichidae > Trochalopteron > Trochalopteron elliotii. The sequence goes on from JANPWX010000437.1 coordinate 1,244,316, forward strand.
CAAGCCATGCTATATTCCAAATTAATGAAATATTTTGTTAATACATTAAGTTTCAAATAACTATATATAATAATTTCACTGGTTTATGGATATTCAGTGAAGATTTTTTTTTCCTTGGTAAACTCACGACTACTATTTTTCTTTCAGCCATTCAGTTTGACTCATGTTCAAACATAAAATTGACCTATCTTATATTAAAAACATGATAGTTTTTCTATGGACTCACAAGAGAACTGGAGTAGGCCCCCAGAGAAGAAAAACTCCCTCCTCACTCCATGATACAACACATTAACTTCAGAGTTTTCAGTTTCCTACAACACTGCCGCTGATTATGCTGTACCCATTTACAACTTGTTAGTTCATTTTTTATTTCTCCATCCTCTGTAGACCATGCTGTTGATCACCATTCAGGCACAGTTTCACAGCTAGTTTCTTTCACAATCCATGGCCACATCATCACCGAAAGGGAAAGTTCTCCCTATTTCATTAAGCCCTTGGCCCCTCTTTTGTGCCAGCACTTGATCAGATGGATTGACTCTATTCAGCTGAAAACTATAAAAATTAATTAATTAGTTTTCAGGCAGATCAGCTTTTTGATCTAACCATTTACACAGCTGCCTGAATGTTGATGCCAGCAGAAGAAAGGCATTATAACCCATTGCCTGGAGTGAAAAAGTGGTGGGACAGTAGCAGAATAGACTTAAACTGGTTTACACCAACTGTGAAACTGCAGCCCTAAAATCAGATGGAACTTTGCTGAACATACTGATCATCATCTTCAACAGCACAGTACTTTGAATACTAAATGGTCAAGTAAATAGCTGTTGATGTGACATGGATAATATGTACAAACAAGAAATTAACATATCACATTATCAAGCACTGAATCACATGTTCATTAAGATGCATACTATTCTACATTGATCTTTACCTTCAGATCTTACTGAAAAAGGGAACTTTTAGATAAATTTTTGTGCCTCATGTATTTTTTGTTTCATAAACATTAACATTTATAACTTGTTATTAAACCTTACCTAACAAAAAACGCCTGTATTGCCATTTCATCACGCTATGAAAATGTTGAATAAATTTTATCCTCATTTTATTTCAAGTCCCTTAAAAATAATTGCTCCTTTTACTATACAAATACCAGTTACATATTTTAGAAAAAAATTGAAATATAGTATTTTGATCAGTCCAGCAATAATTAGTATGTTCACGTATAAGTTTCAGCTACTTCCTCAGTGTTCATATGCTTTATTTGTTACTGTAATTTTTAGCCCCATTGAAGGTCCTAACAGGTAAACCTAAATGAGTGTTGCATATGTGAAACAATAAAGGCATATCAAATAATGTAACTGCCTAGGACACATAGCAGTAATTTTCTAAAAGTGTACTATTCATATCTGTTGAAATGATTTTGTTTCTAAAAGAAAAAAAACTAGGTACAAACTCTCTCCTTTATCCCTTTCTTCTTAACTATATGATGCTCAACATGGATTCCAACAATTTGAGCCAGTTGATAATTTCAAGTCAGCCTTGCAAAATGCTATTGCAGAGCTCTGCTGAAAAATCAGTGTTAAGTTTTCTCTAGGAATTGTAAAGACTATTGTCAGATATTATACACTTCTAGGGGAGAATTTGTCCCAATATACTGATGAGATTCAGAAATCACCAGCTTCCTTCCCTCAAATATCACATTCCTAGCCATTCCAGCAAGAACTTTGCCTTGCTTATTTCTCCCATGACTCTCTAGACTACACTACCTAAAAAAAATTAAAATCACAGAACTACTTTACCATAACTGATATCCTTCTACGCTACCTAATTCCTGAACAGACCCTAGAACCTGCACTGCTATCAACACACTGCAATCAGGAATTTTTACAAACGCCAAGCAAAAAAAAAAACAACCAAAAAACAATCAGAAAAGAGTCAGAAATGTCAGGTTTTCTGGCTGTAGTTTTTCCATTTCACCTTTAAATGCCAGAAGTAATTTGTCACTTCTACTGGATTACCTCATAGATGTTCAAAGTCCGCCAAGTGCTTTTCACTATTATTTCCATCAACCTTTCAGTGTGATGACTAATCTGCTGCAGAATTACGTGATGTAACACAATGGTTAAAAATAGTAAGGAATAGCTTTGCTTTCTTTTATTGCCAGTCATTTCCAGAGTTCTTCATGCCCTCATGTAACTTTCTGTCCTTATAAAATGAAAATTAAAGCAGCTTTCTGTCCTTCAGTAACACTTATGCATCAGTCTGTTTGGTCACACTATATCATTCATATATATATATAAATATATATATGTGCATATGTGTAATTATATACAACAAAAACTTATATTTTGAGACTATGACTCGAAGCACTGAAAATTTAGAAAACACTGGAATTAATGTTGTTGGCACAACCCCACTTAAAAATCTAAGAGTGACAGAGGCTTTACAAAAATCTCAGAAAAAAATGAATAATTCTACGTTTGAACAAGCATTTGAAATGTCTGTAACAAGTAGGGCTTGGAGCCATGCATGATAAGGGCAAGGCAATGTATTTAATAGCTGCTCATTAAGTGCATCCTGCGTGAGGTAGGAATTCTGTGGAAAAACAGTGTAATCTCATAATTAAATGTAAACACATGAGGGACCAAGTTTACTCCATCAAAACCTCCCAGGCTTTTTCTCATTCCTTATCCTTTATTGAAGCTGTTATGCCCACTGTCCATATGCCCACTTATGCCCACTTGTTCTTGTCCCAGTTCCTTCCATTTATTTATATATATTTGCCTTTTCCCAGCCTGCATTCCACCAAGGCAACTCCTCTCTGTTTCCATGGGGGTTCAAAATAGCAAAAAAAAAAAAAAAAGGAATCTGAATTATTTGTTTCAATGATGGGACATAGATCCAATCCAGTTTCAAACAGTGCAGGAACACATGTGTACAAAGCAGGAGTTCAGTTCAAGGTTATTATATCTAAAGAAGCTAAAAAGCTAAAAGCTTGATTTTGTCACAGGTGGAGCTCTGGAACTCCAGTAATATGCAATCCCATGAGCCTGCCCACAGCAGCCAAGTCATATACCCTAGGGCATGTTTGTCTGCTCCAAGCACTGCTGTACAAAAAGTTGGAGGTCATGTAATTAAACAGGGTACATACACAAAAGCTCAAATCAAGCTGCACAGGTCATGCTAATACATGAAGTCTTATGACTTGACTTCTGGATTTGAGAACTCTAACACTGTTCTTTTAATGCAGGTTGTGTATGTGTCTGTGTTTGTACACAATATATTTCACAATAAAACCAAATTTGATCAATGCCCTTGACCTAGAGGAGATGTGATTCACTTCTCACACTACTTGACACTACTTTGATTTCAGTGTAGTTATTTCTGATGCATATTAATTCACAGTACTGGTTCTTTTCATACATATGAGTACCCCCATACATAAATCAAGTTTTATACATGCAGTCACATAGGTACAGGTACCTGCACACTCAAACATTAAAACAAAGAGAGTGTACAAAGCATTTTATGTCTATTACATCTTGTGTATGGCCATGTCTGACTGCATTTGTTCTACTGTGTTTTCGGGAAGATTATCTTACTAAGATCCTATTCAAGCTTGCTGCCAGAAAAATCTAGTTTAGCACTAAACTGAAAGCTAAACTAAGGCAATAAACTAAACTTACCCCTTACTCCCAGAGGGGGTCCAACAAGCAAAGAACATAAAAGATGCTTGTTCAGCTGTGGCACTCCTCTTTTAAAGCTATTGTATGACTGCCTCTATTTCAGTGACACATGCTGCTGTCAGAAGGTGATAGTCTCTGCCATATTTATTAAAAGGCATTTTGGAACTAAGCAGTCTTAAGTAACTAACTGAAGACTGTGATATAAATCATGTATGGCATTATAAGTCACAAAAAAATGGTTCTCAAAATAGGTAACAATGAGTGACCCCACTATAAAATATTCTTAGCAACACAAAATGATCAGAAAAACATTGTCTTACAGGGCAGAAGCTTCAAAACTTTTGAATGTCAAAAGGCATCACTCTCAGCAGATGAATTTGATTTCGCCTTTCTCTGGTAACGGAAAAGGTCCTGTAAGCTAGAAGCTTTCTGATAGCCAGGCCTTTTCAGGGGCTCATGAAAATAGTTTCATTCAACAGTTTCTGCATCTCATTAACTGCTTTTTAAAGTGTTCCTGATTGCTAATCAAAATACACAATAAAATATACTTTGTTTTAACAGTACTTATTTACTATACCTTTTCTGAATGTAATTTTCCAATACATCATTTTTTATGCAGCAATAACATAATATTTAAGGGTATGCAGCTGCTAATTTACATTACAGAGAGGACTGTACAAAAGACTCCAGTGAAGATATGTCCAAGCTCACTTTAAGCCACCTACAAGAAGACATCCTGCTGCATGGCCACAGCCACACATATCACCTTATTTAGTCTGGAAAACCTGTGTGTTTCCCCAGCAAGATTTCTGCCAGTGGTTAAACTTGCTTATTTATACAGGTATTTGGGTACTTTTACATTGTGCTAGATGTGCAGGTTTCATTTACGCATCTCTGGTCCTGCCTGAATTTAACAACACTTCTTGACTTGGCAGCACTTGCCATGTTGCTCTACTATAAACCTGAAAAGTGTATTTATTTTTCCCTTGGAGACAGCTAGTATGAAATCCTGATATCACCCTACCATTTAATCCTGATCACACACATAATTATTGTTTATAAACACACTAAACCTTACTTTTCCCTTACTACACCTAACACCAGTTCATTGTTGGGTTATTTCATTAAAATTGGGGCAGGTATCACAATACTTTTCCTTTGGACAGTAAAATACATGGAAATCCAAAATTTCAAGGAACAAAATGCAATTCAAATATTTTATGAGGCTAAATATAAATGTGATTGTGTCTATAAGAAAGGTGAACAATTACTTTGTAAAGAAAGGAAAAGTTGCGTTTGGCTGCGTAAGAAAATGGCAGGAGAATAAGAGACCCTGTAGAAGTTTACTGCAGGCCTTGACATTAATATAAACCAGCAGAATCAAATGGCTGTGAGAGCAGAGCTGCTTATTTCTCTCTGCAAAGAGATAGACATGTTCAACAAATATGCAGGTACAGAGATATCAGGTCTTCAAATCACACAGAAAGAAAATAGATGGATCTAAGGGAAAAAAAAAAACCAGAGATGAAAGCCTAATGTACTGGCTGCACTACCTAACAGTTTTCATGTTAAATTCCATTTCTTATTCCTAAGGACTCCATTACCATTAAACTAAATAGCTCAATTTCCTTAAAGGAATGAGAAGGACCATCCTATCAATAACCTATTTTGTGGGTAAGAACTTGAAGTTTCAAACCTGAAACAAGAAATTCCTTTGAATGATTGCTGCTGACGATTGTTTTACTTCATGCTATTTCTTGACATTGTATCTGGGTGGCAAATAGTTCCTTTCCTCTCAAATTTTGAAATCTCAAAAATATTTCTTCCCCACATTAGAGTTAACCCCAGAAGTTTCAGAGTTTCCCCACATAAAAGCAGGGAAGACAGAGTCCAGAACAGCCAAAAGGCATCAGTTGTCAGTGTCCTTATTTTACTGTCAGAGCAGGAACTTGAAACTCAGCTTTCTGCAACTCAATCCCAGTGCTCCCTTTATTTTTCATATTTTTCATTCATTTTTTCCTCTTTCTTCTTCATTCCTAGTAAAATTGATCATGAAGTAGCATTTTCAGGGGAAAAAAAAATATCCTTCCTTAGCAGCTTTTACAGAAACAGAGAAGAAAAATAGCCAGGCATTTTGCTAGTTCTTAGTGTAACAAGCAAAACCAGGTATGTGAAGAAACATAATAATTTGCCTGATGTAAACATATTTGTTTACATCAAGCTGAGAATATTAGTCTAGTCTTTCTAAGGTGTAAGGATGTGAACCATTCTGTTGAATAAGACATTAAAATAAATCAACATAGTATTAACAACTATTCCAAATATTCCAGATTTAATTGGAAGTGAAGAGATCAGACTAACATTATTAGCCAAAGAATTTTCACCACTCATATGAATTTAAATTATTTAAGCTAGTTTCAACATCTGAAGAACTTTCCTGCTCTCAAGGGAGATATTAAACGTATACGTCAGTAATTCACAGATTGCTGCTGCTGCTAGTCACCAGAATCTGGCTTCAATTCCACACTGTTAAAATTTCTCTTCAAATTAAGAGTGTTTAATTCACTAAAAACATATCCAAATCAAATAGAAACTAAAAAAACTTACTAATGGTAGACAATTTAAAATGATACCTTTTCTATAGGAGGAAAGGGAGGTGCCTGATTACATGAATTATCTGGAGAGCAAGCTGTGATCTTACATGGTAGTAATGAGCACATAGCTTCCTAATTACTTCCTGAAACATTTGCACACTGAGCTGATGGAACCTGGAGTCCAGAGAGCAAAGAATATGACACTATGGGGAAAAGGAATAGTCTGAGCCAAAGGAGGTTACAATAAACATTTGGATGCAATTTGGATGGGTGTGAGGAAAAAACCTAGGTCATGATGTAGCAAAGAGTTCAGTAGTTTTCATTTCCCACCCTTCATACATTTTAGGGCTACTTTAGTGCAGCACTGTTCCCAGCAGAAACAGAGGATGAGGTAGTGGTCTTGACAATTCAGCCTGCCTTAGGCAGGGCTCTTGTCTGCTGTCTCTCCTTGAATGACTGTGTGGTTTCAGAATGGCCAGCAGAAGATGTCAGGTTGTTAATTTGTTCTTTTATTCTCCCCAGCCATTAATCAGATAGGCAGGGGCTTGCTCTTCTGTTCCCTCTGAAATAGTCCTGCACCCTTCCTCAATAGACCTGGCTATCAAAGGTAGCTTTCAGAGCAGTCACCAGCCATGGAACCATGGAAGGGACCATTCAAGTGCTACCTGACTACTTGAGGAAAGAAGGGCTTTATACTCAAGATCTAACACATTCTCTGCAGATACTGAAGCTGACCACACTGTGAATTGCCAAAGAGGTTTCAAGGAATGCAAAGTGGTCCCATTGCTATGCAAGAATTCATTTACAGTTGTATTTATTGAACAGCAGGGTAAGCCATTCCTTTTTGATTTCTTTCCTAAAATGAGACCAAGTGTCAGCTAGGCTTTAGCTTGTCTGACAACCTTTATTTCATGCAGACTGTCAGATACATGTGTTAAAAAACTCCCAGTGACAACTCTGGTTCCCCCAAAAAGGTTGGGTTTTTTTCTAGGAAGTCTGTTCTACAGGTGAATCTGGATTTTTTTGTGAAGTTAGGCAAATAATGCTGCCTCTAGGAGTGTTCTAAATCTGTGTGTGGTTATACACTTCAATTTAATGGGTTTAACCCCGTTTCTTTAAAAGAACCAATGAAGTAGCTTCATTATACACTTCTGCCTGTATTAAAAAATTCTTACAGCTGTTTCACTGAGAGGGTCTTCAATCTTCCTTCTTTGAAGAAAGGACTTAAGATCTGGCAGGATCCTTTTCACTGTCACTATACAGTCTCACCCCGTGCAGACATGCTCTAAACTTCTGAGAAAAATCAGGAGTTAGCACGTGCTTGATGAAAGCTTGCTAGAGGGTACCAAGCAACATTCTCTACAGAGCCCTGTTTTCACATTTTGTCTTCCAGACTGAACAGAGCTTTTCCTTGCAACAGCTCCTCATGGCTGCCAGAAACAATTATGGCACTGGGCACTGGAACAGAAAAGAGGCAAACAGTCTTCCCTGTGTTCTCAATGTTCTTCTTGTTATACACACAGCTCAGAAAAAGTATCAATTGGGTTGGAAGATGCAGTGCTCATGTAAAAAGTGAGTGAAAAGTATATGTGGAGACTTGACAGGAGAAAAGCAGAAGGGGCAAACAGCTGGGAAAAGTGTGAAAAATATTAATTAGTACTACTAATTCCAACTTAGTACTACTAAGTACAACTACTTCCCACAAGAACCTGGAACAGGACACACAGTTCTCAATTTTTCAGATTCCTCTGCTGTAGGTATCCTGTTGGGAAAGTCACTGCTGAACAGCATGAGTCTTCTCCACACTGTGGTCAACCCACAAAGGAGATGACAGCTTACAGCTGTTGCCAAATACTTCATTTGAAGACACGCAAAAGCCTCTGCCACAGGTCAGTAAAATCTCTATTTAATGCCAAGATAGTAGCCTGGGTACCTCCACCTAAGAACAATTCTGTTTTTCAGGAAGGTCTTATTTCCTTTACTATATTCTACCTTGTCAGATAGGATGGTATATAAAAACCTAGATAAAATATGACACATGCTGCAAAGTCTTACTCAAAGTTCAAAACAGACCAGCATTAACGTCACTTAGTACAATCTTTAACTGTTTCCTGTGCACATAAAGAATCTACTTTTTTTTACATATATATTTGGGATCCCTGCTTCATTCAATAGGCAGGAAGCATAGTGTTTAGGGAACAAGTAAGGCCTAGGCTTCAAATAAGGACATTGTCATTAGACTTCTATCTCATTTCCTCAAAAAAGGCAGACAGTACCCTGAAATGAAGCAAAATCAAAGATTGGTCTTCTCCTCTGGATGTGAATTTAAAAGTCTCTGTTGAACTGAGTAAGAGGAGATCCTGAGGGAAGGAAGAGCACTCTAGCCCTTGAGGGAGCAGCCTATGTCAGGAGAAAGGTGAGGGAAGAGAAAGCAAGGTCTCACTCATGCAATGGAAGACTGCTCTGTTGGAACTGTTCTGCCTCTGAAGTCTGCCAGAAGACCTCAATTCTCTCAACAGTGACATAAGTCAAGAAGATCTCTGCTTTTCACACTTCAAGCTCTATAAGCACCTCAAAACCATATGAGCAATCAGGCCTAAAATCTCCTGCAGTCTGAGGAATAGGCATTCATGACAAAACAGGATTTGCTCTCAGTCTTTCAAGTACACAGCTATTTCTGTTGAGGCATAGAAAGGAGCTCATTTCACAAAATAAATTATTTCTTGCTTGCAGGAAACTCATTTAATATAGCAGCAATTGCATAGAAAATCTCACATGGAAATTAGTTACTCAAAACAGGGTTTGGCTAGAGGTCACAAACAAAGGAAGAGGGGAAAACATTGATTATGCAACCACAAAGCTATGCTGTGTTGTCAGCTCAACTGAGGTATATTTAACTGGAGCAACACAGCTCCATATACGGATAGACAGGCTTGCCTGAACGAGAGACACTGTGCCCTCTACGACAAAACACCCTATTGCCCAACAGGGCTACTAAGAGAAGGATTCCTGAATTAACTAAAATAAAGTTATTGCCCAGAATTTGCTGATATTCCTGTAAACAACAGGTGCATGCTAGAAGCTAGGATGTAGGGCTACAGGCACCCAAAACGACTGAAATACCCCAAGCTTTCATGTCAGTTCAGAAGTAGCCAGGAGAAGTCTCTGCATTTCTGCAAGTTTAGTTGGGAAGCAGGTGAATCCTTAAGTCTTTGTTCTCCATTAAAATCTGTTGCACCAGAACATAAAACTAAAACATGTTTTACTAACACCTTGAATAACTTTGGAGATACAGAATGGATTTCAACTCCATTTCTTATGGACAGCTGCAATTACATGTCATTTCCTCACAGAACTTAACTTGAAAAGCACAACCAGCAACTGATTTAGTAACCTATGTGACTCAGACAGGAGAAAATATTGCAAAGAATCCTGAGTTCCTGGAATATTAAACTCGTGAAGGTCTCTCTTCTTGTCTGAGGATCAGATTCTTAAGGTCCAGTCTGTGTAAATGTTGCTTACATGGCTCTTGGCTCAACAGAGGGACCACAAACGTTGCATACTATGGAGCCACTCAACATAATATGAAGAGAACATTTCCTTCAGTGTAGCTGCAAAATACCATAAATAGGCATTCCCTCTGCTTCCTTACAAAGAACAAAATCTCAGACTTGGCTCAGTAAAACATCTACTTCACTTGGGGGAGAGAATCCCCTTCATTTCTTTCCTACAACTATGACTATGTAATAGAATCAATACTTTAAACAAAAAGGATGAGCCCACATGGTGCTCATTCTCTCTGACTTCATTATCTGCAAAAAAAGATTACAACACTATGCTGGACTAAATTTCACTCCCTATATGTCCTCAAGGAAAAGTTAATTCACAGCAAGTAAGGGGACACAATAACATGGAAATCAAAGGGCTGTTGTAACCACTCTCAGTCCTACTGGCCCCAAACACTTCACAGCTTAGAAACTAAAGGAAAGTTTTTTCTTTTCTATCAAGTGGCTATTGACTTGGAACAGATTAAACTGTCGTGCAAATTGTTTAGGTATATGCATCATATAATAAGGGATATACATACATGGTTCACTCTGATACTGAGACAATTGATTCCTACTGCAATTGGTGAGACTGGAGATTGAGTGCCCATGGCTATTCAAAGTATAGTGTTGCCAGTTTTTTCTCCCTTATTGTCTCTAAATTGCTATAAAAATTATTAATTCATATGTCAAAATAACACCCCTGTAATGAACCTGTAACATGCAATCTAGTCTCAGATAAAATGTTCCTTTGGTTTTGAATAAAGGAAACATTTTCATCTATTTTATTTTTCTCTTCCTTCAGACAACAGTTGAAAACAATTAGCAGATAAAACATTTCTTGCTCTTCATTCTTTATATGCAAACACCATGGACACAGTGAGGACACTAAACAGTACTGGTGCCAGCAGAGACCAATACACCACTCAGTGCTGGTTTCCATTTGGACACCGAGCCATTGACTATCTGCCTAATAGTCCTTCCATCAAATTAACATCTTTCACAATTTAGAGGCAAGAATGTTGCAGAGTTGAGAGAGATGACACCAAGAGATCATCTTTTGTTCACTGATGCAGTTAATCCACCCTTGAAGGCTGCAGGATCAGCTGTGCACAATTGGCCCTTGGTGAATATTTGCCCTTGGTGAAGCCATGCTGGCCACCCCTAATCTAACTTCTGAAAAATGTTGCACACCTTGTTGGTATTTTAGTCAAGGATGTGCCTCTGTCATTTTAATTTAACAAAACTCATGGTACTCAGATGTGTGATACCATTTTTTAACATAAGACTGCCAGGAAATGTGGTTTTCAAGCAGAAAAATATTCCAGCAACAAAGGTTATGCTGATTGCTCACTGTGAATAATGTGAGATACTACAGAGGATTCATTTGTGTTCAGCAAGCAGCAGACTGTCATAATACACACCACCCAATCAGAATCTTTGGGAGGTAATGAGGGCTGGCCAGAATTTTGGAATTGCTGACAAAGCTACTAAAATGATCTATTTTGGAAATTGAGTCCTTGCACATCTTGCAATTGAAAAGCTTGTGATTCTTTTATAGGACTGTTACTCCAGCAATGCCAGTGACTGACTATATTCTGCCTGTGGTCGTGATTTCATTAAATCAGGGTAACAACCCTGAGAATAAATTTCTGTTAGAAAACATGAATACAAATAGAAAAATCTAGACCCAACCTTTGTATCACAGTAAGATGCAAAAATTTTGACAAACCACTCTTCAATGGGTAACTATGACCTAAATTCCTCTAGTTGAATACTTTCTGCATGCCAATCAAGGAAGAATTTACCAGTATGAAATATATCCCTTTTCAAACCCATTGGCTTCCTAGGACTTCATTGTTTTATCCATAAAGCTTTGCACCCTCTTGAAATTGCTTTAATTAACCGTGTGTGTCTGGTACCCAGTAAAATGGTTCTGCTGCCATTTCCACTGCTCCTGTTTTTTCTGTCGTGTGTAACAGAATTATCACTGCTTGTTCTCAGCTCTGTGCTACTTTTCCTGGTTTTCATCCAGCTTCAAAGACTTACTGCAAGTCTTTATTGCCTCTGATTCACCATCTTATCATACATCTTGTGTCGTTTCCTCATCTGATTTATGTATTTACTTCTTTCACCAGACTCTTTTATCCTCCATTTCTCTCTCCATGAACAGGTCTCAAGACATGAACCCTGCAATTATTCACTAGATATACTTTATAACTATGTTTGTCTCACTTAAACTTTATCTCTTTTTAAGTATGCCATCACGTAGTCTTTCTACAATATGGCTGACAGTAATCATCAAGTAAAATTCAGCTTCACTAATGAATACTTTCCAATAAGAAATCAGGAGGTTTGTTGTTGTTCCTGTTGGATGCTTCAATTCAGTTACTTATTCCTGAACACCACTTTTCTCTGAAAGTTGGCATATGTCTAAATTACTTCAGCTGTTGTCCTCCCTTCCACTTTTCTGTCATCATCAGTCATCACCCAAATATAAAACATGAGGGAATGCAAAGGAAAACCAAGAGGGGTGTAGGACAGTGCAGTAAAGTGAACTGAGCAGAAACAGAAGGGAACAATCAGCCTGAAGAATATGGGAAGAAAACTGAGAAGGGGGTGAACACCAAAGGAAGACAGGGGTGAATCAGTGTGAAAAAGAGAGCTGAGCATAAAATGAGAAAAGAAGGCAAAGGAAAGAAAGACTTGGAGAAAACACTATAGCCATAGACAGCATAAAGATTAGACAATAAGAAAGAACAGGAAAAGAGGAGACAGAAAACAAAGGAGATTAATCAAGACCAAAAAAAAAAAAAGCCCTGGGGAGATGATCTGTATCAGAAATAAGGGGTGATTTTAACCAAAATTGGAGATGCCTGCTATAAAGGGGAACACTACAGACCAGAGTAGGACAATAAACAGAATAAATATTGTAAAATAAATGAGCACAGAGTGACTAGAACAGTTGTGCTGCTGTACACTTTAAACCAGAAAGAGGTAAGTAATGAACATTAATCTGGTGTTTCTCTACAACTGAAAAGGAAAGCAGAATGCCAAAAGGAATAAGTATAAAACTAAGACTGAATATTATGAAGGGTTTTTTGCTATATGCTCTTGATACTTCTATGTGCTACAGTATGTTGAATAAGGATAATAAAACCACAGAGCTCTGCTGTCATCACACAATGATACATGGTAACAGTAAATGCACACTTTACATTGGGGTATATTGCTCCTGATTGCTTATTTCAGCCTTTTGCCAACCTGTAGTCTGCCCCATTCTTGCTCAACATTATAAATATTTTTAAAGGAAATGGAATACACATCAAAATGTGATATAATTGTTTTATGAGGCACTGGTTAGACCTCATGCTTAGTAGGGCTCATTTTGCTACAAAAAGGCAATTTTTGTACAACATAATGGAGTACATGGGACCAGTTCAGTTTTTGAGATAACTTCTTATGAGAAATTGCATGTTGGCAGATGCACTGATTTCAAGTGAGGCACCCATCTGCATCTAAAGGCACGGGATTCTCCAAAAAAAAAAAAAAAAAAAAGAAATATGCAAAGTAACCAAATGAAACCCTTTGAAATGATATTGTCAATCTGACAAAATATACTTGGTTCTTAGGGTGCTTTCAATGCACAGTGCTTGGTTATTACCATCATGTTCATCTTACCTCAGGAAAAAAGACAGAGTGACTTGACAGAAAGCACTTGACAGATGCAAACCCTGAGATAACCCCATTAATTGGTACCATCAGCTTTGTTGAAGTTGATACTAAAATTCCAACCAGTTCCTACTGTCCCAGGGCTTAATTTAAGCACACTTTTCCTGTCAGTTTGTCTATTAATTTATCAATCTAACCAAGAAAAATGACAGTGGCCTGCTTCTTTTAGGGACAGGTGGCAGCTCCCACTTGTAGCATCCTCTTTGAAGATTGCTGAAAGGACAACTAGCCCCCTAGACAAGTAGCTGTGCTGGGGAATAGGAATGTCTAGTGCCAACCTCCTTTTCCGGGTGGACATGGCACAACAGTTGGGCTTCAAGCATGGTTACGTATCTGAGTAATAGATAACATGTGCTTGTGAGGGCAGTGCATGCCCTGACAGGCATTTCCTAGCTCCTCCTTGGCAAATGCAGCAGGCCAGATGGAACTGTTCCTTGGGCTGCCAGTTGGACCACCCTGGTTTGTACCAAACAGGATTTTAAAGAACCCAAGGGGATGGAAAAAGTCTGAAAATTAGCAACTAAAAATAAACAGGAAATGAAGGCAGAACTGTTTCACATGAAGTGCCATAAGTAAATGAAACTGAACTGTCCAGTTGGAATTATTAAAATTATGAATTTAAGTAAAAACACTGTGAATAGTGAAAATAATGCCAGGGCAGAAGGGAAAGGAAGAGCTGTATTTAGACAAAAAAGCTAAACAAACACAGCTACAACAATGCTATCACCAGAACCACACCTGGATATCTTCAATGTGAGGTAAAGGAATGTGTGCAGAAGTATGGCATTTTGAAGGTCTGAAACATGTTACCTTCAGCAAGTTTCCTGTAACCTCCTTTGGAATTCCTTATTTGTCACAGATTATGGTCTGTTGCTTGAAATTTTTTTTCCTTTAAGTAATAGCTCTGAAAAATTAAGGCTCAGGCCAAGTACATAATGGAAACTTGTATTCTGTAATTTACAAGGATGAGCAATTAGATAGGAGAAAGTCACTGCATAATAACAACAGGAATACTTCACTACTTACCCAGGATCAGGTAAGATTTAATGCAGATTTTTTTCCAGATGAATGTTAAGATACTGTCAGTCTGTGAGGACACAATTTTCAAAAGACATTATTTAATGGAAATATAATGCCAAAGAGAAATAGCACCACCTACAATTAGATAATACTGTTTAAAGCTCAAGAAATCAGAAGAAACTCTCAAAAATACAAGGCACAATCCTGTTGCTGAGATTAAAAACTAGATGATCCACACATGACCTTTTCCTTCTGTAGGTTCTGGTACTGCAAGGAGCTGTGAAATTGCTTTCTGACTATTCAACAGTCACACCGATGAAACGTAACACAGAGAGCAAAGCACAAACAGATAATTTACCCAATGTATCATCTATGCCAATATTGAGATATTGAGTGAAATACTTCAATATGCAAATCCTTTTGGTATTTCAGTCATCTGAGACGTTGAGACACTAAAGGCTGTGTTTTATAATTTTGGAGTTTTACACAAATGCAGGCACTGGAGCACTTTCATCATCTAAACAGTTCCCCAAGAAATTTAAACAGAGTGAAGCACAATCAAGCCTTATCAGATAGCTTATTAAGTAGGACTTGCTGGGATACTTGAACTATTAGCCAAAACATCACAAGCAGCCTGTGTTTGTGCAGCAGGTCAGGAGCCTTAAAAAGTCTTGCTCTTTGGCAAGGTGAATTCCACTGAATAACACTTGGTTCTGTGGGGTAGGTGGGGAGCTGGGGAAGGAAACAACAGAACAACAAAAAAGGGACACTCCTTTCCTGCAGGACATAGGGAATGCAAAGCATCCAGGATAGCAAACTGAAGAAGAATCACTTCAGAATTCTTTGGATTTGGTGCACTCTTCCTACAGATAAGGCCAGCAACAGAGTCAGAATCTCAGGTGTTTCCACACCATCTCTGTCACCCCTTTACAAGGTGGCTCTCTCTGAAGTGTCACCAAAGGAAGAATCTCTCAGTGGTCACGCTTGTCTACCAAATATCTTAAGTTAACAGGTGAAACAGCACAAGGTTTCTTTTTTATTATTATTGCTTTTTTAAGTCCCATAGCTACAAGTGTAATCGTTTTTTGGTTCACTCTGTCTTATGAGCACCAACAGTATTTCTATATTTGAAATTTAAAGTAACGTGTAGAAGACAAAGTCAATACAACAGAGGCTGACTAACAAAGAGGACACCATAAGACAATTTAAGAGAGTGGAAGGAAATTGTGTCCTGATTTAGTTGCCAAGACACTTCCCTTTCTTTTGCTATCAAAGTGCCACTATACTTTAATATCCTAAAGTGATAATGCACAAGATGGAGCACAAAGCATTTTGTTGCTGTTTTCTGGGTATGTTTTTTTTTTTGCTTTTCAAAGAAAAGAACACAGAAGGGTCTTCACAGAAAGACCCTGGGGCAAATTCATAGTTAGAAATTTTTCAAACTGAAATCAACAGAGACAGGACAGTTTCAAACAGCCAATGGGCCTCCTCTTCTCTTTCAGTCACAACTGAGACCTGAATGTGGCCATAAAAGGATCATAGGAAGTCCCAGCACAGAATTTCTGTGCCTTAGGCATCAAGGACAAAAATCTGACTCTGATACAGATTTAATGAAGCTTTTTCTTCTTTAATTCTTAGAGCACAGACACTTCATAAGCTAAGAATTTTGCAAATTTTCAGTAATTTAGGAATTTTCAATCTCATAGCGAGTAATGGCTTATGTTTTCCTTTCACAAAGTTAAAATTTAAATT
The DNA here is from genome assembly GCA_024734555.1 of Trochalopteron elliotii. Classification (NCBI taxonomy): domain Eukaryota; kingdom Metazoa; phylum Chordata; class Aves; order Passeriformes; family Leiothrichidae; genus Trochalopteron; species Trochalopteron elliotii. The sequence goes on from JANPWX010000437.1 coordinate 1,260,645, forward strand.
AAGACCCGAACAACTAATAAGTAAATGCATCAACCTATTAATTTAACATTTTCTTTTTTTAAAAAGAAGATTAAATCTTTACTAATTTACTTAGAACAATTCATAAGTGAAAACCAGGAAATCACCATTTAGAATATTATCTATAGCTCAGAGTTCACACCAGAGTTCAACAAGTCTCAATTACTGCCCAGAGATGTTTAATTTAATAATAGAAGGAAACATGTCTTTTCTCCATACACAGCAGTATCCTAATAAATGTTCCTTCTACAATCTCCATATTTCCTTAGTTTACTTAAAATTTACTCTAATGCTACTCTATAGACCACTGTAATATGAATTAAATGACAAAATCGAATGCAGATTGCTACTGTGTGGGGCAACATACAAATACATTTAAAATACAAATGGCAAACTAATTTCCAACAGGCTTAAAACAAAATACTAGAGTTATACTGAACTAACTTACATAATGAAGATGTTTAAAATAATTGGATTCAGCTTTCTCTTTCATTGTGTCTTATTACAGTACCATGACTGTAGTAAGGAAATTTCCAAAAGCAGGTGATTTAGATACTGTTTTACCCACGACACCATGTGAAAATAAAATTAATTTTGATGTACATCGTACCAAAATGTCAGTATAGGTCCTGCAAATAGTGTTCCATAGCAATACTCATATTTTTTAGTGTCAGCTAAAGTGTTTAATGAAAACTAATTACCCATTCTCAGTATGAAGCAGCGATGGAGTTGGCGGTGGAATCACACTTGGGTTGCAGCACTCCTCACCCTCTCAGCCAAAATCCACACAGCCAAGGGTGTTGGCTACCTGTAAGGCAGTGATTTCATCATTTCCAATTGTCTCCTTTCTACAGACATGTAAACAAATCAGAGCATCAACCGACCGATACAGCTCTTTGGAAAGCTGCATTTCCACAAACAAAGCAAATTCAAGAAATTGCATCGCCACAATATTTTATTCTGAAATTTATTTTATTTTGAAAATGTAAAACTGCAACTATGAAAAAGAAGGAATCTTTATCATTCATTTGAACAGGAATATTTGAGTATTCATGTGTTTCTGACACATATTGATAAAACAGATCGATCCTCAGTTCTTTTCTATCAGGACAGTAATAAATATTCCACAATGTTTATAAATTGTGACTCACAAAGTCATCAAACCGGTATGACAAAATCTCTCAATTCTTGTTGCTTTATGTTGAAACAGTTTCTCAGAGCCCTTGATACTAATTTAAAAAATGCATGTTTATTACATGCAGTAATCTAATAACACAAACTGCAGTGTTTCTTTCTATTTTGTGGGTTGCCATACACAAAGACTGTATCCTACATGCCGAATGAAGCAATGAAACATTATTCTCATTTAAACACTACAGAAAGTTACAGCACAGCCTGGCTAAATAATTTTCTAGGAAGAGCTTGGGTTTGGGAGTGGAAGAAAAATTTCCTACTATAAACAGTACTTAGCACTTAAGAAGTGCTTTGCATTTCCACAAGGCTCCTCAAACAAGTATGTAAGGATTGTGAGCATTGTACAAGTAAGGTCACTGAAATGAGCATCTGTCATAGTTGAGACGGTCACTGCACTCAGGGTGCTTTCAATAAAAACCTCAGGGGGCTTCAAGTATCAGCACTATGTCATGTAGAAGTCTTTCATACCTTTTCTATGTAGCAATCCTATGGGCAGCTCCACACAGCTCTGGTTCTTTCTCTCCTTCTTCTCTCTTCCTTCTGCAGTTCCAGTTCATTGCTTCCTGTCCCTATCCCGGCCACCTCACCCTGTCTGTCCCTCCTACAGTGGCTTTACCTTATCTCTCCCCTCCACAACCTGCTCTCCCTTCATCCTCACAGCACGGCCAGAAGACTCCAACTAACCCTCTACCACCTCACTCACTCCTTTATCACACCCATGGCTGTGAGGGCAAGGCTGTTCCCACTCTTTGGTAATTAACACAGCTACAATATATTGGAGGCAGGATTGCCTTTAGCACTCTCTCTGTCTTGCCACAGGCATCTTCCTCTAAGAAAGATTTAAAAAGGACTGTTTTCTCAAGTAAGAATCAGAGTACACTCCACCAATGGTTTGTTTCAGAGCAAACCAAAACCCATAGCTTCCCCATGGCTCAAAAGTTAAGTGGTACATGAAACAATTTTATTGTCCTATCAATGCATGACTGAAAATATTCCTTATTAACACAACGTTAACGAGTATAAAAATAAATGTAAGTATGTAAGTACATAAATACTGTATAGATAGATAGCTAACATTATTGCACTCACAAGAAATAAAGTATCAGCTGAAGATCAGGCCCAGAAGAGAAGGATCTCCACAGTGAGGGAAGGATTAAGAGGGAACAAGGGGTACTGACTTTAAACTGACAGAGGACAGGTTTAGGTTGGATATTAGGAAGAAATTCTTTACTGTGAGGGTGGTGAGGCACTGGAACAGGCTGCCCAGAGAAGCTGTGGCTGCCCCATCCCTGGAAGCGTTCAAAGCCAAGCTGGATGGGGCTCTGAGCAACCTGGTCTGGTGAAGGGCACCCCTGCCCATGGCAGGAGGTTAGAACTGGATGATCTTCAAGGACCCACCCAACCCAAACCATTCCATGATTCTATGATATGAATTTCAGGGGAACCTGTCGAATGGGCTCTGGATCAAGTCACAATGGAGAGGATAATGCATACGTGAAGGAACTTTGATTTCAATACTCACTTTTCCTTCTCTATTTTATCATTAATTGCTGTTCTTTTCCTTTATTCTTCAGTATTTTTCAGTTATAGTCTAATTTTATTATTATTCGTAAATCTTAACATTCTACAAAAAAAATTTAGAACTATTTACCTAGTTCTACCCATCAATGAGTGAATTGATGCCTGCATTGAGAAAGGATGTAAAAAATTTTTCATAATTAACCCATTTAAATGTTATACCTTTTCAGAATTCTCCCATCCTACTGAGTGGATCTCAGGATACAGTGTGGAATCCTCTTCCAGAAACCTCTAAATTAAGTATCAGTAAGAAGGAAGCAGGGGACTGTATCCCCATCAAGTTATTTTTCTAGAGGTGTTCTATTTATGTCCTACATTACTCCCTCCCTGTAGGAAAGCAGAGAGATAAATAACTCATAATTACTATGTTATCTGGTCAAAACTGCATTCTTAACATCGTGTTCAAATCCACATTAAAACTTTAAAACTCTGTCTCGTATCCAAAAAAACTGGAAAATTTAGAATTATTACCTGCCCACTCAGCTCTGTCAAAACAATTTGATTGTGCAGACTTCCAGACTAGTTCACTGGCTTCTTGGTACAACAGCACTCTCAGGGAACATGCAGCTGTCACTTAGAAGTGTTTCCCAAAGTTTTGTCTATACAGATTACCTCCTCCTGAGACATGCAAGTGCCCCTGGTGTTAAAGTTCAAACCCTTTGGAAAGCCACGCTTGGTGGAGCGATACACAAGCCTCTCAGAAGAACTGAATGTTTGGTGTGAGGTTCTACTTAAAAAAAAACACAGGTCCAGAGAGAACAACCCACACAGTCCCTCTGCTCCTTCAAGCTGCCAGAGGCACAGGATTCAAATGTCCTCAAGAGCCTTCCTCCCTTACATATACTCAGATAAGTTTATCACAAATAGTTCCACAGAAGTGCATCTCAGACTCTATATTAGAAAAAAATTACTGCTGGAACAAAGAATTCCCTTGTGAACATCCAGCTGGCCCCTGAGTTTCCAAAAAATGTTGAGTGGCAATAGAAACTCATCTGACTCCCACTAATACTTGACTGATTTGCTAGCAAGATTCAACAACTCGTCCATGACATAGATGTTGCCCTGCAAACAATGTATTTCCATATTAAAAATCATTAGGTATCATTATTCCAGTGCATGGGTCTGAAAAAAAATTGATCCCTCATGAAAGTCAATACTGTATCTAAGTGGTGACCTATACCTACTAATCTTGTCCCAAACACAGAAAGTAGTCTGTAACTTTGTATATAGTCCCTTGAATGCTATGATTCTGTTTTACAATTTAGGCCCTATTCTAAAATACTATATGGGGAGTAGGAAAAGTTAAAAAGCTGGAATAGTGATGACTTTAAATCATCTTCTTGCCCAAATGAAAACCAAATCTCTGCCGTAAGGGTTAAGTGCACTCTGTTTACCTCATTCAGACAACATCTAGTCTGCAGTGACCATTCCTTGGGAAATTAGGGATTCCCTCACATCTGTAACAAATTACATGGAGCAGTACAGCTCATCCTTAAAGTTCATTTGATAGTGATTGTAATACATGCCTTAGGTTAGGAAGGAGTGCTTAACTCAATCACTTGATTATATGAAGAATTTCAAATGCTGCAGAAGCCAGGCTGCATATGGAAGTTCTGGGATTGAGGACAACTCACCTGGAAATCAAGGCTGTTATTGTTCATATCCTACCACAGGCAGACCACATTCATAGGGAGAACACTACTATCTAATGGAGAAAGAAACATGCAATAGACTAGAAGGAGTTTTCTATTAGAGCTGTCCAGGAACAGATGGTTCCAGCATCTGCTATTGTCTCTCCTTATCCTGGGTAATTTATTTATTTTTTAAAATGTGGTTCGGCCTTAAGTTCAGTCAAAGTTCATCTGGCATCCACATCAGTTTACATCTTTATCCAAAGATCTTCTTTGTTCTTGCATCTTACAGTCAAATGAAAGAAATTACTCACACATTGCCACCTGTGTGTGAACCTACCACCTACTTAGATTTATTTCTCACCAAAGTTAATGGACTCTTCACCTCAAGGTTTGAAGACTTTAGACAGTCCAATCTGTCTTTGAAGAGCACATTCCTGGCAGAATAGTATCAGGCTGCAGAACCAGGGAGTCCCAAAGCCTGATGGTTTGACAGTACTATGTGCAGCTGAAGCAGCTTTATGGCCACATCCTAAGCTATGGCCAAACGAGTGCTGGCATTCTCTTTTAATTACTGTGAACCTGAGGATGGTTTTTTGGTTAAAGGTTCACTGTTGCACATAATCTAAGATCCATATGCTTGAAATTTGCTGTGCATCACTGGAGTGTGAGGTGGGGCAAGCAGGTGAAACTGAGTGAATTCAGTGATGGATTCCCAAAGAACACCCTCTGTAAGAATCAGCTTTTTACAAAACCACCTGCTTACAAGAGCTTTTTCCTTACATGACTGGGACTCAGGCTACAGCTTTAATCCTCTCCAGACTGATGTCATCCAGTCAGGATTCAGGTTGGTAACATAATGTTCCCAATGCCCCTTCAAGGAAACAAGATGGAAAATGTAAAGAAAAGAGAGGGTAAAATTTGCAACCACAGGTCAGTGGAGGCTGGACAGGCACTTGGAAAGGATGATCTGATATAGGTGTGACACTGCACAGAAGTGCACACTGCCTGCAGAGCTCATGCTGATGCCAGAAACGTGAGGCAGCAGTTGGCACCACTTGGAATCGCCTACCATGGCAGAATGACTGATTTGGGGCAGGCTGTGAGCACGGGGCTGAGCATCAGTGTCAGCTACAGTGCTTCCCCTGTGTGCCAGGGCCCTGGGTAGCTGTGAGAACACTGCACCACAGAGCAATTGTCATAGAGCTGAACTCCTTACTTTCCAAAAGATAAATTATGGTACTGAACTAGAGACATCTTCCTGAAAGCTGCATCACACATATGAACTGGACACCTGCTGTTCCAGAAAAACACGTGGCAATGGTTGCTGTTATTTTCCATCTGTGTGAGAGAAGTTTTTTCATTGTTTGGCAAAGTAGCCTCAAGTTAAGGTAGCATATATGCCTGATATGTACCAATGCTGCACACGGTGCCTTAGCATGTGTGCACATGCTACATGAAGAACACAAAAGCTACCATGAAGAACTTCCCCAAGCTTCCACACCAAATAGGAATTGACTCACACTGATCTATGGAACAAAGAGAAATGCACATGCACTGCATCAACACAGGAAAAAGCTGTGGGATCCTGTCTGACATCCCAGTCGTTGGGCAGCTCACAGCAGAGCCTCATGACCATTTACTTTTAACACTGCCAGGGAAAAATTTCCGTCCCTGCACTCAGCAGGCTACAAAGAATACTAGGCATAAATATTTAAGTCCATTATTTAGTTCTGGCATGCACAATATCACTTCTTCAGAGAGACCTTTATTACTTTGGTAAGTATTACAAGCATTTCAGAGTTCCCCTGTTGACATCTTAAGCAAATTGTTCCTACAGCAAGTTATGGATACTTCAAACACTGGAGCAAGGCACTGCATACACGTGGCTTGTAAACTGGAGTACAGAGTGGGATTACCACAGTCCCTGGCAGGAAAGAAAGATTTTTCCCACAGCAGCTTCTTTTGTCTCTTTGTAACACACATAAATAGAGACTGGCTGTTGAGGTGAATTACAGCAGGTAGTGAAAGTATGCAGGCTGTAGGCAAGAGGGCCTCTTGAGTCTTCATTCCCTCACAAAATGCTTTGCTTTATCTGCCTCCTAGTTAGACCAGCCCTCATTGCAAAGCCGAGCACACGTAATTGAAGGTTTGTGTTAGCAGCTGACATGATGTGCTAAAACAATCTGCAGGTCTTAATCCCCGATGAGCCAATCAAGTGGAGTTAACATCAGTCCAGTACTGCTTTTGTACACAGATGGGAATCAGGGTTTTTTGAAGTCTTGTTTAGAGAGGAGACACATTAGTTTACAGACTCAAATGGTCCAGGTGGCTTCAGCTAGGTGAGATGTTTTCTAAGAGCCACGGGGAAATCCGTGGTAAAGGCATACCCTTAAAAACCTTTCTGTGACTGTCTGGATACCTATTTTCCCATAAAAAATATCCTAACAAGTCCTGTTCATTCATGCCACACCAGCTTTCACACCTTGTATTTGCGGTATGCAAAGACAAGCAACATGTTATTCTCAACCCCATGAAATGATGTGGGCTATAGTATAAGGTGGGGAGAACCAACCAGAAATGTTTTGACTGACTGAAAAAATTCTGTTACATCACAAACAGAAATATAAGCAAAAATATAATGGTTTTATAAACTTCTGACTAACCACAAGACACTTTAATGAAACCATTCCAGCAGTTTTCCGTCTTCATTACCAGAGGAGCTGCTACAGCGAGTGGCCTGGTGGAGTTCACAGCTGTGGGGAACTCCTGCCATTAAGACTGTCCCAGAGTCAGAGTTTCCTGATATTTCAGTTCTCTGCCCTAAAGCCACAGGAACCCCAGCCCCAGTGATGCAGCCCAGAGCCAGAAAAAACTCTCAACTTCATTTCCAATGGGACTCTCAGGACAGTTGGGCTTTCACCCAAAAAAAGCCAGAAGCACAGGAGCCCAGGCTGCCCAACCTTGAAACTCCTGCCCAAGTCCTCATTTCAAATTTCCAGATTCCTGCATCTCTGTCCTTTTAGCTGACAGGAAACAGGGAGATGGGAACTTGAAGTTTCAGGAGCTGCAGCTGAGGCAGAAGCCTCAGAGCTTGGGCTCTCAAGCTTGGTGTTGTTTCAAAGTAATTTAAACAAACTATGTGACCTTTAGAAAGGTTTTCTGCTCTCCTCTCTAAATGAAACATTAAAAAATTAAAATTAAAGGCTTTTTTTTAAAGAATTGAATCTGGAAATGGAACTCTAGTTTTGAGCATCTACAGCACAGAATCCATGACCAAGTGTTTCTTACTGGTCTGTGATAGAGTAATCCCAAGAAGACCACAGAATTTTAGAATATTTTAAGTTGGAAGGGACCCATAAGGATCATCAAGCCCAACTCCTTGCTCTTCATAGAGCTACCTATACTGAAAAGGAATTACTGGCTTCACAACACATCCTACAGTTTATACAAGGACTCAGTGAAAAGTGTAATGGTAATGAGATATGGAGAGATTTCACCCTCAAGCAAGTGGTTCTGAAAAACAGAAAAAAAGCTTTTATTTTCTTTACAAAATAAATGTGTTTCAGAAGTTCAACTCAATTCCAGCTAAAATAAGAGCAGTCACTCTCCCAAGGACTGAAGTCCCCCTGCTTTAACTAGTTGTGTTCTTGATACACAGGGGTGATGCTCCCCTACTAGTATCTGAAATACCATAATTTCTCAGAATACTGTGATTTCATAACATCATAATTTCCAAGCCTGCTCCAACACTGCAATATTCATCCTCATGGCATGCCAGGTATTTGCCACCAGTGTGGAAGTTTGGAATTTAGCCCTCATGAAGACGCATCCCACACCACATGGGCTTAGCTTTTTACAAGTTAGGTGACCACATTGGAAGTTTCCCTGTGAATCACAAGAATATGTAAATCTGTGCCATCAGACAACATCTGTTGGTAGTTTAGGGATAATTTGATGTTACTGTTTGCTTCTATCAAACCTGGTGCCATGAAATCACTTTGCCCAGCTTCTGCTCCTATCTGCAAACTCCTGTGCTAACTGCATTTCCCAAACCTGACTACACATAACTAGCTGCTACACAGAACTCCACATTTCCTCTTTTGTTCAAACTGCTGGGGATTCACGGACCTAGAATTATAGAATCATTAAGGTTGGAAAAGGCCTCCAAGATCACCATGTCCAACCTTTGACTGACACCACCACGCCAATTAACCACAGCACTAAATGCCACATCCAGCTGTTTCTTGAACACTCCACAGACAGTGATTTCACCCCTCCCTGGACAGTCTGTTTCAATGCTTTAACCATCCTTTCACTGAAAAAATTCTTCCTGATGTCCAACAGGTCTTCAAACCTGAAAGCAAGTTTCTTGGTGCAGCTGAATTCCCTTGCAATATATGTATAACATAAAATAATTTGAGAAACAGTAAGTTCAAGTGCATGCCACGATCAGCCTTGCACTCTGACACATTCAATCCACACCATACAGGTACCCAAGGATGTATAATTCGATACGTAATAAGACTGACTAATTAAAGTAATGGTGTAACTAAGCACAGTCTATTTATCTCCCAGGAAAAACTAGAAGAAAATCTAGTGACATTCTACCAGTGTGGCAAACAGCTTCCCTTTTTAAAACTTTCTAACACTTTCACACATAATTGCATTGTAACCCAAAAATTCTCACTTATATCCTACAAAGATTCTCATCTACATCTGAAGAAATAACAGAATTTATTCAGCTCACTTATGGCCTCACCATGTTTAATTATCTCTAGTAATGAGCTTCATGTGACAGAATCCAGGCTGCCTTAAAAAACTGACATGCTTATTATCCATATTTCCTATGTGTATGTTTTTACTTCGTCAGCATTCCCTTATCTCTGTTTATCAGAGGCCGGAAGTCACCTGAAGTTAACAATCTGAACTGGCATATACTAACACTGAGCTTAACTCTCCATTATTAAAATTAAAATAAAATTCTGTATCAACCAAGAAACACGCTTCATCAGAAAAAAAGCCAACTTGTACTTTTAAAGAGTTGAAAGGAACCTTACATCAAATCAGGTCTTCTTGCATAAAACCCCAAGAATCAGCAATTTCTATTCAGAGGTTTTAAAGAACATTCAACCTTCTTCAAGTCTTGCTTATACATCTTTACATCACCCCATCACTATCGAGCTTGAAGTTTTGAGCACTTCATATTATACAAGGTCAACAGTACGTTCAACAGCATCTCTGGGAAGCATCTCCATCACAGATCCATGTAAAATTTCTGTGTAGAAACAGCTGTTCACAAACTGTCAGTTCTTTCTTAGTTTGGCAGCTTGATCTAAACCCCATTTTGGGAAATCTTTCTCCATCTAATTAATACACCTCAAATTCACCACCTCTAAGGTGTACAGATACTTATGCCTACACAGGGAAAGAGACACACAGATCTCCTGCTCTGTCCTTAGGCCACTACAGTTCTGCCAGTGTAACCCCCTGTGAGGGACCTGCTCAGGAATGAAAGTGACTTTATTATGATACTGTTATTCTGCCATACAACAGAATCACTTTCATTTCAGAATAATCTACGCAGAGTAGATTTCCAGAGTAATGGAAAGGGCACAGTTGTTGTTGTAGAATTGCACTGCTGCAGTTCTGCCATGTCAGGTTGCTCATGGAACAAGTTTGTGTATTGCAAAGCAGAACTCTTCTTTAAAACTACAAAGCAAGGATACTGTATCACAGGAATATACCCTGATTTCACTCACAAACATGAGTGATGAAGCCCAAGCTGCACCACAGGCCTTTCTCACTCATGTGGATGTGGCTCAAGCCTTGGTTGGGAAAACCTTCAGTCAAATGAGTCAGTGGCAAGACAAGGGGTAGTTGTGAGCTGCCTTCAAAAATGCACTTGAAGGGAGAGGAAAACATCTTTGTGTCTACTCAGTAATCTATCTGACGTGCTATTTATCCATGCTAAACTCCTATTTAGTTCAGTGTGGCTGTTTAAGAGCTCAAATGTAATTATGAAGAGACTCACTTTGGTGATAAACAGGAACAGGGCCTAGTCGGTTTCGAGACACTAGTGCATGTAAGGAACTTAATGCAACACTTCTTTCCCTTTCTCCCTCCTATGGGGGCTCTTTGGGTACACCCCATTTTTTCCTCAATTTCTGGGATGAGCAGCCACTCCCTGGTAAACACACCACGGACTTTGGTCATGCAGCTGCCCTTCACCTCCAAGTCCGCAGCTGCACCTGCACCTCAGCCACCTCTGAGGGCTTTACCCTGGGCTGGGGGTCTCTGGGCTTCCCTCTTTTTCCTCCATTTCACCCCTGTTGGGGTGAAATTCCTTTTCACTTCCCTGTCTGGATTGCTCCTGGCCTCACAGGTGCCTTCTTGCCGCCAGGCACTTGGATCTTCCTGCTCTTCCCACACACGGGGCTCCCGTTCCCGGCACAGCGGGAGGACGCTCGCCCCTCCACATGCCACTCCCTCACACCTCTGGAGATGGCCGCCGTGCCGCCCCCACCAACAGGTTGTACCTCTGTCATCGCGCCCACACACACCAAGGGTCTGCCAGATTGCGGCACCTTCGGGGCAGCCACGGTGCCGAAGGCCCGCTGGAAAAAGCCACCGGGAGCTGAGGGCAGCTCCCACCGTCGACGCCCGCCCCACGCTTGGCCCCACGCCTCTGGAACCTTCCGTGGCGTTGGGGATGCGCCGTGGGGCAATGGGCGGACGAGCGGACCCCGAGCCGGACGCCGAGGGAGCCCCGCTCGGCCGTCGGGGGCGCAGGACCCACCTGCGGCGCTCGCCTA
>JANPWX010000437.1:1281880-1433277 GCA_024734555.1 Trochalopteron elliotii
ACACTGTTTTCCATTATTTTTCACAATTTGATGACATTGCACTCCTTAGGCTCCTGTGTTTACTTCAACACATCATCAGTTGTGGTTTCATGCCTCTTTAAGTGCTATGCACATATAATATATGCCTTTTCAGGACAAAGTTACAGTTTCCATATTGACACAAACAAGACATTACAAATTCTACTTTTGCACTTATAATGGAAAAATATGTCTGAAAACACACAGGGTTTCCCACCTCCAAATAGCATGCATTAGAGAGAGCAAAAAGCAGAGCAGCATTTAAAGCATGAAAAATCCATGGCACCTGCTGAATTCCACAGCAGTCATTTCAGCAGCCAGGCTGTGGTGTCCTATTTTACAAATACCTAGACATGGTTTTCCTAATGTGTTCTGATGGGAGAATTTTAATTTTTAGTCTCTAAACACTTGAGTAGGCCACCTTACAAGTTAGGATTTTAGGTATTTCTTGTAAGAGAAGCAGGTGGGCCTGCTGCTGTAACTCCCTCATATAAATGATTCTTCTAGTTCAGAGACTGCCAATGTGATGGCAGGCACGGGTCCTTAAAATAACTTCAGTACTGTTATTCTTATCTGAAAAGTAAGCTCAGATAGGAAACCTTACAGAAGATCCTGTAAGAATCCTCTATAAGAAATTAGAGAAATTAAAATCTTGCTGTACCAATGGCATATTGCACATTTCATAGTAACAACTTTTGCAACTCCAGAACGGTGACATGAAACTCGATGCATTATAGTAACTGTATTGGTTCCACAAGCACTGTTTATGGCATTAGGCCATGCAATCTTTCTTTGTGTAAGATGGGCACACAGGTCACAGGCTTACTTGTCTCTGGTTTGTGGCTTGCAGGTCCTTTCTGTTACCAACAACACAGAATGTGCGAAGCTACTGGAGGAGATCAAGTGTGCACACTGCTCACCTCACGCTCAGAACCTATTCCACTCACCTGAGAAAGGGGAAACTCCTGAAAAAGAACTAAGGCTTCCCTACCTGTGCAAAGACTATTGTAAAGAATTCTATTACACCTGCAGAGGTCACATACCAGGTAAAGCTCATAACAAAAAATGGGGCTAAAGGATGTCCTGATATGTTGATATTGCCCAAGCAGTTATAGATCCGGCTTTTAACCAGGAAAAATCCCCACTGATATCCAGGGGAATTTACCCAAGCAGGGACAGAATGTCTTCACATCACATTTGTGTAGGGAGGTAAATACTTTGAGGGCTTTCTTGCCACCCTCTTGTTAAACTCGCCATGAAACATACATGCTTGGATTGTTGTCAAAGGCACCTGAAACTATTACCTTTGCTTAAATATTAGTGTGTTCATTCTAATCATGCAGACAAGCAGCTGGCTATCCAGGAGGCTATTCTAAAGGATAGATTGCTTTAAAATGCAAGAAATAAAAAGTCCTGGCTGTTTGCTGTAGCTTCTAAAAGCTGATGAGTAAAGTGTTTTTTTCTGGTTTTGTTACCCTAGAAACTGATGTTTTTTCCACAGGGTTTAAAGCCCATTGAAATCAAAGGGCCTTATTTGATAGACTTCTGTGATCTTTGAATCACTTCCAGTGTGCTGTTAACAACCAAATTCTTAACTTACCCCACACTTCCTCAGTGTAGTCCGTGGAGTTCGCTGGACATAACCAAAAGCAGAGTTTGCCCTGTGTTGTCTGAGGCAGTCACCAAATGTGTGCTATCACTTGTAACTGTATCAACAAAATAACCGCAGAAGATGGCTCTGTTAGAAACACTGTCTTAAGACACTATTATGTTAAATAACATCTTTGGTATTCCCAATAGTAAATTATTTATATGTTTAAGACTGTCATTTTTAAACTATGCTTTTTTCCCTGTCCAAACACTACTTATAAACAATGCCACACAGGAGAAAATAATTAAATTGGTTAAGATTTTTTTTTTTTTTAACTAGCAACACAGACTGGAAAAAAGGACTTGATAATGAGATGAAAAATGAATTTGTGAATAGTCACTTTTAACATATGAACACAGCTTTGTAATGTAATATAAACATATTTGAGTAAAGGGGATAGTTCAAGTGGATGGGATTTGGAGGACGTTTTTTTAATTGCATGTGTACAGTGTGTACTTGTTTTCTCTGAAACCCCAAGAGTGCAGGGATTTTTTTGCAGTGTTCTTTTATTGACTTGAGAAAACATTTTGAATTGACTTACTTTTTCCCTTTACTGTGGTTTAACATGTATCTCAACCCATTCAAATATGAAAATATTATTATTGTCTTTATAAACTAAGAGATGTTTCTAAGGCTTTCTTAAACCAGCTGTTTCTTGCTCTTTATCACATTCCCCAAAGCAAAGCAGAAAAGATCATAGTTGCCAAGACTGCCTGCTGAAGAGCGATAACAGATTAGATATTCTAAATGTTTGGCCCATATAAGAAGTCAGCACAAAGACATTTTTGACATGAGTTTGTAGCTAGCACAAATGATTTTCATATTGTGCAGAGTGAGACCCTCAGAGTTGTTTTGTGAAATTCTGTGTTTATGAGGACACAATTTGTTTAATTGAAAAAAGTGAAAGAGGGAAAAGGGGGAAAGAAGGAGGAGGTGGAGGGAAGGAGGGAGAATGAGAAAGGGCTGAGCAGCACAGGAGCTACAGCCACAGGAACCTCGCTCCTCAGATCAACATATGTGGTGACGAATGACAAATTTATTTTTCTGCAAAGTTTGTGTATATGTAAAACTGCTGAAGTGCATCAAGATGTCAAGTGCTTTTTGTGACCACCCAGGTTGCCTTGAAAGATAACCAGATGAAAGCATAACTTTAGCACTGGGCAGAGCACTGTGCTTTGCAGGAAAAGAGCTTACATACTTTAGCATCAGTTAAAATAGGATTTTTCCTACATCAATCAGATGCTAATAATCGTTCTAAAGACTTGTCCTGAAAGTAGGTTGTACTAACAAAAACTTGCTGCATGCTTACGTCAACCAACAGGATTAATTTGGTGAGTTGACTGGTACTCATTGTTGTTGATACCTATTCTAGGATTTCCCAAAGGTATTCATTAACATTCAGGTCCCTCTTTTTGAGAAGATGGCCTATAGGATTTTAATATAGTTTCATAGTCATGTTCATTCTGAAATATAAGTAATTAAAATAACTTATTTGGGGGTTCTGTTTTCCTTGTGAGACTTGTATATCCATAATAGTATTTATTGCAAAAGAAAGAAAAAAAAAAAGAAAATGTGGAAGCTATAATTTCAGCTTACCCTGGAGGATTTTACGAAGAGTTGAAAATTAACAGGCCCCCAAACCCAAAGTCTCTGGCAATGATTCACTGTGCATTTGTTAAAATGTCAAATAATTACTCTTCCTCCATTAGGGAGTGCTAATTGTTTCTGAACACCAATACAATGGAGTTTAAGGAAATTGCTGACTGCAAAAATAATTTTATCCCTTAAGTCCTGTGCAAATGAGAAATATTATTAACATATTAAGACAGCAAGCATCTTTTCTGAGATTGAAATGTTAGCAATACCTATTAACCAAGAAGGCTGAGAAATTATATATCATTTTTTTTCATAAGTTAGCTTCAAAAATTCATTTATTGTTCTGTCTCCTGCAAAGATAAAAACTCTAGCAGATCCGTGGTTAACTCCTTTGAAAATAGCAGTTTTCCCACCAGTTATGACTGTATCAGGACTTCCACTGACTTCTTTAGGAATATTGAGAGAAAAAGTTGACCCTATTCTTTATTCAAGCAGAATAATATCACAAGCTGTTAGGACTGTATGGATGAGCAGGAGGGTGTAATGTTTCACACAGACTTTGAGATTAGAGCTTCTCTGCTTCACTCCAGATAACTGTTCTGATTATTTCTCATCTAATCTTTACTGCAAGCCTCATTTTAAGGGATTATTGATGGAGGCACTGGAGTTAAGTGATTTAATGAAGTGTCTTCAGTCAATATGAATTTTAAGTTTTCCCTTTCCATAAGGGAAGACTTTCTAATATTTATTACAAATATAGCTAGTAAAGAAAGGCAGAGCTGATTTCTTTATCAGAAAAAGAAATAATTTCTTTTTCTTTAGAAATAGGCAGAGACTTGATCCATGCCATTAGAAGTGGCATATTCTAAGGAACAAACCTGTGCCACAGCCACAGTGCCATCCAAGGACGTGGGAGAGAATTTGAGCTATCTGGCCTCCATTATTTTCATTGGAAGAAATGGGTTCCAGATGATTGTGGGTGAATTCAGATCCAGGCCCAGATCTGAATCCAGACATTACCAGAACAGATGTCTGATAGGATTTTTCAAGCACCAAACAGGGTGTTCCAAAATATTGGAATTCTAGCCCAAAACACTGGAGTTCTAAGAAATTCTACAACTCACAGAGCACTTCCAGAAGTTCTGACGTGGCTGATTTATAGTCACAGTCAACATAGGCAACCTGCAGAAAAATAGTAGTGGCTGGTAAATTTGCCACTGATAACAAGAGCACGAAGGGGATCAACCCTGGCCCTGCCTGTGTGCAGGAACCTGCAGTGTCTGAGCAGGACAAGAGGTCACCTGTCCCTTGAAAACCAGTTGGGAATGAGCTACCAGTGGACTTAGTACATTTTGAAACAATGTGTCTGAATTCACGTCTTTGATTTGGTTTTTACTGGCAGTTGAGTAGACAGGAGAATGTGGGGTTTTGTGACCAAATTCTTATATAGCTGTCAAAGGTGCAAATCAGAAAAAAACCCCCAAAGGTAAAAGCTGCTTTGACACAATGTTGAACTGTATGCTCAAGGTCACAGCAGAAATAAAGCAGATGAGCCTGACTTCCAGATGCCCTCAAAGGCAGTGCAGGTTTACTCAGATGAGTGGATGATGCTCAATCCTGTGTACAATGCAAACAGGAGGGAGTGAATAGGAACTGGACTTGCTGCAAAGACTGAGACATGCTACCATGACACTGGAGTTGTGTGTCAAAGAGAAGAGACAAGCGGATGGGTAATCAGGGAATCCAGCAAAGTGGAATTTGGTGAAGGTAGGATACGAAGGGAGATACAGTGTGAGGAACAACTGGCTGCAAATACAAGTGGAGAGAGGAGGTGGGGATCAGCTGGGAGCAGTTTTCCTTTGAAAAGGCTTTTAATCTTGCAATTTATTCCCACAGTGTTTTATAAAGGCGAACACAGAAAGCCTTCACTGTAGCTGCCTTAACTGAAAAGCCTGTCGTTGGATTCTTGTTTGCAAGACAGAAAGTTTAGCATAGAAATGCAAGCCTGTGCAAAATCTGACACTTAAACATGATGTTTAATCATCCTTTGTGATTTCAATTTTCTTTGTTAACACAGGCATTGCTCTGTCAACACATACACAGCTGGTAGGAAATTTGTAATAATATGTATGAGTCTTTTAAAATAAATTAGTAAGTACAGGAATTCACACAGGACCAAGGGTTGCAGTCCCTATTACTTTTTTTTTCCTTTTCTCCAAACAATTCTAGTGCTTAGGGGCACTTGTCAGGGACCATTCTTCTGGACACTGTACAAACTCTGAACAAAATGGAAAACTGTACACTAAAGACCTTACAATCTAAGCATGAGAAAGAAGATAATAAATGGCTACAAGCAGATAGGAGAGTAGAAGCAAATGTTTCTCTAAATGTCCTCAGTGAAACTGTTAGTGTGTTAAATGGAGCATATATAACACATGGAGGGTTTTTTTTCCTAAATTACTATGGTTTTATAGAACAAAATAGCAAAATTCCACCCTTAATGCACAGGTGAAACTGTATTTACAGAGGTTACATTCCCTCCAGTAATGCGACATTTTTCATAGTTTAATTCCAGCTCCACTTTTTTACAAGCATTTCTAATGAAAGTGGTTCATAAGCCTTATCCTTCCTTAGAATCTGCTGATGGGTTTGCTAAACAGCAAAAGGCAACTGCAGTGCACCATCCACTTTAGTGCAAGACAATATATTTCATGAGGCAAAGGGATTAATCTTACATATAAAAAAGGCATTGCACTGGTCAAGTGAGTTTGCATCTGATTGTTATTTGAAATGGACATGTACCAAGTGAACCACATGATCACCTGAACCTGCTCTGGGTTTCCCTGACTAAAGATAACACTCATGCCAAGAGGAGTTTATCTTTAGTAAATAGTATATGGTATACTTGGAAAATTCTAGAAATTCTTAGTAATCATACACCTCTAATTTGCTATTGCATTTTTTTGAATGACCCACTGTGCCTATATAAATAAATTATTAAAGACAAACCCCTGTATTCTTAAGTCAAATAATTCAACAGCAAGATCTTAGATTACCTTTGATTTTGGCATTATATTTACAAGCCTTGGAATACTACTCTATGATTATATCACAGTTCCTCTTCAGTTGTTCCACTTGAAATTACATCTCCCATTTTCTCCAAATAACTACTATAAATTAAAAGCAGCTCCTCCGATATGAAATTTAGTGAAGCTCCAAATCACAGTAATTAAACTTTTACACCACAACTCACTACCATGTGTTTCCAGATATTATTTTGTAGAAATCAAAGGCAGGCTTTGTCCTGTCACTTTTCCAATATTTTTAAAGGAAGATGTATATGAAAAGAAGTATAGTTGGGTGGGAAAGGCTTTTCACTCCACAAGAATTCTAGGATCCAAAAAATTTTCCTATTCCACATAAGGAAGAAATTGAACTCTTTCGAAATTTTCCATGAAGAAAGCCACAGAGAGACCACCCCAGGATAGCTAATAAAGTCGTTGTTAGGACATTTACTTGGGAAATGGGAGACTTAGGGTCAAACTCTTGCCTGACAGATGAGGGGCATTGACCTGAATATTCCTCTTCCTAATGAAACACCCTAATTACAAGACATTGGAGTATAGTGATACAAGGTTTGCTGTCTGGTTCTGTCTTTTTCATTTAGACCAGAAGTATGAGCTTGGACCAGAAACATCGTGTTAAGTAAAATTTTGTCAAAACTGATAATGTTTCTGAAAAAGCTTTGCTCGTAACAAATTGGCATTTTCCAACGAAACACAGCTGTCCCTGATCAGTTCTTATTGTACATTGTAAGCCAGAGGTTTTATGGCCAAGATCTATGGATTACTGCATCATTCACAAGTGGTAAAGCCATGCATAAATTAGGCCTCTAATTCCAATTAAGTGCTAATTCCGTGTATCCTATGAGTTATGTCCTGGACTGTAGCACATCCTAAGACAGTTGCCAGGAATGCAAACAGGAACGAAGGTAACTTAAAACGTATTATCTTAACAATGTTCTGGTAAAATAGTACATGTATAGCTAGCCAGACTCTGTCCTCTTAGATTTAATACTCCTGATTAAAACCTGGATAGAAATGACTAGAAATAAGTTTGTGAACAGAAATAGATATTTTTTTAATGTCCTTAAACACAATGCAAGATAGCAATAGCAATAGGGCGGGGTTTTTCTTCAAAGGCTCTCATTTTATCAACTTTGTGTTTCTCTGGGTCTTCAAAGTCCTTCCCATTTTAACCTAAAACCTAAGGACCACCATTCATCCAACACAGAATGAGACATATCCCCCTTTTTAGGGATTCAGCTACTTTAATGCTGGGAGTCAACCAGAGGCCAGCTGGATGTCAACACGGTGCAGTTTTCAGCACTATCTCCCACTTCTCACCTCTGCAACCAATGTCCTTTGCTGGCAGCATTCCACAAATTTTTTACTGCATGTCTTTTACCAGAGTCTTCACTGAGATTTTGACTAGAACTAATCGCTTACTTTAAAAAAGTTAAACAGAAGCTCGTCAGGCTATTTTGCAGCAGATACTACACTTGATTTATAGGGTTAAAATTAGGGAGAACTGCATCACAGCTTCAACTCTGAACTTTGTCTCTTAATTTTTTAGTGAGTGAATTGTGTCATTTTGAATGAAACTTAAGCACACTGAAAATGACGTTTAATATAAATACAGATGAATAAACTGTAAAAGGCAATGCTCAGTTTGTGTTTATACATTTGTGTTTACTCAGAGCAGACTTTTTTTGCAGATAGCGCTTTGTTTAAAATGACCTCTTTTCCACCATAATCTATTTAAAGATGAGTTTGATGACACAAAACTGCAGACATGACAACACACTAAATATTTGTATGCTCTTTTGCATTTTTAAGGTTTCCTGCAAACTACAGCTGATGAGTTTTGCTATTACTATGCAAGAAAAGATGGTGGTGTGTGCTTTCCAGATTTTCCAAGAAAACAAGTGCGAGGGCCAGCTTCTAACTCCCTGGACCACATGGAAGAATACGACAAAGAGGAAGAGATCAGCAGGTTCATAAAGATAAATGCTGTTTAATCTGAAAAAAAAAAAAACCCTAGCAAAACCTGTGGTTTTCACAGTGAAACAGCTCAGTGTGTGCTTATGCTGAGCAGCTGTGTTTTCCAGATGTGACTTTCTTTTGCTGCTGCTAGTGTATGTCAAAAGAGAAAGTTACATGAGCTTCGGCACTTCAGTACCATTTGATATTTGCCTTGCTGAAAAGGTGTTAGAATCCTGCTCTGATCCACCCTGTGGATCTTGGTTATTGTCTAGCCCATGGATCATTTGTAGTTCTGGGAAGTAATCTGTACCTAAATTTAATATTACTAAACAACTACGATAAGTTTATTAGTAAAATATTTATGTTGTGATCTTCAATTTATTTCATTTGTGGGGTTTTTTTTGGTGAAAATAATTATTTTGGATTATTTCATCATAAGTCATTATTTTAAAATTGAGTTTAGAAGCCAAATTTTATCCAAGTGATGAACTTTACTGTGTTTATTTATAGTAGCAATTCTGTATTTCGAAATTATTGTCTTCTTTCGCAAATTTTTTTTCCTCCCATTGGTCTATATTTTGGATCTAAGTTTATTTAATGTTCTCTTTTTTGTATGCAGACCAAATTTTCCTCAAGTGAAGCTCAGCTGATTTTCTGTATTATGTGCTTGCATACATTCAAGGAAACAATGTATACACATTAATATATATAAAATGTTTTATCAGAAGCCTGTTTTTAATATGGCTGCGGAGCAATAATTTTATCTTTTAGGGACACTGTTGTGTCATGGTTAGGAGAAAGAAGAAATGTCTCACTATTTCTTTAACTTTCTTTAGAAAACACAAGCACAACTGCTTCTGTATTCAGGAGGTTGTGAGTGGACTAAGGCAGCCTGTTGGAGCAGTACATTGTGGGGATGGATCCCATCGCCTCTTCATCCTTGAGAAAGAAGGATACGTGAAGATTTTCACTCCCGAAGGAGACATACTCAAGGAACCTTTTTTGGATATACACAAGCTTGTTCAAAGTGGAATAAAGGTTGGAGTTTATACTTACCTCTACCTTTTTATATTTTAGCATGTATATGGCAGAAATGGGAAGAATATTTTTTAGATATTAATTAAATTTAAATTACACAAAAGAGTGATGACAAAAGACACCACAGTTCCTTCTGGCAAAGAAGTGAAAACATGTAGTGGGAAGGGAAAACAGCATCTTGTAACTCTTATCAAACTTTTTTCTTTCCCTTCATTTTTTCCTCACCTTAAATTCAAAAGAAACTATTCAGCACCAGTATTCCACAGCAATATCTTTGTATTTTCATCCTTTTGGCTCATTTCTATCCCATTGACTTCAGATGAGTTTTGCTGTGGTTCCAGTGGGAGCAGGTTTGGCTTAAGGCCTCCCCTGCCCTCTGGGTGCTCAGTGATGCCCGGGGAGCTGGACACAGGAGGGGCCCTGGGAATGCTCTGGGATGCTCTGGAGAGAAGCAGGGGTGCTCATTCCTTCTTGGCTCAACCCCAAATGTAGCAAAAGCTTCCCTGGGTGGGAGGCTGCTTTAAAACTGTGTGTATTGGAGGGGCATGTAAAAGTGACTGACCCTGTAAATTCAGACATGAGGGTTGGTGGGATGAACAACTTCCACCCTGTTCACTAGGAACACTTTCATGGTCAGGGCAGTGAGTGGGGAATGGGCACTTATGGGAATATGTTGGAAGGTGGAGGTGAGAAATTACATCTAGTTATGGGGTAAGTACCAATGGAAAATCCGTAAGTCTGTTGGAAGATATTGGATAAGTGTCTGGAATGCTCTCAAGTGTTGTTCCACGTTGATTTCCTGTCACAATTCAGAGTGGTAATGCAAGTGAAATCCAGATATATAAAGAAGTTTTAAGTTGTAATCAGGTTATGCCTAGAACAGTCAGGACTATGTATCAAAAAGCCTTCATGGATGAAAGTTATATTGACATACTCTTGACAGAGGGATCTTAAATAATAATTGTGACAAACTAGATCGATTTGAAATGCATAGCACATGGTAACTGATAATTTTGTTTCAGCTATAAGGGCAAGAGGCCAATTAGGATAGAACTTTCTGAAGGAGAATCTCAGAGGTTTTTAGTGTGTGTTGAAAAAGAGAGCAATGAAACTTATTGTACCTTTTTCAGGAAAAGACCCCACGTTATATGATTGTGTATGTTGCTGAATGCTTCCCTTTCTGCCTCTGCAAATAACCATTATGTTCAAGACATCCAAACAGCAGGGACTTAACAGGGGTGTTTTTGAACAATCATCTGTTTCATATTTCTTAACCAAAAGTTCTGATCACTTGTACTTGTGGAAAACTGACAGTGAAATTTCCACAGAACTGTTATTGGTCCCAATAAGTTTTCCTTTCTCAAGGAAACTTTTACAGCTGCATCTTAGAGACAAGGCTGAATGGAAAACTGATTTTCCATGCTTCTGAACAGGCACTAACCTGCTTGATGTGACTCAACAGGTACCCTCAGGATCAGATTCAACTTTCAGTTCTGTTTTAAATCCATGACCTGATCTTTTTAATCTATTCTAACCATCATATAATGCTCTACACTGGATCTGTTTCAACTATAACATTTTGTGTAAATAATTTGATGTTTCTAAGCTAGAAAGTCTAATTCAATTCCCTGAGATAACAGTCCAGTGACTGAGGATAATTGTATTGCAGTGTTTAATGCAGGCTGGCAAGAACAGAGGTTAATGTACTTTGCAGGTAAGGAGAAAGGGAATGTGCCTTAGGAGCAAGACTATAGCTCTTCAGCAGAAAGAGTAAAGAATTTGTGGAATGAGTACATTACATAAAATAATAAATAAATCAAAATCCCCAAACCCCATATAACCAAAACGGTAGTTTTAAAACAAGGGTTCTTAAACAATTTTACATTTATCCTCTGCAGTCTGGTTCCTGTAATTGTTGTCTATGGTCCCTTACCCACAAGGATGGGAGATCTCTGTGGCAATGGCAGCATTGTCACTACTTGATGGAGTATTTGGTTTTACTTACCTGTTACACACTTCAATCCTAGAAATCAGTAATGGACAATACTCTGTGGATAGATGATTTTCCAGCAGGCAGTGCAGAACAGCCAGCAGTTAAACCTCAACAAACCACTATGTCAAACGCTGCATCCACTTGCACAGTGCAAACATCATGGAGTGTGTCCTCTGTGCTCACTCAGGAAACATGTACAGTGCCAGAATTTGAATGTACACACTTTAAAGAAAACAAAAACCACTCACCTGTTTTCCAGCCTCGGAGCAATAATAGCAAGAAAAGGCAACCAATTTTTTTCCCTAAAGTGAAGTGTAAAAATTTTCTCTCTTACACTCAAATGTCTGAAAACGTCAGCTTCTGCTATTTTCTTTCTATACTGAAATACAAACAAATACTTAACTTCAGTGACAGTAAAAACAGCAAAAATACTTTTTCAGACTTTTAGAGACATGCGTTGTACCCAGTAAATGATTAGAATAATGATAATGGCAATGCTAATGCTAGTAATGCAGCTGTGGTTGAATCAAAAGTAGTATAAATTTATGCCTCTGAGAAGAATTTTGGACAGCTATCCCAGTAAGATATATTTAATGCCAATAGATGGAATAATATAATGGTGGTTGATTTTGTCTTCCTGTTCTAATGTCAGGAGGAAATTCAGCAGTGATAAAATCATTATATTGTTGTAAAGTAGCAAATCTGTTCCAAAGAATCAACTTAAAACTATCGTGAGGCTGATGTAACCGAGAAACTGAAGTGATATATTTCCTTCACAAAAATAATTCTGGAGGTTAGTTCTGATCTCACTAATATATTTCACTCATTAAAGCACTGGCCGTCAGATAAGGAGGAAAACAATATACAAAAATAGAGGAAGAGAGGTGATTGCACTGTATAACAGTAAGTCATGGTTCCCTCCTAAAAAGATGCTTTTTTGTTTCTGTAATGGATCTACTGGTCCCTGTGTTGATGAAATTCATTTGGAGCCCCTAACAGTGCTGTGAGCAAGTTCATAGGGCTTCTTCACAGACCCTGCTGCCCTAAGCACATCAATAGGATTGTCTGGACTTGCTTCTTGTCCATCACTCCTGAGAAGGTCTGTGATTATAAATAGAAACTAAGAAGAGTGGCACAACTCTTTGCCTAAGTTTTATTGGTCCATTGGCTTTTAATGCTCATTGAAGTCACTGAGATTCTCTGCTCAAAAATTGTTGCTGCAGTACAATTACTGACAGTTACATTGATTTCATTTTAAGGAGTTCAAATTAAAAGGAGCAGTGATAGTTTTATCTGCTGCCAGTATCTCAGAAGGAATTAGCACAAGCATGGAGAAGTATTTCGTAACAGAGATAGATTCCATGAATGGATGATGGTGACTTGTGCTTCTTGGTGGCCCTACTCAAGAGAACATTAGATGCAGGATTTCTGAAGATTAAAAAAAAAAAAAAAAAGCTTAAGAACTGGTATTTCTTTGCACAACTCCTAATTTCTAAAACCCTTTGACAGCACAGTTAGCAGGAATGCTTTTTTGATCTTCTCTTTTTTTAACATAGTTGTTGGAAGCCATGAATGGATATTAATCAAGAATTTGCTAATTCAATATCTGTGGCCTTCTCCAATGCATTTTATGTCACCCTGGCTACATAAGTATTGTAGTGTGTGTGCATGGATTGGGCACTTGGCCAACCCCCTCCTGTCACCTCCTCCCCTCCCTATGTCAGGAATGTGGTGACAAGAAAATGCCATGTACCTTGGTCTTGCCTCAAAGCTGAGCAAGGACATGAGTGAGACATGGACCTGTAAATCAAATGTAGGCCATGCACCTGGCTCAACTATTTAGGAATATCTAGTCCAGTGTAGTGGAGAAAATACTGATTCCATCTCCTAATATATTAACGTATCCATTAATATTGTGAACTATCCTGAGTGTATACAGAAGAATGAACCTTTTACCAAAAAATAGCCCATAAAACACCCAAACTGAAAGTCTGCTTCCCTGTTTTGGTGATTTACTGCTCCATTATGTTGTGGTGAAGAGAGTTGTTAGTTGCAGGGTAACATTTTACAGTTCTTTCTTCGAAGTTATGTTGCAAAGACAAATTTTTAATGAAAATATTAGAACCCATTTTTTCTTTCAGTCTCATTTTCACTACTGTTATTTTCTTTCTGTTTTAGACTATTGCCAAGTAGGAAAGAGGCAGAAAGTTGAAATGAGAAGCTATTGAAATAATAATGGTAGCACTTTAAGTGGCATTTAAGGCGACCTTAATCAATTGCCTAGAAAATTTAGATCTGATGTGTCTGAATCTATTGTCATATTTTAGGCAAAATAATTAAAGGCTCCAAAAGTATCATGCAAATCTGATTTTATCCCATAATGCATCAGCAATGGGAAAAAAAGTGTCAAAGCATTCTAAGCACTTGGATTTAATGATTTCCTGGGATGCTGAATATGCTGTTATTACAAAATCAGTCCAGTCACTTGGTACTCAAGATTGTATCTAACTTACAGAAAAATGGTCAATGTTGTAGCAGTTGTCCACTTTTCATACTCCTGTGACTATATTTTATCTTATTACCTGTATTATTTCCTAAGATTTGGAAACCTTTAGGTTAGCAGCAGTCACCATAAAATGTAGCACAACCTATTACATCAATTTTCACTTACTTTCTTCTCTCCTGAGCCCAAAAACCTGTATTGGTCTAAAATATATTGTTCAGTAGGGAAGGCATCAAGGTATGGTTTGGCAACAACAAAAAAATCATGAGCTTACCACTTCTCTTGGGAATTAAATGCTATAATCACCTTTCAGGATACTTTCTGAAAAGCTAAGTAGCTCTAGGGCTGCAACTGCAGTTAGTCCTTAAATCATTTTTGTGGTCCTTCCCCATAATCATTCAACTTCCCCAAATCCTTTTAAAACGAAGGACCTCAGAACTGTACAAAGTAGCAAAGTTTACATCTTACTGCTGCCAATGGTAAAATCAAGTCCCTGTAGTTAGAAGGTCGTTTTCTACTTATAAATCCACTGACTGAACGAGCTCTTTAGGTGCAGCATTGCAGCAGGCCTTCATGTTCACTTGCTTGTCATCTCTGGTCCTTAGGTTATTTTCAGTTCATTGCTTCTTTTTTTGTTTGTTTGTTTTCTTTTCTTTTCTTTTGGATTGTGACTAAGCTCTGGTGCAGCTCTGGTGTGGCTCTGCTGGCTACAGGGTCATAAATTGTGCAGCCAGCAAGAACGGCTGCACTCTGCTGCCCTTTGCCTCACACAGTGCTGAGAGCAGAAACTCCTGCAAAATGGGTGTCCTTAACTTTGCCATTATGCAATTACCACTTGCACTTGTGTAGAGATTCAGTTATTTATATTTTTTTTAGCTAGCAGTAAAATATTTCTTGTGCATCTCATAGGAGTACCGTGATAAAAGGCAAAGTCTCTGAGGAAGGAAAGGGCAGGGCAGGGGAGGGAAGGGAAAAGGGACAGAAAATCTCAATTAAATGGTATCAAAGATCACTGTGGAAAATATATGAGTTAAACTCAACCTCTGTCACCTTCTTCTCTGATCTAAGACTATGGTTTTCCTTGTCAGAAACACTTAAACAGAATCTTCCCCTAAATATTAAGCCACAGTCACCTTCTTAGTTCATCTTGCCTTCAAATTAATGTCAGTAAGACTACGTTATGTGAGTTTTTTAATTCCCGAGGTTTTTAAAATGCTATATTCCTATTTAATTTCTTACAAATATTTTAACAGTCAGTTCTCTTTGCAGGGAGAAAAACTCCATAGAAATATCTGACCATTATTTTAAGTGTATGCTCAGCAATTTTCCAAGTAACAGGCTCTAGATGAGTTAAAAGTTAGATATATCTCTTACTGTGTTTTGGTAGTTTTTATACCAGAATGCTTTCAGTCCTGCAGAATCTTATTATTGAGTGCTCCAGTGATTCAGGTGGGAGTTTTCTAGGATGCCATGAAGACTGCTGTGGAACACAGCAATTCATATGTTCAGTATAAGATTATGGGAGTAGCCTGTCAGGCATTAAATATGTTAACTGTGCTGCTCTGAGCCAATTATTCCAGAGTTTTTCAGGATCAAATGAGCATCTGGTCACCACAGGCATCCTTTTGATGGAATGCATGATTAGTAGTGAAACATCTACTGTGCCTTCATGTTTCTGTCAAGATACTGGAACAGACTGCCCAGGGAAGTGGTGGAATCACCACCCCTGGAAGTGTTCAAAAGGCAGGTGGATGTGGCACTTGGGGACATGGTTTAGTGGTGAACATGGTGGTCCTGGGTTAATGGTTGCACTTAATGATCATACAGGTCTTTGCCAAAGTTAATGATTCCATGATTCTGTAACATTTAATCACATGAATATGTATTACTCAGGTCATTCAACATATAATCAAATAATTTATTTTTTTTTTAATTGCCACTACCTCCAGCACTGGAAAAGCCTGCTCCAAGAAGCTTGTAAGAGGTTATGTCTTTGCAGTGAGGAGTGGCTGCAGAAAACTACAGTAAGGCCAGGGATAAAATCTATTTAAAACTTAGTGTGGGAATCATATTGTTTGTGTTATTTGCTGAATTGCTCAGTTCTGTCACTGATAAAATTTCTCACATACTCCTCTTGACTGGATGTATACATTTGTTCTTGCATCTTGCTGATGCACAGGCAGATCTAAGTTAACACATACACTGTCCATTGATATCCACAGGATTTATGTAACTGACAGAATACCCACAATTCACAAAATTCATGCTAATCCTTCCATCCAAGTCCAGCAATTTCAATTTATTTTCCTCGAAACACTTACATGGCTGAAATCAATGAACCTTTCTTGAACTTTTTGCCCTTAGCTCTCCCTCACTAAGCACTAGCTTGTACTCTCCAACAATAGTTATTTGCTCTCTGCTCCCTTGAAAGCCAAACTTTTGGTGGCTACTAAATTCGTGATCAGTTAGTCTCAAAAGGGATTATTTTGATGTATGGAGAGAAAGGGAAGCAGTGGAAGGTTGTATTTCTCTCTGGGCTGCACTGGAAGGACAATTAAAAGATCCTATTTGAATTTCTTCCTTCTTCAACCCAATAGGCCTGCAATTCTTCAGAGTTATTCAGAAACAAACTGTGAAAACTCTGGAAAGTAAATCCTCATTGTTTTACTAGACCAAGCTCTCATCTCTCTATGAAAAATAAGGATAAGTCCTCTTAAATTACACTGTTGGGGCACAGAACATGCCATATGTGTATGACATATATTCCATGATGAACAAACCAAGATTTCATTTTAATTCCATTCTACAATTAATTGCACCAGTGCTGCACTCTATTTGCTGTCCTGCTGCTGTACTTCTAAGAGTAATGAAGTGGTAAATCCATGTAAGATATGTGCCTAGGCCCAGGCAGGGGGGCAAGGTGAATAAAATCATCGATGTGTAACAGTGATACACTTTAGGGTATTCTTGGGTGTCCTGGAACTCCTCTTTCAGTGTATGAAAAGGGGGATTCTAGCCTGTCTTTGGTGAGAAACTGAAACACTACATTGCCTGTGTTGTTGCAAACAACAGAGACCTTGGATTTGTCCTGGAGACTACAGAGGGAAGTGATGAAGACTATTTTTCAGCAGGTGAAGTGCAAGTGAAGTGATGTCAGGTCACAGGACATGGGGGTTTCTCAGTCATCCGAGAGGTCAGAAGAACATCAGTCAGACCTGTGGCACAACAGACATAATTTTTGAGGCCACACCTCACCTGTGACCTGCTCACTAGGCATCACAATTAATTGCTTTTAAATGTCTTGACATAATTGGAGCAGAAAACTTAGAAAGAAATAATGGTTAAGGTGTGCAAATGGCCAAATGTGAAAAAAATCAGGACATTTTAAAGATAGAACACATAGAATATCATTGGTTATAGTGACCTTAAACAGTAACAATACAGACACAATGCACACAGCACAACAGTCTGCATGAGAATTCAGCCTTCTTCATGAAGACTTTTTTTTCTTAATCAGGGATAAGTTCTTTGTAATTTTCGAGAGGGCAATATTACTGTTATGAGGACTCAGTATACTTCAACTGTGTTCAGAAACTGTAAAATAATGTGTTTTAACCAAAGATTGTATAGTGACAGTGAAAAGTGCCTGGATTTCTCATTAACCATTTGGTTCTAATCCTAATAGGGGCACAATAGGCCTTTGAAAGAGGTTGTATCTTAGCACCATATAGTTTTGTTGAAAATAAAGTTTCTTACCATCTAAAAAGCATGTGCCAAAAGCTCTGGAGACCTCTATTTTTGTGTGAGAGACTGCACTAGATAACCATACTCGAGCTAGCAATTGTGGAACAGTGCAGTGTCTGTCAGGTTGTAAGCTGACCAGATGAAGAATTGCCAGTTTATTCTGAGGAAATTAGAATCAACAAAACATAATGGTTTCTGTTGATTTTGGGTAGCGTGTCTCAGATTTGAGGAGCTGAGAGGGGAAAGAAGATAATACTTTATCATTTTACATGCACATGTGTAGATTTTAATGTTCTGTGTTTCCTTGAGAGGAATCCCATGGTGCCAATTAACCTAACTTATTCCAAAACAATTCTCTGTTTGGAAAGAATAATTTTCATTGTGGGTGTTCCATGAAATTGTATGCCTCATACCCTGTTATTACTGAGATGTGTTCAGTGCAATTGAGAATGCCAGCTTCTTTTCCATGCTCTGTATAGATTATAGCTGTATCCCACACACAGTGCTAGATAATCCCTACTTTAATTTTGTTATGTGTACAAATCCTTTTTGAACATTTAGCGGTTTAAAAAATGTAAAAATCCATCATCTTCTGAAACTACATTTGTTAAAACCAAAAGCTGAATTTAGAAGTGATCAAAACCAATGAATAACATGGCAATTATCTAATTAAAAGGAAATTATTGCGTTTGCTGAAATATAACAGGCAGATCATGATAGCCAACACAAAATGGCAAAGAAGGAATAAAGTTACGCAGAAAATTCCATGGTTTTTAGCCAACACAGTTTCAACCACATGTTTTTCTTTAATGGGAGGAGGTTTAACAGTCCACTTAGGTTCCAGGATTCATCATCCCTTTAAGCTCTTGGACACCCCAAAAACTGTAATGAGGTCCTAAGAATCCTTCAGGGAATCCACTGGAGCTCTCAAAAACAGTCCTGTGTCCTTGGGACTTCTCTGTATTTTCCTGTCCATCAGAGCTATGATTTCCTTTTGTTACGTCCCTTGTACTGTGCCACACAGAAAAAGGCTCCTGTGTTTGTCTTGAAAGAGGTGAAAAATTGAGTAACACATTTACTTTCATAGTTAATACAGCCCAACTGCTATTTCTATATAT
This sequence comes from Trochalopteron elliotii, assembly GCA_024734555.1. Lineage (NCBI taxonomy): Eukaryota > Metazoa > Chordata > Aves > Passeriformes > Leiothrichidae > Trochalopteron > Trochalopteron elliotii. The sequence continues at coordinate 1,300,587 of JANPWX010000437.1, forward strand.
ATTTTCCCCAGATGCCACAGAACAATTTTCCTTTATATCCTCTTACACACATTTTCTCACAAGCTCTTAAGTCTTATTCCTTAGACAGGATCAGCAAGTTGGGTTGAGGGAGGAACACTTCCTCCAACGAGTACTGGTATATTATCATGTTTTCCACCCATTTTATCCCCTCTGCAGTAAAAGTTGGACAAATGATCTGCCCCTAATTAATGGTTTATATACAACTTTAGCTTTAAAAAGCAGTCAGAACTAATTTTTCCCATTACCAAAAACATAAAAAGCTCCAAAAGATGAAACCACTTAGTAGCTGACACTTATTTTTCTTCATTGTCAGTGTCTGCCTACATTCTCATATTGCTGGAATTTTTAAAGAAATTATTCCATAAATCTCAATAAAGTAATATTCTCTCTTAGATTTAATTTGGAAAATGGAATATACAATCTGTGGGAGAGAGGTCTACAAAATACTTTCAACCATTTGTTTTCCATTTACAGCAGATACTTTTTAAAACCTTGATCTATCTTCACTGGCTTTGGATTGCAATCCCTACAGCTGAATTGCAACAACTTTAATTTATGTAATAATCATTATTTTTATGCTAACTGAATGCCTTGAAAAGAAATAAAAGAGGGAGTAAATCACCCAAAAACTTTTATATTTTTGGCATTCTTAAAAATTTGGTGAGTCTCCATCAGCTGGATTCTCAATCACTTAACAGCCCAGAGACAACACACAAGTGGTAATCGATACGTGGATCTGAGTGATGCTGTAGTGTAAATGAGGTTTTTTTATTAGCAAACCACATAAGAAAAGTACTTATTGAGCTCTTCCTTAAAGAAAATACATACCTCTCCACAGCAAACTGGATGCTTAATTGTTAGTAATGAATGTAAAATGATGATGTACACCTCACAGAGGCTTTGTTGAAGACGTGACCAAGCACTATTGACTCTCTTTATCAAGTAGCAGACTGTGTTTGGGGCTGTTAAAACCTTGAGCACTCTAAAGATCTCATCAAATCAATAGAATCTCACTCAGGTCAGAAGAGAGGCGATGTGAAGCCATGGCAGCTCCCATTGCTGCTGTTTTCCTTCCCCATAATGGCCTTACAAGATATGACAGGACAATATTATCAGCACAGGATTGCTCCAGTGACTTTTTGAGGGAAAGAGCAAGAAGTCAGTGAGTGCTCTCATGTAGCAGGCAGGTGTGTGCCTGTGTAAATAAACCAGAAGATCAAATAAACCTTAACAAGCCATGTAGGAGATTACTTTGCCTTGCTCCTATGGTGACTTACAGATCACAGCCCTGCCAAACCCGGGGTAGCTCCAAACATTTTGTCCAAAGTCTGAGGCAGCAAACAAATCCAAAAGTAGGGAATATTAGGGAACTGCCCCAGAGAAACCAGTCCCTGTGAGGTTCTACCATTCTGCTAGTTCTCCCTCACTGGGAAAAATCAAAATTATTTTACAGACAGGATCCATGTTTCTCCAAAGGCCTGTGGGGCTGGGAAGGCTGCAGGTAAAATTGGATCAGATCCTTTATTTACAAGTGTTTGGTAAAGAAATGTGTAATGGATTACTTAATTAAAAAGTAATGCCATCCTTGAAGCAGAGGCATTGAAAACTGTGTTTTTTCTGTAGTTTAGTGAGTCAGCATTTTGTAACTTGCAACATTTTACAGTTCTTGTAGAGATGCATTCTCCTTACAAATTATATGGTCCATTAAATTTTTTTTTCTTTTAAAATAGTATATTAAACTTATATGGTACAAATAAAAAACCAAAAGGAACATGGTTCTATACAATCCACATAATCCCCTATTTTGTAAAAAATGCATATACATTTCATCAATGTATATAAATTTGATTTTATTTTACCATCTGCATAAATATTTCAACTTCCAGAACTAAGTGTTTTAAGGAAAAAAAGGTAGCAAATGACTAGGTGAACTTAATTTTCTCCTTACTGACCTAGTAACTTCTGAAATCACTTTATATGAATGTTGGAAAAAAACCCCAAACCAACAAAACAACAACAACAACATACAAACAAACACCCCAAAAAACCCACCAAGCAAAATTAATGAAGGAATATTACTCTCAATCTGAGCAGAACTAAAGTTACTTTTAATAAGGCCTAAGAATTCCTTTATTCAATAAAACAAAAATGTACCTTCGACAACCCATGAATAATTTAGGTGAATTGAAACATAATGAACTAGAATCCTTGGTACTTAATTCTATTTATTTGATTTCCTTAAGTGTTGTAGTTCATCAAAGTAGAAATTACAGATGATTTCATGAAAGTGAAGAGAATGTCTTATGCATGTGTTAGAAGTTCTAAATGTGCAGTGAAGGGGAGGTTTTTGGGGGGGGGGGGAAAAAACTTTAAAACTGAAGCACTGGGTTTTAAAACAGAGTCTGCAATGTGCTGATTTGGTCAGCAAATGTGTATGGCCAGTAAGCAGTGATAAAGCAGCAAGTGCAAAGGGTATTGCTGTGTTATAGTATCACTCTGTCTGGAGTATTCAGAGAAGCTCCCAAGGCTGGGCTGCACAAAACTTGCACTTCTTCCATTATGTTTCCTTGTTTTCTGTGTGAATTCTCCCCATTTACAAAAAGGTAGAATAGTGTTTTCTTAATGCTGTCCTCAAGCACACAATTCTTCATTTAATCAAAAACTAGTGGAATTAGGATTTGTGTTCAACTGATTAAAGGTCTGGGTCCATGATACTTTGTTTCAGTTCTAGCTGTTTGAAACTTTATCGTCTTAATTTTGAGACTGAACATACACTGTGTTGTTCTAATTGCACTGGCTTTTTGCAAAGAACTTTGTACTGTACTCAGCCAAGTTACAGGGTTTCCAAGATCATGGTCTTGGCTCAGGATAAATGGAGCCAATGAGCTAAACAAATTCCTGCTTTCTTGGTTCTTATAGTACGAGAAAAATGGAAAGAGCAGGATACTTTTACTGCTTTGTACAAGTGAAACAATCCTGGAAACTGAAAAAATGTAAGTTAGCTGTGTTTATGTCAGGAAGACACACTATTTTAGAAATTATTTTTAGCTTTCTTTCGAAATGTGAACCACAAATTATAACATTAATGAAGCAAACCTTTCTTTCTTGGAAAATTTAAGAAAAGTTCGATTTAAAATAATCAGTTTGGGATTTAAAATAATGAAGAAACTGAGTCTAGTACAGACCAAATACTGTGTTCTCATAATATGTAATAGTAACAGCTCTGTGTTGAACGAGGAGACACATGTCTATATTTGTTTTAACTTCTATTATTGAGAATGCTTTTCTAATGAGATAGATTTTAAAACTGGGGTTGAAATAAATGAGTAATGGAAAAAAAAAAGAGAAGGGACTTCTAATCAGGAAAACAGTGTACATTCTTTCAAAGTCATGTTTATAAGTTCAGAGAAGCAGTGGATCTAGTTCAAAGACAAACCATATTTCAATCTGCTTTTCAGAACTACCATATAGTTCACTACTAAAGTTTGTTTTCAGCTGAATCTTGGCCCAACAACAACTAGTTACTTGAGATACATTACTGGGCATCATCATGGGCTTTCAGTTGTAAGGTATCACAATTTCTACGGAATACTGAAAGGGCAAACCTAGTCTTGATGCAGATCTTGAGCAAAATATATGAGCTGATTCAGGAAGTTAACGTGGTTGAGCCACTAACTAAAAGTGACCATAATGTAATTAAGCTCAACATCCTCCCATGGGAACGCACCATAAGGTAATAATATTACAGTACTTTTCAAAAAAGGAAGATTTTTATATTGAGGAAGTTAGAAATAGCCTGAAGGGGAAAGTTAGGAAATTAAAATCCATAGAAGCAGCATGGAGGTTCTTTAAAGGTACCTTATTAGACTTGGGGAAAATATGTATATACTGGAACAATCAGGAATCAAGAAGGTGAGAAATATTACGAGGTACAAGGGAATGTTCAGGCCCCCAAAAAATAATAATCCTATAATAAAATGGAAATCCAACTCAAGTGGCACTAATAGAGCAGAATATAAATTCAGAACACCAGAGTAAGGGTTATATCCTGCCATTGTTTCACTGACAGAGTAAGTAGGAGTTTCCCATAAATATTCATGGTAAAACAACATTCTGAGGTTTGAGAGGAAATTTAAAGGATAAATAGGGAAAAATACAGAGAATTTTTAAGAACATCGTGATAGAAGAACTTCCTCAAGCTAGGTGATGATCTTTGGCAGAGGCTGGTTAGGTGGACCAATGGAGTATAAAAGCAAAAGATACAACTTGATTTCTTTCCATAAGAGAAAGTAAGAAAAGCACATCCTATACTTGGTGTTTAACATCTGCTGCTTTTCCACCTGTAGGATAAGAAGGGAAGAAAAAAAAAAAAAAAAAGGGGAGAAGAAAAATCATGGAAAGTACCAGCATAAATTACCCTGAAAATAAGTGCTCTAAAGCACAAACTGAAAATTTGAGTAGTTAAGGTAATGAAGCTGTGCTATGTGTTTTTACAAAATTTCATCTTTGAGTCGAGCTTTAAAAGGGCTCTGAAGGTCATCCTGCAAATTAACAGAGAAGGGAGAACAAAAAATCCTAGATGAAAAATTAGGAGAATTGTGAAATTAGGGCCAAAAAAGCATCTTGTTTATATATTAATTTCTTGCCACAAACAGAATGCTGTCAAAAAATCTGTATGATAATGAAGAAAAAGCAGTTTATATTTCTAGAAGTTTTTATTTGGTGTTTCTGAAGAAAGTGGTATGAGAGATTGCTGCTCATGCAATAAAAACACCCTGTTGTGGTTCTGACTGCACTCAGGCAAGAACTGCACTATACCAATGCTTCTGGACATATCTCCAGTACACTTCTAAATTAGGAGTGAAAAACAAATAGAAGAAATAAATAATCCATATCTTTAGAATAATTTTAAAAAGTGTAATCTTGTATTGCTTCCAGGAAATCAGCTGTTATTTTGAAAAGTTCATAACTAAGTGTCAGAATTTGCTGGTGATACAAGATTGAGTGTGTTGGAAGGAAGTGTAGAGAAATTTTTTTAAATATAAGTAATGAAACAGCATAGTAATTCAATATAACATAAAGAATCTTTCAATACACAAAGAGCTCTCTCACCTTATTCTGTTCTATCCTGGAAAAAATATAAGAAGTGCCAGTGACAATTCCAAAAATCTAACCAACTATAAAAAGCAGGTATTGAGCCATATCTAAAAGACATATTTGGGTATTGAACACTGTCACTATTTAACTCAGCAGCATCCTCAGCAGTATAGCAAGACACAATTGAATAAAATAGTATTGAAAAGGGTTATGATGGTATCTAAAAAGCAAGATCAAGCAGAAATAGGTGGAGTAATATATTTCAGAGAAGGCAATATTGCCCTTTCATTCTGTTTTTTCTTTGATGAAAAAGTTTAACAAATTGAATGGTCACACTTGAAAGGAATGACATTTGAGCAACATAATCACTTGTCTGTTACATGCTGCTGCTTTGATGGTTTTGATTAAGCACCAATTAATGAAATATTTGCCTGTAGCTTTCCTGCTACTATAATTTATTATGCAATTGTTTACAAAAAATACAGCACCCATGTGGCAGTCCTGATAGGGAATTGGGCCAGCTGTCAATAAAACTGGGTGCAGGTAGGTCCTATGTCTGCTGGTGTGGTAGCCTGTAGAACAATGAGTTTTAATTTTTGCTTCAGATTCCTTGTCCAGAAATAACGTAGTGTCAGTGTTGTTTTTTTGTGTGGGACAGAACCAAGCATCTCAAAAATAGCTTTTCTGTAAAACTGGTATGCTGCAAAGCTTGGTGACTTGATAACTCATTTAGGCTACCAGACTCACATGTACAGGCTGGTTTTTATCAGGGCTGGATGCAATAGAAAACATTTCCAAGAATTGTCGAGGTACGCTTCTGGGGAAGCTTATAAAATTACAAAAGATTGGACACAATATACAATATTACAATTAAATTCAGTGAGGCAGTTTTAAAGGCAAATATAAAGTCAATGGTCGTTGCTCACAGAGACCTGCTATGCTACTGCATGAAATTAAATATTGTTTGGTAAAAGGGACTCATTGCTCTATGTAGATCAAGGACATTCTCCGGGATATGCAAATTACAGATTCTAGTCCCTGTCATGAATCAAGTGCAGAATTCCTCTCCTGATTCTAAGGAAGGTTGTTTGGAAACCTTCTCAGTCAAGACTAGAAATTCTAGTAAAAACAGAAAAAGAAAAGGTGAAAAAGTCCATAACAACAGAACAAGTAGCTTGATAGGTTAAACCTTTACATTTGATGCCTCAATTTTTTTTTTTTTTAACCGATTAGGGTTTTCCAACAATAACTGCCACAGAAATGTTTTGCCAAAAACCCTAGACTAGCATAAGAGTCACAGACTCTCTCAGAGGATGATTACACTGGAGATGTCATTCTCTAATTTCATTGCCACACTTAACTACCCCACTTGCAGAACAAGGTCCCAAAGCCTCCTGGGCTGAACAAGCCCCATTCTGGAGGCCTCTCCACAGAGGACAAATGCTCCAATCCCCAGCCCCCCTTCACTGGGCTCACTGTGGTGTAGTGACACCACTCTGGTGCTGAGGGGCTGCAGAACTCAGAACTACAGGTGCAGTGTTCTCTCTGCAGCCTCCTGAGTGCAGAGAGGAGGGAGGATGATGGGTTTCTCTGCTGCCTTTGCTCTTGTTAAACAGCCCAGTCTGTGGCTGGTTTTCTCTGCTGCCAGGGCACTCTGCTGGCTCACGTTCAGTTTGCTGTCTGCTGAGACCCCACACTCCCTTTCAGCAGAGCTCTCCCCAGCCAGTCACTTCCCTGCCTGCATTGTTGCAAATGTAATGGGATCTGGAGAAGAAAAAGTCTGCAGGAATCTCTGTCTGTAGTTCCGATTCACTCCTTCTGGCTTGGGCTATCCAGTCAAAGGTAGTTCTTCCCCAGCACAACAAAGATCAAGGTTTCTGTTTAAAAACTAGAATCTAGAGATAGCCCTCCTGATATCTCACTTATCCTTCAGTCCCCCACCACAAAACCCATCAAGCTGCTTTAAATACTGTAAGGTTTAGAACTTCATATCAGGCTGACTCCTCTCTGTCTTAAGAATTGCTTTAATTCCTCAAACAGCAGTATTCAAATGAAATTTGCCAAGTGTATGGATGTGCATCAGAGTTCAGAACTGATAGATGCTGTGATGCTGCTGACTTAATGGCTGTGAACTACAGATGTGCATAGAAGGGTATGAAAGAAGCCTCAGCACTCACACTATTGCCACTGAAGACTGTCCTTTAAGGGGTTGATTTTCAGAACTCTTAATCACTGCTGTAACCAGATACTTAGACTTGAATATTTATTATATACGTAAGGCATTAAATACTTATTGTGATTTATAGCTTGGGTTAGGATGTTATTTTTAAATAAGCCATGTAAAGTACCTTCAATCCTGTCCATTCACACACACATGAGGCAGACTCCAAAATCATGAAATTAGCTTAAAAGCCACGTGCTTAAAATGTCCATTTGAAAACAAGAGGAGTGGAAATTTGCTGCCTCCTTACTTTTTAGTTTGATTTGTGTTCTCAGACTTCTTCCTGCAATCAAGAAGTCTGAAGGTTTCAAATTAAAAAGCTGGAAACCTACTTGCAGTGCTTTATTCTACTAATTTCAGCTTTCAATACACCTCCTATACTTCTCAAGGCTTGTAATTTAATTGCAAGCATTGGCTACACGACATACTAAGATGTGTGCACACAGCTATGTAGCTGAAAATTCCACAACATAATGAAATATTAGTTGTAATTAACAAGAGACTGGATTGCTGAGGTTCTGTGGCATGCCTGCAAATGTTTGAGCCCACATTCCTTCCATACAGTCAGCTCTGACAAGGCTCATAAGTCCCTCATGCAGTGAGACTGTGGGAAGAGCCCATATGGGCAGAGAGCAGGGGAACCTGCTGGTGTTCTGGAGAATGTCTGCTTTGTTTCAATCTTCAGAGCAGAAAGGGCAATTTTCATATTACACTTATTACATTTCGTGTGTCCCTGGGAGATTTTCCTCTATCAGTTCCAAGAACAATTGCAAGGAAATATTTCTGAGTTTATGAATTTGTAGAGGAAGTGAATTTACCACTTTTAAATATGTTTAAGCAGCTACATTTTTATTCCTCAGATATAGCAAACTGTGTATAGCCTGTCATTTTTTCAGAAGTTACTGTTCCTTTTCTCCTAAGGGAATATGGTTTCTGTAGCTTTAGTGAGGCTCTATTAATTATTACATACCTCATATTTCTAAAGAAGAAATTATGTTTATGTCAGCTATTTTTCTTTCAGTAATTGTTCCATTCAGTCCTTAAGCATAGATTGCAAATGTGTGAATTTCCTATTCCTTTTTGGTGGGGAGGGAGGGTAATAGAAAATGTTGGCATTTTTCAAAGAATAACATATCAGTGTATTACAATATTCTGACAACTCTAGTAATATTTTCTACTTTGAATTTGAATAACTGTCACATTTAGCTAAAGTCCATTCAAATGCAAAAGTGTAAATAATGACATCATTTAAAACAGATGCCCAAGTCTTACAACAACAACAACAAAATCGGGAATAATGAATAATATTTACTTAAATTTCAAGTTTATATTAAGTAATGCAATGGACTGTTTGAAAAAGCTGTCAGGGGTCTTTGGAATAAATTGGTCCACATCATTTGTGTACTGCTTATCTTTGAAAGATGACTTGAAAGATACAATCCCAGTCAATAATTCTGTTACAAATTAACTCAACTGGTAGATATTTGTCTAAGGACAAGGATGCTGATGAGCCAGTCATGCTGGAGCAACAAAAAATGAGTCCATGACTCCTCTAAAACGTTTTTTGATTCCAAGAAGCCTTTGCAGACCAACTGTGATAAATGTGCATTTGTCACATGGAAGGGAAAATTGTTTCCTACATAAAACAATTATGATGATGCTTATTTCTTTTAGAAGAGAGCAGCACCAATGAGCATGGTTCCTTTCTTCATGTGAGCCCAAAGACTCGGGACTGAAACTTTGGTTCTTACAGACAATCACATTTTTGACAAATTGCTACTGCTGTCCTCCTATCATTCCTGGACTGTTTGGGGTTTGGTTTTGTTTTGTTTCAAACAAGCTACAAGGATGGCTTAACTTCAGAGAGATTTTCTTAATGAAATCCATTCCACCCAGAAGGTGTTCTCTCTAACAAATGGGAAACATCACTAAATTTAACCCAAAGTCTGAGCATATGGAAAGCTACATAGATGATGTCAGACATTACAAATATTATTTGTACTTGCTAGTTTACTTCAAGGGAAATTATGAGAATGACATCATAATGATGACTGACTAATTTTTATTAGTGTTTTCCCTCTGAAACTCTAGACCTAGAGTTATAAAGAAAAACAGCTTTTAAAATGCCATATCTGTTATTCTTTTCTAACACTGTGATTTTCTTATTTATAAAAGATATTCATATTTTAAAATACCATAGATACTATCAGCTCTTATTCTACCCCTTTGACATGTCAAATATTTTTTGTCAAAAAAAGAAAAAAAGTTACTATATAATGCTCATAAAAGATAGGAAATGATCACATCTTCTTTTAAATTAATTGCTGCTTGGGTTGGCCTATGAACCTATAAACTCTGCTGGAAGAGTTGCAGCTAATTTCTTTACAACAGTTTCTTACTCTGGGAGTGAATTATGCTGATGAAGGGGTGATGACCAGCTTAGGAATAGTGATATGTTCCTGCAGTCAGCAAAGACAAATCACAGGGTGCCACAACTTTGGAAACATCCAAAATCCACAGAACCTGTAGAGCTCTATTTTACAGCAAGAAACCCGGTATTGCAGGGCTGTGTAAGTGCTTTTTGCAAAGGTCTGTTGGGTAATTTTGCTGAGGACCTCTTCTTACAGGATCAGCTCCAGCTCTGCAGGTGCTCTGTGTTATCTTCAGAGCCAGAGACAGCAGCAGCCAAGGACACCTACAAAACAGTGTCTCCCACGGCAAGGCAAGAAACATTCTTCAAGCCCAGACAAAGGGCATCCCTACAGGAACAGTGTGAGAGTCATCAAGGGATGAGATACGATGGTTCCAGTCAGTAGGGACTCCACAACTAAAACCTGGTGGGTGGCACAGCAAGCCAGAGAATTGTGGAGAATTCCCCACCCTATTTTTAGGAACTCAGTACCACTGCATTCCTGGGCTCTTTACTGAGGACAAGATTAGGCCACAACACCACAAATTTCCATGACCGTGTTAGTATCTTTCTCCAAATGCTCTTGGCCCATTCAGCACCGTGTTTATGGTTGACCTCAAAGGCAATGGTCTCATCAGTGTGTTTATAATTGAGAATGTTCTTAGATGTTATACATATTAGGACCTTTGTTTATCTGTGAAGACTTGTTTTCATGAGAAATTAATATTTATGGTGTCACAGTGCTTACACACTTAGGGTACTTTAAATGCTGTGCTCCAATGGAGCCATCATATTAATGAATTAATTTCATATGCAAAATTCAAAGATGAAATTAGTATCAATAATCCCTGCCAGATCTGCATATTTGGCTGTGATTTCTGGCATAAAGTGATGCAGTCAGTCGCCACCCCCACGTAGATATGTTTGCATTAGGTGTGCAAAGGTGAAGTTCACAATGTGACTCCCATGGCTGAGTTAAAGTCCCACTGGTAAAGCTTTTGAGAAATTGCCCCCTCAGTTTTTGTCACCTTCTTGCCTTAGCAATGCTGAGTGAATGTCTAACTGCTCTTATTTCACTCCAGTGTAAAGCAGATAAAGTTCAGCAAATACCTAAGGCTTGGTACCATCATATGGCATTATAAATTTTTACTTCCAGAAAATCCAGCAACATCTGCCATAAATGATGTGTGAGTTCAAAGATACCCCAAAACAAGAGGTCTACGTCATATCAATGGCATCATTCAGCTCAGCACAAAAGGGAAGTTAGTTCTGAGACAGATTTGCAGAGCAGCTCTAAAGAGAGCTACGCCACCATGTAATGGGCCTATGCTCCAAGGAATGCTCCCCTAACCAGCCCCATTTGTAAATGATTTTCAGGATAAAAATGAGTATATGATCTGTAATAGATAATAAACAGCTAATCATTACATTATACATACCACATTAGTTCATTTAGATACATTTATTAAACCTATTTTATATATGACTTATGTTAAAGCATTCTATTTTATCAAGGATTCAAAGGGATTAGAGTTTAATTTGTTATTTTAGTATACTATACCTTTAAATTGTTGACATATAAGTTGTATAAATAGAAACACCATAAATCTCTTAAAAAATGTACCGTAAATTTTTTATGTACGACCTTTAAGTAACAGCAGTCTGTTGCATAACTCTGCAGGGGAAGTCACATGGTGGAAACCTCATATTTCCTTAAATTTATGGTTGTTTCTTGGTGGTCTAAAAGATTTCTTTCTTTTTTTTTTTTTCCTAAAGTTGTAATCTTAGTAAATTGTTTAATGTTTGGTCTAATGCAGGTCAATGTAAGTTCTTATTTAGATTTATAATAGGAAATATATAATGTCAGATACCAATGAAGCCTGGCTAATAAAGTCAAGGATACCAGTGTTATGTTTCATTATAATGATGTGAAGATAATTCCTTTAGCTGCATAACCACCACGTTAGCTACAGACCATAAAATAATCTTTATGAAATCTCAGGGTAAGATTAATTAAAAGAAAAGTCTCCATTTTTTCCTCCTCAATCAGAAGCATTTTTGATTGATAAGTCCCCTCATCAGCATTGTATCAGATCTCATTTACTGACACCAAAAATCAAGTGAACGCTGAAGTGGGGACAATTGGCTGCCTCATGTTATCCTGTTGTTTTGCACTAGAAAAAAAAATCAGTGGAGTTTGGGCATGTGTCTAAATACTTGCTGAATTAGGGCCTTATGAAACAAAACTTTATATTAAGGTAATGATCACTGCCATTACTTAGAGAAAATTTTACACTTTCCAGCTCCAAAAGAGTTTAGTTTACACTCAGAGCAGTGTTATCAGCATCAACAGAAAAGGTCTGCCTCAAGTTAAACATGCAAGTGAACGTAAGTTGCGTGAACAAGAAGAAATTATTAGTGGTTTTCCACCTCCACTGAAATCCTCAGAATCCAAAACAGGAATTTACAACACTTGGCAGAATAAAAATTAAACCCCACTCAGAAATGTCAATATTTAAAATACGTAATACAACCATAATTTAATGAGTTCTTTAAAAATACACACAGCACATACGTGAGGTGGAGTTTTCAACCCCCTTTTCCCCAGCAGTGGAATCAAATGTTGCAGGCATAACAACATTCGTTTATTCTTTACTATAAAATAAATCCTTCTAGATAGTTCAAAGACCATTTATTTAAGCCTTAAGATATGCAAATCAAACATGTGTGCACTGTTTATATCCACTCATGTTCCACTTTTGGGGCTACAAAAACAATTACATTTGATGAGACTTTAACCTACAAGGCCAAGGAAAACTGTGTTCACCTACATGCTGGATGCAAGTGTATGTATTGAATATGTGCATAAGGCATAAGCATAAACAGCTTGGAAAATCCAAGCCCTGCACAGCCATAAATTCTCCCCTGAGAGGCAGATGTGCAAGGCAGATGTGCACGTTCCACAGGAGATGCAAGTGAAAGCAGTGCTTTGTGTGTCCAGCCTAGCAAAGGATGAGGGCAGGTCTAGACTGGACATGAGGAAGAAATTCTTGACTGTGAGGGTGAAGATACACTGGCACAGGTTGCCCATCAAGCAAAGATACCCAATGGTGTGCCTTCAGTGTCTTAACAATGTGTGGTCCAACAGGCTTTGGTCATCCTGTCTAAAGGTCTCAGGTGCTATGCAAGTTCAATGCCTACTGAAAAAGAATGGAAAATTAAAGAATGAAAATTCTCTCTTTTCTCTTTTTTGGGTTCAGACTTCTGTATAAGCACTAAAACAATTAATACATGTTAAATAAATATCTCCAGGAGTGCCTAACAGTGAGAAATCCGACATGTCAAAAATCTGCTGAAAACCAAATTAAGACCAAGATACAATAACAGCCATTTTACAGTCATCGTATGAGCATTGCTCAGTTAAGGAACAGGCAATTTGTAAAACGAGTGTCTTTGAGCCTGGAACAGGGTTTATCCAGAATCTTAATAGACATGAAACACTAGCAAACCTTTTACTATCTTAATAATTTTCTTCAAAAAGAGCATTTAGAGCCTGAACTTAGAGGCAGGATGATAGTACGCAAGGCTAGTCTGGAGCAGAAGGCAAATGTGCACCAAAAAGAGAGTCTGGATGTTTTTCCTATCCATGCAAGGCATTCATTATCCTCACAAATAACAGAAAAATCAGCACTGCTGGGGCTTTCACAAGTAGATGAGGGTGTCAAGGGAGAGGCAAAAATCCATCCCGCAGGCAGCGAGTCTTAGGAACCTCAGAATGCTGGCAATGGCTTCGTTAGAAACCAGAGAGCCTTCCTATGCCAAGAACAGACACTAAAATCTCAGACAGTTAATGCAAGAACAGGACAGAGAGGAGTGAGAATATTCTGAGATTTTGAAAACATACTCTCACCAAGTGTGGACTGAAAGGTTCTCAGAAAGGGCCAAATGAAATATTTCATTTCAGTGTTGACATTCTTTTAACTAAAACTAATTTCTAAACTGAAAACAGCTCACTGAAATAATCAAAATTCCCACTTTTACAAGTATTAGAACTGGATGTTTCAAGAACTTCAGAACTATTTCATTTTTTGCCCCCCAAATACAGCATGTGGGACAAGCAAACCTCCCTTTCCATCAGGGAAAGCGGGGGCTTGGACAAATCAGCATTTTCCAACTCTGTCTTTATTCAGAGAGCTTCCAGCCATTTGCACTGAAGACATTTTTCATAGTAATTTACTGGTTGTCTTAGGACAAATGAGTTCTGAAGTTCTATGTCTGCATCAGCTATTGACGCACACAAACATATTCCTCCAATTATTCCATATGCATGCAGTGCCTCACCCTATTTCATTTTTATAACTGTGCATGCTTAACACATTCCTTCTTTGCAATGTCCAAAACTATCTTTGCATTCTCAACAAGAAACATATTTCTCATTCACACATCTTGGGCCAAACCCAGATGGTATTAGTTTCCTACAAGGGTATTTCCTGTATGTCTGAATTGTCAACACGGCTGTGGATTGCCATCATTCTCCTCTTATATACAGATTCTAGTCATGGAGAGCAAACCGTATATCCTCCACCACCCTGGTTTTTCCACTTGGCACATTTCATAAAAATACTCCCGTCTCTCTTCAAAATATTAATATTTTTCTCGCTGTTTTAGTTGAGAGGTAAAGACAAGGCCTATATGAGGGATCCACAAAAAATGCTGGATTATTTTAGCTTCCTCAGGTGTTCATGAAACGTCTGTGGAAAATATCTGGATATATCTCTGGATTTATTTACTCCTCCTTTTCAGGTAGCTGGCAAAATACATATATTTTTTAAGACTTACTTAAAGAACTAAAATAATTTGATTGCTTAAGGTAGTATTTAAAGCCAAGCTCAACTGCAGCAGTGTAGGTAGGTTGCTCACTGGCCTTTCTGCCCTTGGGCTGCTCAGCTTCTGGGGCACTGGGAGGTTGATGGGATTGGCAAAGAACCAGGCAGAAAAATCCTTGGGCAGTATCAGAGAATTCAAACACATTTTTCTTCCCAGCTCCCATTCAGTACCTTTTCAGAAATGTGAGGGTTCAATGCTTAAATGTGTTTCTGACCCAGGTACAAACATGATGCACATGCATGATTTTTGTTCAAAAAATGCAATCATAGCCTTTTTTGAATTATTTCTGGCTGCATTTGTACCAGGACTCCAAAAAGTGCAGCCCTTATATTTCAAGGAGATTGATTTTAGATAACAAATACAGTTCCAATGCCCACATTCACATGTGGAAGCTTAAAACTCAGTAGCAGATGCTGGACACCTTCATGGGTTTTCTGTTTGCATTTGTGTCAATACAACAAGACCATTTACTTTTTGGAACAGCTGAATGGCCAAAGGATGTAGGTATAAACAATTTCAATACTGAAGTAAGAAGACATACCACAGTGACCTAGCCTTCATCCAGTAGTGCTGTTGTATGTCCACTGGTAAAATCCTGAAGAACATTTACAGAGCTTCTAATACAAAGTGTGACTTTGCCTATTATGTTTAGCTTAATAATTACTGAGAAAATCAGCAACACATGCAACCAGCATTGGCTTTGAAGATATGACATGTTATTATCAAAACTATGCTGAATGGTGTTTCTAAATATAGGCTGAAATATGCCTCTCCATGCATCCAGATTTCAGAGTCCAAAAGTTCTTTGGATATTAGAGAGCAGAATAGCATTTGCTTTATCACTAGGATTTGCACACACATTAGTTGGCAGCTGAAAAATAGTGACATGTTCCCATCTTTTGGGGCCTGCAGGCAAAGCCTTACATTCTACATGGGGTCTCTGCCCTCAGGAGAGAACCTCAGACAACATCATAGGTGGAAGATAAGCATTAATTGCAGTAAACCTTTTCTTACCCTTCCTGTCTCTCTCCTGTGTTTTTATGCTACTTGAACTTCTATGCTTCAAATTGTCTCCCACTCCCCTACTTAAAACCATTCAGATCATACAATTTTCCAGTTTCTTACAATAAGAAGAAAAGGAGGTTTGAAATATCTTGTAGAAATCACTTTAGAGCCTTTCCTAAGTACCTTCAGAGCCTTAGTGACTAAAGCCAGAAATTTGCTTAAGAAGTAACCTTCAGTGAAGAATACTTTTATATTTACAGCAAAGATGAGCATCATTTTATAAGCCATGGAACTCACTCTTCTCTCAAAGCAGTGACAGAGCTCTTAAGGGCCACAGTTTAATCCAGGTTGTGTTGCAAACATGAATGATTATCATGGTAATACTTGGCAAAGAAATACGAATGGTGTGGACTGAATGAAGTGCCTCTAGCCCTTTATTAATCTCTGACTAAAGGTATCCTGTTCAAGGGGTGTTTTATAGAATTCTTTTAACCATTTCTTCTGCAAGATGCAATTCTGGCACTTGCTGAGCAAGTTTTAACATCCATTAGCATACAGACTACAGTAAGGACATGGAGACCAATCTAAGTTAAAGTTTTTCTCCTTCAAGCTGGCTGTGATTTTCTGTGTTCTCCCCCAGCCC
Source organism: Trochalopteron elliotii (assembly GCA_024734555.1). NCBI lineage: Eukaryota > Metazoa > Chordata > Aves > Passeriformes > Leiothrichidae > Trochalopteron > Trochalopteron elliotii. The sequence continues at coordinate 1,316,871 of JANPWX010000437.1, forward strand.
CACAATATTTAAGCACATAGCTCATGTGAATGTACTGTTCCTTTTGCAACCAGAAAAAGCAAATATCTGCTCTAATAGGTGACAGTTCAGTACTGAGAGCCAAAGGAGAAAGGCAGAACTGTTTGTAAGAGTAATGTCATCATGGCATATTCCCATTTGCATCCCTCTTTTTTGAAACGAGCTATTTTTAATGCCTACAATTAGACAGATCAACATTTCTGGTTTTAATTTAATGCAGAGAGTATGATAATTACTGTTATTCTGTTCTGAATTATATCCCTAAATTTCCATATAAAGTGGTCACGGTAAAACAGCATGAATTTGTTTTCGATTATCGGAGTATAGAATTTGTTGTAGGTTCGTTCATTTTTCATAAGCACTGTCAAATTTGCTCTGTGTCACCATACATCCTTTCTTTCCCCCTCTCTCAGCAGAAAAGAAAATAAGTCTTATAGCTCATTTAAAGTGCTGTAGACTTTTTTATGGACATTTATTAAAATTAGCAGCTCAGGAAGATCTTTGCATGATAGAAGGATTTTTATTTTTCCATAGTATATTTTTATCCATAGGAAGGACAAAAGTGACAGCAGTGATTGGCTGAAATGTCATGCCATAAAAAAAAGCAACTTATGTATTGAATTGTAATTCTTAGAGCCTTTTGACAACTCTATGCCATTAATCTGTATTTGAAACAAAATGAAAAAATGTATTTAATGTGCTACTGAAAAATAAAGATAAGTTTTATATACACAGTGAGGGAAGGAGAGCATAAGAAAACCAGAAGAGATGGAAAGGATCATAGTCACATTAGAGCATTGGTAGAACAGCAAGTCACTAATAAGATTAATTTGTATTGTTTGTGTGTTTACAGAAAAATAAAGTCAGATGGCATCAAAATAGAGTGTAAGTTTTAAAAAGTCATTCTTGATTGGAAGAGGTAAAGCCACAGTTTGGGTGACTGGGAAAAAGGATTATTAGTGTCTTGTGATCGTGTCATGTATTTGTGTATGTTAATGGAACATGGTCTGTTCTCTGTGGGGCATCACCTGAGCCAATTTTATTGGACTGCCCACTGAAAGAGAGTTGTGAAATTTGCCTTTATCGCAGAAGTGGCATGGAAAGGTGGGTAAAGCTTCAGAGCAACAGAAAGGAGGAGGAAAAAATACAAAGGTCATCAAGTCTATTCTCCCCTATTAATGAAGGATTTTCATGGTCAGTAGATTTCTGAACACTTACTGCATTCTCATTCACTGGAAGGAAGCTTTCTCACTTTCCTGGAAGGCTAATTCTGCAGCACAATAGACCTCAAACCAATGCAGCAGAAGACCTGTCAGGGAAAGACAGTCTGTAGTGGAAGAATGCTGAAGAGGAAAAGTGTAGGAGAGCAGATATGCCAAATAAATAAATAAAAGACCAGAAAGTGGAGGCATGCCAGGGAACTGAGAAGGAGCCATGCTTATTTTTTACCTTCCCATAGTGGCCTCCGCTGGTGAACCACTCACTGAGTTGCTGGTGGAATGTAAAGCTTCCTTGAAAATAAATCCAGCTGGGGACAGAGGTGGAATCACCACCTGTGTTCCCAGAGGATAAATGCTGCTTACAGCTCAAGAGGCCTCTGTGGTGCAGGAAAGTGTGTAATTCACACCTTCCTGAGCCAGCTTTACTGAATGCAATAATCATCTGGTCTTTATTTGAATCTCCCTCTTCCGGGACTGATTTCCACTGTCTTCTGTTATTCCAATTCTCCTAAAGCAGTGCAGTACATAAAGTTTCTCAGTCCAGATGCAGACCTCACATGGGCTCATGGCCACCTCCTTGCAAGCACACTCGCAGCCATACGTCACTCTGCCCAAAACCTCTCAATTATTGGCCGGCTCTGGGCAGTCTCAAAGCTTTCAGCTGCTCCCAACCAATAACTGGGAGGGTTGTGAAAGCAGGATTCCTGTTGTACCAGCAGAGTGTGAAGGAGGCAAGCTGTGGGTTTGTGTTGGGTTGGCATCTGCATTTATAAGTTTCATGTACTTTCTTTAGGAGGACGGGAAGAAAGAATTGTATTATCAGGGGACGAGGATTGTCATTTGGATTAAACTAAAGACTTGCCCAGCAGCACAGCAAAATCTGGAGTTGAGGAATTAAAAAAATAAGTACAGAGGACTAGGACTAGAAGTGAAAGGTCCTGCATTTAGTGACTGGTATCTTCAAAGGACTGTGAAGGTAAGGAAAAGAAAAAAATGATCCCCCATGTCAAAATTTTGTCTTTGCTGCAACAGAAGTAAGAAGAAAAAAAGAATTAGGCTTTAAGTTCTAGTGCTATCAAACATCAGCACAGAAAACTTTGTGATGGGTGCACTTTGGCCATTTTCAGCTAAATCCTGCCTTGCACCTAACTGAATAAAAAGCATCTCTAACTTCAGTAGCTTTTGTGCCTAAATTCCAAGTCAGAGTACAGCCCTTTAAGTATTTCTCATGCATAAATTTAATTGTAAAGTGCTCCTGTACCTAAAGTTATTTTAAAGTCAAGTATTAAAATAGTGCATTTGTTGAAATCAGTAAAAACTAATGAAAATGTTTTTTAAAAAAAATCCTTAGATAACTGCAAAGCCCTTTATAAACAAGGAAAAAAGTGAAGCTCTGCAACACAAGAGGAAAAAGGAAATGCTTTGGAGATAGGGTCTAGTATGTAGACCATACTGAGCCATGACATCAGTGTAATTATTTTCCCCTGAGGTAAATGTCTTATGTTACAAATCCTTCCCTTGCCAGAGGCCTCAGGCCCCACAGATAGCAAAGCACTGGAGTCCTCAACACCCAAGAGGTCTCACAGGAGCTCTGCTCCTGCAGCCTGCCTGCAGCCCAGACAACTGCTCCTTTCCTTCTGTGTTTACTGTATTTCCACCAGTCAGGCACACTTCCCTCTTGGGGAGCTCAGAATAGGTGGTGCAGCTTGAAGGGCAGGGTGTCCCTCTGCAGCAGACCTTGGCAGGCTTCTGCTTCTGCTGGAGTCACGTTTCTGTCCTGTGCTGGGGCCAAATTTCCAAAACATGGCAATTAAGCAAACACTTCCCACTGAGAAGAATACCTGACACTGATCTTCAGCCCTCCTGAATCTCATTCTGAAGAGTTCAGATGGTGCTGCCTGATAAGAGATTCTACCTTTCACTCATGTTTTTTACAAATCAAACTCCTTAAGATCACTTGGTAAGGCACATTGGTTATGCTATTTATTACATAGGAAATAAACTAAATTAAAGGTGATGATATAACTTCAACTTACCCAGCATTTGTGCTATAAGAATAGATGAAAAAGAAAGGATCTAAAGATATTAGAGTTAAAATATTAAATCGCTATTGAATTTGCATATTTTAAGCACAGCCTTTTTTTAGAAAAGGTTTGTTACTCCATTCCAACATGAGAGTGAGTTTGTCCAGACAAAAAAGTCAAGTATAAATACCATTATATACCATATATATATACACACACATCATAATAGTACTGTTAAGTATAAATACCGTTATTTTGTAAGTATTATATAAAAGAGTGCATTTCAAAATCAATTTTAAAGGAAAACTTGGAATATGCTACCTACATTGTTTACTATTAAGCCACACAAAGTAATGAAAATAAATGGTCATGTCTGGTTTTGCTTACTAGCATTAATTACTACTACGGATACGTAATTAAGGGTCATACTTACAATATGATCTATTTTAAATTAAATAATTTTAAAATACCAGTTAAAGCATTCCTGTGTGTTTCTCTGTATTTACTATATGTAATAACACATATATTGACATAATTAAATGGCAGCATGTCTTAAAAGTAAGTGCAGCATATGTTTCTGTATTATAGAAAAAGTATAATATCTTAATAATATAATAAAACTTTTGTCTGTAATATCAGAGGTATACCAGAGTACATTTGCAAGTGCCCAAATTGGAAGCAGAGCCCACTTCTAAGTAGTGGTTACATGAAAATAGCACCATTCCATAAAAATCCAGTATTCACATGCCTCACTTTTAGTGCTCACATGCAAGTTACTTCTCTTAGTGTTAGGTCAAAATACAAAGTGGATCATTTTGTGCAGTTGTTTAACATTTTTACAAGTATAAATATATTGTAGCAGAAATTAGAACACAAAAAGAAGTATCAAAAATATCTTTCAGCTGAGAACACATACTGCTGCAATATACTTTCAGAACTGACATAATGTAGCTAAACAGCCCTTTAAAAATGAAAAATATAGAAACACTTTGTTTGAATGTTTACTTGGCTTTGTACTGGCTTTATGGAATTCTGATCAAATTATTTTCCTGGCTGTGGTCTTACACTAGACCAAACTGGGGTTTAAAGGTCCAAGGTTCCTGGCCCAAGGAGATCAGTTTTGAAAGCAGTGTAGTATCGGTGCAGAAGGTGTCATGAACAGGAGAGGGGAATGTTCAAACCACAGAGCAGCACGGACAGACATCGAAAGTGGGAACTGCCAGACTTAGTTACAACACGAATTTCACATTGGCCCCAGTCCACAGTATGTTTAAGTAATTAATACTCATTTCAGCCAACCATCATTCTTTGTCTTCAACAGACATCCCAATGGAATACAAAGATTTGTCTCATTCTTCTTGCCCTTCCTTATACAACTGACAAACATTAATGGATATTCCATCAAATAGTGCAGAGCAGAATATCATACAAGCTGCTTTGTCATCTACAGTTTGTTGGTGCTGGTTTCATCACAAGGGAAACTTTCAAAGAAAAGGATGTCAATAACCTTTTGAGCTGCCAAGAAGAAGATACAGATATTTGACACATTTTATCCACAAGAAAGACTGTAAAGCCTGGGATACTGGTTTCACATCAAAAGTCCATTGATAAAAAAAATAAAAGTGAGGAATATTCTATAGTGAAAGTCTGAGATTTTGTACATAATTATTTGGTTTGATAGTACTAAAATAACTTCTCCTAAGGGATTTTGCTGGATATCTCTCAATTTGCAACACTGCATATGAGACAACACTATAGAAAACCATATACTTTCTGGCACATAGTGGGTATTTCAAAAGCTATGGAAATTGTGGCAGGGATTTGGTTGAGAAGAACAGGTTTGCCAGTAGCAGTAAAGTTGAAAATACACATGAAGAATCAGTTTCCAACACCAGGAAAACTAAATATGGAAAAACTCATCTGAATTTCTAGTTGAACATGAGCCAACTAATGGCTTGATGCTGCACTGATTTCAGTATTTTGGACGGATATTCACAAAGTTTTTATTAACTGCATGAGTAAATAGACCTTTTACAACAAAATGTGTCTATCTGACTTTGAAAAACAACAGTGTGACTTTTCAAGAAGCAATAGAAACAATCTACAAAGTGATACTCCTAACAATGATGCAAGACAGCAATGAATAAAAGTCATGTCCTGATCCTATGAATGCAACTTGCCATAGTTACTACTTTGCAGGTCCCGTGTTTCATTCATTTTTCAAATTCTTGCTTCATGTGTACTTCATTACAAGCTCTTAATTTAATTTTCACCTGTTTATGCTTTCAACGACTTTGCTTTCACACTGAGACGGCTGCCATGGCATCAAGCACTTCATAAAATCTTCAGCTCAGTAACAAAAAGATCTTTTCTTACTAATACTTTCAATAACTCACCTTGCATGGCAGTCCTAGTGTGACTCACTGACATTCCTGGGCCCTTAAATGAGTTGAACTCATCTCTCAGGAGAAGAAATAGGACTGTCTTTGTCTGGGCACAACAGATAGAATCATTCATCAGGAATCTTTGAAATATGCCTTTCTGTTCCCAAAGTAACTGATTTGCCTCCCTTTGCTTCAGACTTTATCAGAGCAACTTGGTCAAAACTCCTAGAAACTCAAACAATAATATCTACAATCAGTTCAGACTCAGCTGCAGAATTATTTTTGGCTCATAAGGGAGAAAGAGCTGGATTGGCAGTCCCTTCATCCATGATGACTGCAACTGATTTGGCAGCTCTAACTAGACTTTCAAAACTAACCTCTTTGATAACCCCCTGAAACTAATTTTTTCTCGCAAGCAAACTAGCAAATTTTGTCTGCCTCTAAATTAGCAAGATCCAGATTTCATTGTACAAATCTGTTTGTATGGAAATCTCTTGACCTATTTACATCTCCATTTCTGACTCAGGTTTCTCTTTGGTGGTTGTGATTAAAAAGGAAGTACGGCAATCACGTTGAATTAAAATAAATTAAAGCTGTGCACTTTCCCAATTAGGCCCTTTGTGGGATGACTTTCAACAGGAAGACATGCCCATCCATCACTCTGAAGTGCAAATACATTCTAAAAGCTTCTTTCTCTTTTATAATTTCAATTTCATAATTAGTTATCTTGGGTGTGGTTAGAGTTGCAAAACGTTGTCTCCTTGTGCGTGCAGAGCTGCAGCAGTTCAATCTACAACAGAGTCACTGGTTCTAGTTTTGAAGGGCTGGCAAGTCCTGAGTCAAACCCAAAAACATCTATCATCTTGTGAATAATCACATATATTAATTGAATTTGAATTGTTAACTATGTGCTGTGTTTTTTTCTGTGCCTCAGCTTCAGTCCCTGTATTGCCTCAAGAGCAACAAATTAATCTAAGTTTTATTCTCCATTTCTACAAATACAGTTTTAGGCATCGCAATAGTACATACATTTTTTAGAAGCTTTTTGGTAGCCAAAAAGAAAATAGCCTTCTATTTAAGTTCTGTTTGCATTGTCACAGTACATTACATGGATTGGATGCTTAACATATAACTGTACTAATCTTCGTGGCAAACATAATAACAAAAGAAAGTTGTTCTGAGATTTTTCTATTTTTATTTAAAAAAAAATAACAAAAAACCTTTCCAATGAGGGACCACATGTAAAACTATGGTTTCTCTGCACACAGACCAAGGCTGCTTATTACCTACAGTACACCAGCTATGATGAACAGACCACCATAGTTGTGACAACTGATGTTGCTGCCTCCAGGGTAAAACAAAGGTTTACATATTACACAAGCAATTTAACTGTTTTCTAAACATATTGCCAAGACAGTGGGAGTTGGCAGCCAGCACTATGTTTTAGGTTTTGGATACTTGGATTAGAAGTGACTGCTGATTATAGACTTTTTATTCGTCTTCTACGAATTACAAGCAACCTAGTAACCCAGCAAAGAATCCTTCACAGCACTTAAACTTGTCTTCATGGCTTCCCAAAGATTACATACACAAATCACTCCACAAAAGTGGCGTAACAGACTTGTGCATAGATAACTACAGAAGGCAATTGTCTTGTTCTAACTCTTAAAGACTTCCCCAAAGTGAAATGTTTTATAATCCTTTTTGTGCAGTAGTCAGGAAAGAAAGAAAAGAGTTTGGGCAAAGATTATCCACAAGAAAGAAACTTTTTTTTTTTTTTTGGGTTCCAGCTGAAACACAATAAAGAACATAATTAACTTCACAATTCTTTGTGTTTTTCATTTGACTGCAGGGAGGAGATGAAAGAGGACTGTTAAGCCTTGCATTCCACCCCAATTACAAGAAAAATGGAAAGCTGTATGTGTCTTATACCACCAACCAAGAACGGTGGGCTATTGGACCTCATGACCACATCCTTAGGGTCGTAGAGTACACAGTATCCAGGTATCAGTAGAAGTCTAAAATGAACAAACTCTGTATTTCTCAGCAACCTCTGCACTTTATATTTCTGATTTCTAAAATGAATATGAGGTTTACAATGTATAAACTTGGGCACCTGTAGAAAAACTATTGTGGATTTTCTTTCAAAGAGTAATTTTGGAATGACAGTAAGTTCACTGCTTTTTTTTCTTTTTAAGACTTTTTTTTCAGTTATTCTGTCATTTTTTAATTACTATTACTTCCTACTTATTGTGTATAGGCAGCGAAGTAATCATTTGTGAATGCTAGAAAATTGAAATTTCTCAGAAATAACTGTTAGGCATTTTTCCACCAAGTTACAACATCCACATCTCAAAGTATAATTTGAATGAGTCAAGTGTATTTTCAGAAAGAAGAGCAACCATAGTGAACTGTGAAAACTGTGTTCATATCTTTGACTTGCAGGAAAAATCCACACCAAGTTGACATGAGGACAGCAAGAGTGTTTTTAGAAGTAGCAGAACTACATCGAAAACATCTAGGAGGACAGCTGCTGTTTGGCCCAGATGGTTTCCTATACATTTTTCTTGGAGATGGCATGATCACTCTAGATGACATGGAGGAGATGGATGGTTTAAGGTACAAAAACTACCAGTGGATAGACTTCTATTATTGTGCTCAAAGGCCTCTTTGGCTCAGCTGAATTGCAGGTGCTCCTGTGGTTTTTAAAGTACTTCTTACGTATAAGGATATACTCAAAACCCAGACCGGAGGGCAACTGTAGTACTTGGTTTTAAATTAATGGAATGGAATTAATTTAAACATCACATTTTTCATGTTTATGAAAAGAGTTTGGGTGCTCTTCTTCTACTTCTCCTTTCCTCCATCGCAATCACAAATGTAAGTTAAAACATTTTAGTTTCTTCTGTTTCATATAATTAGAAAGTTCTAAATCCTTACAAAAAAGTGTCAACGTCTCCATTCAAACAATACTTTTTTTTTTCTCACTTGCTTTCTATGTAATTAGTCTTTGGATAGCATTGTGACTAGAAATCGTTGAATTCAAGGGTAGGATCCAAAGTGTGAGCAAAAAGCACTTTGTAATTACAAAATGATTATATCCATAGTTACTCTAGATGACACATAGAATAAAGTAGTTTTATTTTTGAAGTTTAAAAAAAGCCTTCTATTTGAGGCCCTACACAATTTTGATGTTTGGAAAGTTGTTCTTATGATCCAGTTGCTTCTCAACAACATGGTCAGGAGCATTTTAGTCTGCACATAACAAGGCAAGATATTTGCCAAACTGAATCTTTGACAGCTCTGCTAGTCTACTATGGACTTTCATCCACCATGAAATCAACCTCTATGTCATTAATCAGTAAAGTGGGTCGTTTATTTTGCTGGTTCACTCTAGTATTATATGGATTAAGTCTACCAGTAAAACACTTTTAAAAACCCAATTATTTTACCCTCCAACTCTCTCAGTGATTTTACAGGTTCTGTGTTGCGCCTTGATGTCAATACTGACCTGTGCAATGTCCCTTATTCCATCCCACGGAGCAACCCACACTTCAACAGCACAAACCAGCCTCCTGAGATCTTTGCACATGGACTCCACAATCCAGGCCGGTAAGTAAGTTTCAGTTAAACTGAAATTACTCTGGAGCAGACACTGTTTTCAACCAGGATTTTTCTTTATACAGTCAGGCAGCAATATTTCAATAATAAAAGCACTCGTGAACTTTTTGATTCTTCCACTCCTCCACCTCCACACATATGTCACAGTTAGAAACAAATGTACATTGGCAAAGGGGAAAGAGAAGAGCATGCACAACTACTACAAGTCAAGACCAAAATGACAGAAACAAAGTACAGGATTTTTAGTTTTTATTAGCAATAAAATTACTACCTTTGTGAAAGAAAAGAGCTTAAAGCAGAGAGGTGGTAAAGTGCAGCTGAGATGGGAATCTTGACTGGGAAAAAAAGGCACGTGGAAAACAAATGAGAACATCTGGTGATATCTAAACAAGAGCAAGGAGGAGAACAATGCTTTAACTAAACAACACATAATTCAGCAAATTAGGTGGGTGGTATTTAAAGTCATGGTCTGAAAAAAATCAGAAAGTCAAATTGTTCAGATAAGGACTTGATTCTTGGACTTTTTAACAGTCCAAAATTCCTACACCATATAAGTTCATTTAGCTTAAGGCACTATTCTTTTCAGGTGCTATAGTGCAGACTACATTATATCACTAGGGAAAAATAAGTCTTTTTCACATTGTGAAGAGATGGTGTAGGAATGGGAAAGTTGTATTATCTCCTGCATATAAATCTGACACATTTCTCAGGTATTTTGGCTCAGCATGAAATAGGTACGCCAAATGAGTAGACACCACAAAGAAACAATAATACTTTAAAATGTAATGCTTCATATTGATAATTATATGCTATGAACTCACCTTTCTCGTGGATTTTCTCTTTTTTTGTTGTTTTAAAGGTGTGCTGTGGACCGGCACCCAACAGACGTAAACATCAATTTAACTATACTTTGTTCAGATTCAAATGGAAAGAACAGATCTTCGGCGAGGATCTTACAAATAATAAAGGGCAAAGACTATGGTAAGTTCTATCCAGGGTAAAGCTGCTGGCAACACTCAGGTTCAGTGTCCATGGAATAATAAACAGAAAGCAGAAGAGAATACTTAAAGGCCTGTATAGCCATGATAGGAAACTTACAGCATGGATAGGATAGACAACTTATTGGAGATAGAAGTGAAAAGTTCTATCTTTACAAGAGAAAACTTCAATGTAGAAACGGATGAAAGATGCAGGCCAAAACCAAATTGAAATGACTCAGCTTTGTTCTTGTTGGTGTAGAATATCATGTAAATGAGATTTAACAAATTTGACAGTTGCTAGTCTGTCAAAGATCTCAGTGTTGCTGTATATTTTGGCTCATAAAGGGAATATTTTGGAATATCAGGAAATGATGAAAATGTATTCTTAGTCTTTCACAAATAACCTTTTAAGACAGAGAATGGAAACCTCATGTAATGTGCCTCTTATAATGGAAAAAGTGAGATAGACAACAACAGACCACAACCAAACAGGGAAATGACTGAGCTCTGTTTAAATGTTACTAAAAATAAAAAACTGAGAAAAAGACATCATGCTACTACTTCATAATAAATGACTAGTTTAGATTAGATTACAACAAGATAAATACACTCAATTAGGGACTTTAAAATATTAAAGTGCTTCATGCTTTCTCTGAATCAGTATGCTTGCCAGTCACAATTTGTTTGATGTTTCACTGATGCCCACCAAGATCCCTTGCTAGTTCAGGCAAGCCAGGTGACACTTCCTCTGAGCTATCACCTGCCTTGACTGCCCATTTAGCAGCTTGTAAATTCCTGATGGCAACATGTGATAAATGCCAAATTGTGTAAAGGCATTGAGAACTGGACTGTATCCTGGAATGTAGCATTTCCCTTTCTAATTCACATCCCTAGGTTCTCCCACCTGTACTCCACTTAAAAGTAATGCAGCTGTGCTGGCTGGCACAACAATACACAATAGCATAATGCAATTGTACTGCTGTGGTTATTGCATGGATTTTCTGTGTCCATTTTATAAAAGCCAAACCAAAGAATAATATTTGGTTAACCACTGCTCCAATGGAATTTTGACTGCATCCTTATTGCAGAGTAAACTAAGCAATATTGTGTCTATCCAGAGCAGCTTGCCAATATTAATACTAGGCTGTGGGTCAATGGCTTCAATAAAAAGAGTTCACCATCCTTTTCTCCCCCATAAAATTTCAGCTGTAACTCATGTAGAGCAGTCTGGGAAACACATTTATCAAAGATTTGCAGATAGCCCTCTGACTAAAAAAAATCCCTATTAAAAACTGGTCTACTGGCTGTGGCTTTTTAAAAAATTATGCAGCTAGCATGTCAAATGGAGCCAACTTCTACCCTAAGAAGTATTTGATTGCATGAATAGGAACATGGACACTGAAACTTCCTTGAAGAATTGTTTGATAGGACTAAATTCTGTGGTTTTGTGAAATAAAAAAGGGGGAAAAAAGCATAGGAGTTGCAACTACTACAGCAGTACAAAATAAATTACCATGAGAAGATATAGCCAGTAATAGTAGTGTTTTATGGGATATAACACACATACCATGTTTAAAACTGTGATTTGGAAAGTTTCTCAAACCATTGAAAGGATTTCAAAATTAATTCTACTGAAAATCACTGGAATTTTTGCACTGGACTCTACAGTGAATGGGAGTTATTTTGCTCCTGAAGTTCAGGAGATCCAGTGTGCAGACTGGATTGACATGTAGAAATTAATAGCAGTAATCACACTGATTTTAGTGGAAGTCCAGCCTTGTCTTTATGTAGTTTTATTCTCCCAGCTTATGCACATGGAAGAAAGCAATTATAGCCTCTCCTTTTGAAATCACTAATGGATTATTTCATAAACAGACTTTGTTGTAATTTTCTGGGGGTTTTTTTAACATCTCATTTATGGCGACACATCTTGAATTCTGAGGAATCTTTCAACGGATTTAATCTCTTTTCTTGCAGCAGTGACATTTTCCTAAACGTGCATCAATATGCAAAGGCACATGATCTAATGCTATGGTAGTTCCTTTTCAGAGAGCGAGCCCTCACTTCTGGAATTCAAGCCATTTAGCAGCGGGTCCCTGGTTGGTGGATTTGTGTACCGGGGCTGCCAGTCGGAGAGGCTCTACGGCAGTTACGTCTTCGGGGACCGCAATGGGTGAGTTTGGGATGACTCACCCTGAAACAAAACTGCATGTGAAGTGTACTCAGGCACTCAGCTGCCTGGATAAAGCCACACCAACAGTGTTGTGTGTTGTGTCACTTGGCCAGTTTAGCAGTGTGGTAATGCAGGTTAGATTCTAGATCTGAGAGTAAAATAGCACAGCATTCTAATGAATGGGGACATACAGAAGAACATGCCTAATCCTCAGAAAAAAGTACAGGAAATCGTAAGACAAGAAACTGCACAGATGTATCTATGAAGCTACTTGCAGCTACTAAGAAGTGTTTACTTATTTAATTGGACAATGAAAACTCTCTGTTCAAAATGTAATATAACATTATTTTTTATGTGTTTTTGAATGTAGAAATTTTTTAACACTGCAACAGAGTCCTGCAACCAAACAGTGGCAAGAGAAACCCCTCTGTCTTGGCAACACTGGCTCATGTAGAGGTTTCTTTTCAGGCCCTGTCTTGGGATTTGGAGAAGATGAATTAGGTAAATACTAAAAGAATTGTTTGTAAATTATAAGGCTTATCAGTAATTCCTGCTGAAGTATTCATAGTTACAATAAATGTTTAAAAAGAAGGCTATCTATCCTTTGCCAAAGCTGTCTACACTGCTGTCAGCTACACCTCAGCAGCCTCGTAGGAAGAACTGAGGAGAGAATGTGTTGCTGGAAGGGATAAAAGTCTTTATTGTGTCTCACATGCTGTGAACCCTGGCACTCACTATGACACAATGTATAAAATACTTGCTTTTATTTCTAGCATTATGGAATTAAGGGGCAAAGATATTGCATGAGCACACTGACCCCTCTTCTCCCTTCCTCAACAATTTATTTTTTAAAATCAATTTTATACTATAAGAAAGAAAAAACTCTCCTGATAGAATATTTTTCACATTTTAGCATCAATCTGGGGAAAGTGCTTATATAAATTTTCAATTAGCAAATGATTCTGTTGTATATTTCAGTATTTCCTCTGAAGTTTTTTTAGTCTCTTTGGCAAATACAACCAGATCACAAAAGTCATGTATTTAACCTATTAGGAAAGGAGTAGTAATTTATTGCACTCTTTTCCCTAACAGGTGAGATTTACATATTATCAAGCAGTAAAAGTATGACACAGCCTCACGGTGGAAAACTCTACAAGATCGTTGACCCAAAAAGGTGAGTATTGTACTTCTCTTTGGGATCAGCCTCTCCTTCAATAGGTTAAAAACTGCAGTTCTCTTCACGTGGCTGAATTATTCAATAAAAAGGAAAATTCTTGATGTAGGGGGCTCCCTAAAAGCAAATGTTCCAGCAGCAGCAAGCAGAATAGATTCACTGTCTCACAGGAAGTGAATGTCAGAACAACAGAGGGGTAACCAGCACTAACTTCTGGGAATTTTTACACTTTGACATTGTGCTGAAAACTGCCCACTTTTCCCACCTAGATGTATATTCTTAGCATGTTCTCTTAGAGAAGCAGACCTACTTAATGATGAACCATATGGACTGGTAGAAGATGCTCCTGGTAGTTCTGAAGCCAAATGATTTGTAAGTACCACAAAAAGTTATGCAGCATCAGTGGAAGGCAGATGCTGGAACTCTCCCCAGTGCTGCTGCTTCCTCAACTGCTGCTATGGTGGGACAGTGCACAACAGGAGCTGGCTCCAAAGATCAGCACTTGTGACTATACCTGTTCTGTGTACTAAAAGCAAGTACAGAAAATAACTTGGCAGTCCTAGCCAGTGTCAGTCTGACCATAATTAAGCTCTAAGGGACTTGTTCAGTCTTTCCCAAATATTTTTTCTGTTGTACAGGAGATACCACCAATGGACAATAATAGAGAGAACTCAGTTCTCAGTAGGTGTGAGTTGTCACTGCTTACTAATATTCAACATCCTTCCATACCCTTTCCATTACCTGTCTCTCCCTTGGCAGGCTTGGAGCACCAAGGATGGAAATCCTCTGTCCTTGGACTCTGTGCCAGAAATACACAAAATTCTTTAACAGTTCTTAAAGAAGTGTTTCCAAAGGGCTTATAAATCCCACTCAAGTGATTCATAAGACATGGAATTAATAAGATTGTTCTAATTATTTAGACTAATTTGCCAGTTGTAAAATGAGGATAAATGAAAATTATCAAACCAAAGTTCCTCAAGACATGATCTTTGCAGAGCAGCTGGAGGTATGAAAATATTAAGGAATCTGGAAGGACTGCAAAAAGCCAGTTCCCAACATGGCCCCAGGGCCCTAGCAACAATAAGAACTGATGACAAGCAGATAGATACTCACTTTAGCTGGGGGGATACCATGTTCTTCATGGTGGGTCTTGCTGCTCTATCAGACCAAGTTCTGACGTGTAAAAGTAGCACATCCATCCTGCAAAAGTATCAGAAACCAACACAAAATGAGACAGCTGACAGAAATGAAGTTTGTTGTATAATTACTTTGACCCCGTCATACCCTACAAAAGCAGCTGCCTATTTGTTCAGCATCTATTTCAGCATGTTGCTCCATGAGTATCAGATACAGTCAGACTTCCATTTTTGGCTTTACTGTTAAGGGAGGAATTTATTTTCTTATCAGACTTAAATTCTAAACATTGTTAGTGGGATAACAAGGGAATACAACAAGAAAATCATGACATTGGATGCACACTGTACTATAAGTTACAGCAAAGTCTCAGTGGTAGTGGAGTTTCAGTGTTTTATAATTGTACTATCCCAAAACTACAGAAAATAATTTGGAAGCAGATGTTACTGCAGGTTGGTGCAGTCTGTCAGTCAAGGTTATTATGTATGTTTTATTTATGCTTTCTGGTATTGAAAACATTTTTTTAGAACAAAACTTGCCATTCTTCCTGGGATTGTTTAGTCTGTTGGTGTATGGTTTTAAGTGAATTTTACACCCTAAATCCACTATTAGTATCTAATTACATGGGGCTGCCTTGTTTGACCTCAGCTTTTTGTTCTTGTTACCTCTTCCAGTAGGGTGGTCTTCAGCTGACATACCTGAAAGGCCAGACCTCCCATTGCTGCACTCACGGTTGGCTGTTTTCAGGCATGGAAAAGGGTCAAGACTGTGTTTGGTTACTGGTGAAAGTAACCAGAAAACTCTAAAATACTTTTGTAAATTGGCATACAGTTGAAATTAAACAGACTGTGGCAAAGGGATATGGTTTTTGGTAACACTAATCAGAAACATGGGATAATTTTCATTCAGGCAAAGATTTGAGGTTTGTTTTCTTTCAGTCTCACACCATTGCAGCTTTTAAGGGAAGGATAATGAGTGACTTCCACAATAGAGCATTGCAGCTCTATTTACCATTCCATGAGAAGTTCACACTGCCCACGTAAAAAACTTAAAAATTCCATGGCTTTGGCAAAGCTCATGTAAAGTTTTAGTAACAAAATATTGTTATTTACAAGATTATATTCTTTTGTATGTTACTATTTTGTTGCTTCTCCTCATGGTGTGCACCATACCAATACAATGAATATTCACATAAACCCTACCACACTAAACTTTGTAGAACACAAAGTAAAGATGCTACAGGTGGACTATGACTAGCAGGTAAAAATAAAATCATGAAACTATTGATTTGTCACGTCTTAGAAATTCATTACTTAGTAAAAACTGCTATGAGAGGTGGCCCCTGGCAGACCTGTTAATTTGCAAAGAGAATCTTCCATGCCTGGAGCAGTGTAGGAGAACAAAATTATCATTCCTTGCAGTAGCCCCTAGCTGGAAATTAACAATTCCTTGCAAATCCAACCTTCTTCTTCTAGTGGTCATTTGTAAGCTGCTGCAAGCTTACAAAATTATTCTTTTATTTTAAAAAATAAACATTACATGAAGGTGCAGGATTTGATTTCTTTTGATCTTTTTAGAATCATAGAAACATTAAGGTTGGAAAAGACCTCCAAGATCAGCAAGTCCAACCTTTGACAGATCACCACCTTGTCAACTAAACCAGAGCACTGAGTTCCCTGTCCCTGTCCAGGTGTTTCTTTCATCCAGAGATGGTGATTCCACCACTTCCCAGTCCATTCCAATGCTTAAAACCCCTTTCAGTGAAAATATACTTCCTGATGTCCAACTGAACTTCCCCTGTCACAGGTTGAGGTCCTGTCCTTTTGTCTTGTAGAGAACTACTGCATAATCAAACATAACCATGACTCCTATTTTTCTTGTCTCAAATGTAGCTTAAGACAGAAATCTATTTTGATATAGAAAAACAATCAAATTAAGTGGGCAGGTTAAAACATTTGAAGATCAGAAGCTGAGGGTAATCCAGAGAACCAGTACCAGAACTTCAATATGCAGCAATGGGAAGGTCTCATCCTAAAACAATCCTTCAAGTGTACCAGAAATGAGGTGTTAAACTGAGGTGATATATGACAAATTGATGAACACGATCAACACAGGAGTTCTGAATCCCACAATTATCAAAGCAGTTTGAAATACAGAATTCCAGGTACCATAGTAAAACTTTTGTTCAGTTCTTCCAAATACTTCATATCAATAACTAGATAAGACTCCCACTGAAAGCACAGAGTGAAAGAATCTTTCTCTTTGTAAAAAGGTTGTTATAATGATACATTAGTGCCTGAGAGCTGATAGACAATGAAGTAATTAAAAAAAACCCTAAGGATGTGAGGTGCTGCAAACTATAGATATACTACATGTTGCCAAAAATCCCACAGAGAAATGAGTATAGCCAATAGCATATTTAGTTTTGAGGATGGAGGAGATGTGGGAAACATTAAAAATTACAAGCACATAAAACCAACATTGGGCACATTAGTTAAACTGGCAGTTAAGAGAAGTTCTTAAGTTAAAACTGTCTCTGAAAAATATATCCATAGTTAGATGATTATCAAGAAACCCATTACCACTGCTTTCCAGGGATTGGAAGTAGTGAGAAAATATAGGGAGAAAGACTTATGTTTTTCTCAGCTAAAAGGTAGGGTTAGTCAGATATCCTGAAGGTCAATTCAAATACTAACATTTTATAAATTGTTTTTGTGACCAAAACCCAAAACGTTTTTATTATCTAGTTTTCTACTTCCTGTTTCATAACTTTTCTGTCATGTTTTCTGTTTCTAAAAATACATACTAATATCAATCACAAAACTATTGATGGGTTGAAAAGAAAAAAACAACTAAGTAAACAGTAATGTAGAAAATGTATAGAGATCAAAAGATTCCAGTTAGTCGATAACAGAGAAAATAGGAGACAAACCCATTAGAAAAGAAAAAGTAATCATTTTTCTAGCATGATGAGAAGAGAAAATCAACTGTGAAAATGAATATTTAAATAAGTAAGATCTGTTGATAGGTCCATGCAGTATGGAATTTAAACATTATTTCTAGACCAAGAAGTAAGAAAATAAACTTTGGATGGTGGAAGAACAGCCATAAAGAGGCTTTGTAATTCTTCTTTTGGAGTAGTTATAATATGAGGACTTTAATTTCTAAGGAAATTACAGATAAAAGGAAAGAAATTCAGAGAAGATTCTAGAAATGACAGAAAATGTAAAAGTTTTCCTTTTAAAAGATGTGCTGTGAAGTTTTAAGTGTGAAGCTTTAAGAGTTTGCCACCATCCATACAGTGATTCCAAAGGGGATGAGTAATTGTTTTGACCAGGATGGCTCACTGAAACCAGCAGGTGATTTTTATGACAGAGGCCAGAGCCTGAGTAAGTGTTCCTACACACAGAAGAAGATTTCCTCTTCCTCTCCTTGTAACACCTTATAGATCTGGATTTCAATGTGTTTCATATCAACAGCCGGAATAGCTGCTTCCCGTTGGATTGAAACTTGAACTTGATTCAAACCATCTCACTCCTCTTTCATGCCCCTCCAGAGTATATAATTCCACTTATCATCCCTTCCATCATCACCTTCCGGGATTTCCGCTGTCGGAGAGCATTTCCAAACAGACTGATTTCAGACACGAAGGGACAATATCTAGGTCATACCTCATGTTGATGCTGTTCAGGCTCTTTAGAAAACCATTAGTGATTTGATTTTTTTAATATGAGTCAGGAGTGTTTGGTGGTATGACAGAAGAAAAGCGTTTGTGAAAGTGAAGCTGTGTTTGAGACTTTAATTGCTGTGGAAATGGGAACACAGTTTTAGAGTAATCTGCACCAAGATACTCAGTTCTGATGGGTTATAGATAAACTCCAAAGCTCCTACTGGAAACTCTCTGTAGAAGGAGCCAATTTTGTTGGTGAATGCACTCACCAACCCAGGTGGGCCATATGATTTCTTTCTGTTCAGAAAGTTACTATCCCTTAAGTCATTTGAGGGAATGGAAAGCCAGAATTAATGTCTAATTATGTTTAGTTTAGCCGGAGCATGCAAAATTCTTATCTCATTTACCTACCCACATGCAGTTACTATTCCCACAAGAGACACTAAAGAGAAATTAGAGCTTTTGCGAATACCAGTCTAGAGAGTTTCACTTTACAGAAGTACTTCACAAAAACTCCTTTGTAACCACGATGGAAAAACCTAAAGATTTTTTTCAATCACATCACAGCTCACTGACTGTAAAAGTTTTTGTTTTGGTTTCATTTTTTTTTTTTTCCGTTTTCTTAAAGTCTTTCTAGCATTGGCTATTAAGGAGTTCTCACTTTTTATCACTTTATAAGGAAAAAAACAGCTCAGTTTATCTTTTGCTTATTTTCTGGAGCCTGCAGGAAGCCTCTGCCATCCTAAAGAAAGTCACACATAATAGAGCAGCTTTAGCCCAGTAAGCCAGTCGTTCCCAATTCATCAGTCAAAGTGTTATGCAAGTGGCCCCCTAAATTGATAAATTCCCACAGTGCCTGTTGACCCAGCTGCCAAGTGCTCATGCAGCAGGTGTTGTTTTCATGACCACCCTGACAGTAATACAAACTGTTTAGCAGTTGCATTGACCTCTTAGCTATTAACATTGATACAGGCTTCACTAGGGACTAGTTTTCAAACATGACAGAATTTCTTAAGACTAGAGGTCATGAACAAGTATACCATATAAGAATAAATTTGATATGCTGCTGAGTTTAAATCTTAAAAGCCGTGAGTTTTTTCCACATTATTCCCATGTAGTAAATCTGGAGACAAGTAACGAGCTTTTGGCATCTCTCCCAGGACTAAAGGTATACTTTTTAATTTTAGAAGCTGTACCTGAAGAAATGCTATATTTATTCTATGACAAGTAGTGAATTTAGGTTATGACAAGGAGTGAAGCAAAATTATTTTTTCTTGACATTTTTCCTTATAAAGGAAAAAACCTCAACAACTAATGCACAAATGTTGGTGATATACTTAAGTATCATTCTAATACCTAAATCTTACATGCAGGTAGTTGAAGCATAACATTCCATTTATTCTGTATCAAGATTTCTACAGCAGTGTCTCTTGTTTGGATCTGAACATCCATAAATTTTTTCTGCCTTTTTTTTTTCCCTCACTTTAGTAGGGAAGTAGAGATTTTGGATATTGTGTCAACAGCCTGGTGGAGGAATTATTTTCTGTTCAGTACCATTGTTTTACTGCTCAGTTTGGCCCTCCATTTGCATTGATTTATGCACATCTGAGTTACAGACAGCACATACAGCAACTAAATCACTCTATGTGTTTAGTGGAGCTGCAAAGAGATTCACTAAAGAAAACATGAAGTCCTGAGCTATGCCAGGATGAGTTTTAATCTATTAAAGCATGCTGGACTTTTATATGCTTCTAAACAGTAGAGGCTGCTTTCTTCTACTAGCTATGGTAAGGCAGCAAAAATTATTTTACACATTGCACAGTCAAGAATTCCCAGCTCACTGCACACGTCAGCGAAGGGATCCAGCGAGGCCCCAGCCCCCAGTACAACTTTTCCTCCATGTTCCATACATTTAGAGTTGTTATACAGTTTCATGAAAGCCTGTTTTAACAAGCAAGATATACTGTACTGTACTGTATATATGAACAGCTCTTTAAGATAACTAGAATTGTACAGACCATATAAATAGTCATTATCAGCTACATTTTTGGCTGACTTTCTGTGGACCAAATAGTGCTTACTGTAAGAGTAATCAAGCTGTACCCTTTAGAGTTTTATAGATTGAGGGATACAAGGAAAAAAAAAATTCTCTCCAGCCCAGAGTGTAGCTCCATCTATTCCCCTCCATTTTCCACATCAGGAGACACAGCGAAGCACTGGTTATATAAACAAAATCATGCCCCTGTCTAACAGTCCGTTTCAGGACTTGCGTTATCTCTGTGAGATTCACTTCAACTTGCACTGAGCCTGAACATTTCCACCCCTTCCAAGGCCTAAGAATGCCAAGTGTGAGCCCTGTGGGGCAGAGGCTTTCTCTCGATACGTGTTAGTGCCAGAGCAGCGCTCGAATCCTGAGAAGGAAGCGTGGCTTTTCCCAGAGCACAGCTAAGGAAAACCAGCGATTCTCACACACGAGGATTCCACTGCAGCTGCATTTGTATTCCTCTTCTCCTAAGGCACCCTGCCAACCAGAATTTTTTCCATCTTTGTTTCTACTCCACCCCACCATTAATAAACATTATCCAAGGCTGATAAGTGCAAGTTCTTGATTGATGGTGGAATAAAAGGCAAGGTTATATTCACAAGTACCAAGAGCGGTAGAAAACTTTAAATCATAAAAGTGACCAGCCATGCTCGGTTGGATACAAAAAAGTGTGACTTGTGCCTTCCTAAGTGCATACAAAAAAACCCCATATAGTAGAGCACTATCACAGACAAATACTTCACATCTATTAATAAAATAAATAATTGTCTTCCCAAATAAAATACCTTTGTGACTTACAAGGTCATTCTTTGTTAAAGATATGCCACTGGAGCTCTTTTCCAAGAGATGCTCCAGAAGCCTGAGGTTATGCTTCCTGCTGTACTTGTGTTTGAGCAAGAGAAAGACAAGCCTCCCATTTAAAATAACTTGAAATAAATGAGCTTTAAATAGTGACGGATAAAGAATGTTGCATCCTATGCAGTTGGCTATACAGAAATAATTCAAATGTAGATTTTTTTTTTCCAGATGTAGGAATTCGAAGACAGATCCTTTTACTTTAAATCTGAACAAGTCTCCACTGAAAATCGTATTATTTTCTAGAACCATTTCCAAAACAGCATTTCATGTGAATATTGCTTTTTAAGCATAGGAACTTTCTTAACCAGATCATATGTAATACACTCATTGTTCATTATAGAATTGGAATTCCTTACAGGTCAAAAAAATAATGCATTCTATTTAAAAGACAGCTGTGGAAATATGTAAACAGTAAAACTGAAAGGGTTTCAAATATGCTGCACTAAAGGTGTCAAAACATGTTTCAAAGCCCTTAAATAATACAGGACCTTCAGTCTGATTCTCAGAAATGCTTTGGAAAGCAGGACTTGGTGCTGCGCTAAAGAAGCATCTACACATTCTTTCTGTCCTTAACATCTTTGAGGACCAGTTCTTTTGTGTGGATGTTTAAATAATCATGGTAGTAATTAAGACTGAGAATAGAAAGTGCTATGCTGAAACAAACCAGTGGGCCTGTACTGTATTACTTTGTTTCAAGGAAAAATGCAAGAAACCCTGTAGTGGACCATTTACAAGATGCATGTCAAAATGGGAGGGGGAAATGTAAGCCAAATCAGCTAGTGAGGGACTTAGGTGTGAATGCTTATGTTTTAAAAAATTATTTTTACCCTATCTAACATTTCTTTGAATGGCCCCATTGTGGACAGAAATATCTATTTAAAATTCTAGTAGAGCATGGGCCTTAGATATCTTTTGATATCTTAGTAGCCATGAGTTCAGCTAGTTAATTTTATTTTCTTTAGCTTAATTTTTTCCCTTGATGTTTCTTTTGTTGAAATGGGAGATAAAAAAGAATGCCAATTTTTTTCCTATTTTTCTTCTGTCATTGTTTTCTGCACCTCCATCATACCCATTCTTTCTCAGACCCCAAAAATTATCCTTTCCTCTGCACAGGAGTATCAGTCTAGGAAATTAATATGTGACAGAGTAATCACTGTACAAGCTGCTATTCCAGCTATTTGCATATAATTGGGGTGTTAATACTGATGTTCGTATAATGAACAATGTTCTATTCTATTCTATCTCATATAATTTTGTTTTGGTTTGTTTAGATTCTAGCTGGACACTTAGCCAAGGTTTCTCAAAGCTCTCCACAAAACTATTAGAATCTTTTTCCTGCCCATTTCAAGCTTAGTATGTATGGCAGTAGTTAAGATAATTTCCTTGGGAATGAGTAATTTTGTATTTGTCACTAATTACCTTAATTTTCCATGATGCTCCTATTCAATTACTTGATTAGATCACTTGGGAGACCCTGACATTCTTTTCCAAACTTGTACCTGTGCAACCAAACCTACAGCAGAGACAAAACGTGGTACCTCTACTGGGAACCTGTAGCCTTTGGATGATCTTATCATCCTAACCAAAACATCCAGTGTCAGAAATATTTCAAGTCATCTGAACTAGAATTTCCTTCGTGCATACATTCCACAGAATCACCTGATGCTGAGTTTGGAAGGCACCTCTGGAGGGCACCTGGTCCCTGCCCAAACAGGGACTCTTACAGCCAATTTCCCAGGACCATCTCTAGACAACATCCAAGTATCTCCGGTGACGGAGACTCCACAACTCTCTGGGCAACCTGTGCTAGTTCTTGGTCACTCTCAGAGTGAAAAAGTCTTTTCTGACATTCAGATGCTTAAGTAAGCATCCAGAATGCACAATCCAAATATCATTCCATGGAAATACAGAAATAAAAAGCTGGTAGTTTAAAACTGAATTTGTAGACAGAGGAGATACTTCTGCCAAATTATTATACACGTCATAATGTGTTTTAAAACGCATTCAGGTTACATAAAACTTGTTCAGGTTACTCTTCCCCCTTTCTTAGGGGAAATCTAGATCAGCTAGAGATGCAAAAAAAAAAAGCCCACCATCAGATGCCGCCTGCGATAAGCTGGCAGCCTTATGAAGATAAACCTTCAGAAAGCTGGTTTTGGCAGGTTCATGCTTCAAGAATTCTCAAGGACTATTGCTTAATCTTGTGGAAGATCTCTGAAGGCAGTTACACAAAATAATAGCAAATTGCACTGTATTTTTCTGTACTGTAACATATCATCTCAGGGCTTATTGCTTTTTCTGAGGAAAAAAGAAATCTCATGATTTCTCCCACTGATAATACTACAGTAGAGAATCAAGCCTTTAATAAAAAAATCAAAGTTTTTCTTGTTGATCCCAACTTTTAACTGTTTGCTTGGTTTGTATGGTTTTATTCAGGCCTTTAGTCCCTGAAGAATGCAAAAGAACAGCTCAGCCTGCACAGATACTGACATCTGAATGCTCAAGGCATTGTCGGAACGGGCACTGCACTCCCACAGGAAAATGCTGCTGTAATCAAGGCTGGGAAGGAGAGTTCTGCAGAACTGGTTTGTATACAGATTCATAGCAACAAGTGAAAAAAGTAGTGACATGTCATAATTGGCTTTAAATTATTTGCTCAGAGAAATTTTCAGTATATGTTGACCAGTATATTGGGCTTCAGTTCTAAGACAACATTAAAATATACTGATTTCACTAGCTGCAAGAGAACAATAAGTCTTTAGATGAATGCAACTGCTAAAACATTTAATGCATTGTGAGCCAGTGCAGAATGCAATTGATAGCATAAATATGACAACAGTATTTTTTTTTTTCCACCAAGATTTTCAAATGAAAGGAGATGTAGTCAATACATGTCCTTTGTTTGGACATTCACCTTCCACTTGCAGTATTATCACTGTCAGTGTCAAAGAGAGGTGACTTGTCAGGAAAGATGGTAAATCAGAACTGCAGGTTTCCATTGCATCTTTTGTACTTCACTAATTTAATGCAGATCTTTTAGTTTTGGTACAGTCTTCCTTTAGATCCTAACAAATGAAATAGCTCCAGTTTGTTAAAGAGAATTCTATCAACATATCACAAAACAGCTAATAATCAATGTTATTGTGATCCACTATTACAGTGATTTCATCAAGTCCCATCTTGTTGCTTTAGCTTTTAAAACTCACTTGGAAAAGTGACTGTAATCAAACTAAGATGGTGTGTGTGTCAGCCAAGGGGTGAGGTGAGCAAGCCTGGAGTGCCACAGCTGTGCCATCACTGTCTCAGAGGCTGTGCTTCTGTTTGAGCTGTGTCATTTTGGCCAGTGCAGATGTTCCAGAGCCAGCCTGGGTACCAGGAGATGTTATTAAAAAGATTTTATTTCTCAGCATCAGTGGAGTCCTCTGACTGGATGTATTTGGTCAGTGAGTTTGACCAGATGCCCACACAAAGGGATGTTAATATTGTGGCAGTAAAACTCAAAGAAATAGCAAGGATTAAGAGAAAACAAGGATCCCATGATGGATCATGGATAATTCAGGTTGGAAGGGCATTTAGGAGGGTCCTGGTCAAGCAGGGTCAGCTATGATCTCCTTGTAGGCTGGGGTGTAAATTTCAGCGACCTCCAGGTTTTTAGTGATGAGCAGGAGTGACTTTGGAATGAAATGAAATTAATTAATCACTAAAAGTATCTTACTGGCAAAGATTCATGAACTGACCATCAGCAATGAAGCAACCCAGCAATGAAGGCAGGTTAGAGAAATGAATGAGGTAATCTGGCCAAATATCCCAGCTTCAATTGTCCTCACTTGTCAGAGCCATCCTGCATTCAGCGAATGAGACCCATTCTACAGCCTTTGTCAAAGTGGAATTTAAAAGTAAAAAATGCCTCCCACATGAACACAAATGGGTCTTGAATAACCTGTTTTGTTTTAAAAATCACATCTTTATGAGAGATGATTTCATGGACACAATGAGCAAGAGAGCCACAGAAAATGTGTAGACTACAGATCTTCTTCCCTGTATTCCATACAATTGACAGGGATGTTCTAAATTGAACCTCAAGCTACTATTATAGTTTAAATAAGAAAATTTATCTTACAAGGTATGATTTTCCCTTTCATGTACTTAAAAAACTCTTGGATAAAATCACGAAAACCTGCATTTCTATAGTGCAATATAAATATCCGTAAATCCATATTAAAGTTCATTACAATAGATAGCATTAAGCCGCATAACACCTGCAGAAAAAGGAAGATATATTATGTACACTATATATATCACAGTCCTGTGACTACCCTAGAAGAAAATACTTCCACAACTAAAGTTAATGATTATTAATTTTGCTAACAGTGGCTACAATTTAAAATAGGAGCTATATTTCAAAAACTGAAGCAAGCTGATTAACCTAGAACTCTATAGGTAAATCGTCAGGCATCTGCTAAAGAGAGGGAAAAACTTTGAAACTTATGTAACTGATAAAAATGGTTGAAAAAATACCCTGGCTCTTTTTTTTCCAATAAGAATTCAATTTTGGTCCCAGCATTAAGTGATTCAAGAGCAAAGGGAGTGCATTTGGTGCACTGCTCAGGTGCAGTCTACTTTGCTAAGGCATATGTGTAGCCCAGAACCCTAAGTATACAAAGGAGATGCCTGAGATTCCTAAATGTAACCTGAACATGGGAATTGGACATTTAAAAAAAAAAAATCTGTTATTTATCAGTCTTTTCCGGGTGACATCCTCACAGACATACAAAATTACTTCCTCCCCCTAATATTCTAAAACTTTAAAAAATACGCTTCCAACACTCCTACTATTTCTTCCTATGTTGTTTTTAATTTAAATGCTCCATCATGACAAAGTTAGAAAAGCTCTAAATGAATGTGTACTGTTATCTTTTCTTTTGTTTGTGATGTTCTAAACAAATCAGAAAATCGCTGTTTTTTCACCCACAGCAAAATGTGACCCAGCCTGTCGACATGGAGGTGTCTGTGTAAGGCCCAATAAATGCTTGTGTAAAAAAGGCTATCTCGGCCCCCAGTGTGAACAAGTGGATAGAAGCATCCGAAGAGTGACAAGGGCAGGTATTCTCGATCAGATCCTAGACATGACATCCTACCTGCTGGATCTAACCAGCTACATTGTATAGTTTCTGGGACTATTTGGAAACTCCACTTTCAACGGGCATTTGTTTTGAATCCTGTCATTTCTGAAAGACTGTTATCCTGCAACGAACACCGGTGATTTGATTTACTTTATTAATTTAAGTGTAATACCCACCAATGTGCAGAAAAATCCCTTGTATGTGTGTAAATATTCCTGCACGTCTCCACAGACGTCCCGATATCCAATATGTGCACACATACACACGCAGCCGCTATCACAAATACGGTTTTGCAGAGAGTGGAATCTTTTTTAATATTTATTTCTTCATGAGAAATAGTTTACAAAGCAATTCCACTGTAAAACACATTTTCGTCAAAGGACTTTTCTGATGTCTTAATGGATTCTTTGACATCCCAGAAATCTCGTTCCTGAACCTATCTGATTAGAGCAGTGAGAAAGCAGTTTGCAAACATCGCTGTATAAACTGCTGGACTTAATAAAATCCAGTTGTAACAGTTTCTAAGGTAAACTGAACTCCATCATGAGACAATATTTCAGAACTTCTTAATGCATTCCTATCTAGGCAATTCATTGTAAGACTGTAACCTTCACTTTCATCAATGTAACTCTATTACAGAATGTTATTTCTTTATCTAGCATAGATGCAAAAATCTGGTTATCGCAGCTTAATATCAAGATTGTTTCGAGTGTTTAATAATTAAATTATATTCGCATATTTCAAAACCAGTCATCCTAGAAGGTCTGCTTTTTATCATATATTTTATTTAACAATGGGCACTGGGTTCATGTTACATATTTATATTATTTTATTTTATTTTTATAATATAGACATCACCTAGATAAGACAGCTTTACCATGTCCTGTAAAATACTAAAGTTACTTTTTTTACCAACTTAATTGGAAAGATTGGGAAAGAGAGAGCAAACACACACACTTCAATGTATTGTGGATCTAATCTAGAAATGTACCCTTGTGTCAACTTGTGTTCGCCTACACCAGATGAGAAAAAAAGCAAATGCCCACCAACCATAAAAAAATTACAGCATATGTTAAAAGTGTCCATAAAGTGATTTTCACTGTAGCAGGACAGTGTAAGAGGTGACACACGGGCAGACTCTGCCCATGCCACACTGAGCGGGGCGTCCTGGGGCGAGAGCTCACACAGGCGTGTGCTGCCTGTGCACGGTGTCACTTGTGCAAAACCTACAGCAGTTCTTGCCAAATGCAGTTCTAAATGTTCCTTGGAGAGCTAATGGAAAACTGAGTCTTTGTAAATGTATAAATAAATGTGGTGTACATGCTGTAGTCAGGTTTTCTAAGGTATTAATTAATTAGATGTATCTGCAGAACTGGTGCCCCCTTATCTCCAGCTCTACTGGCAGTTTCTTTGTTCACTGTTTACCAACTATCAGGTTTCCTTTGTACTACCTGAAAACTACCTACTGCAGCTTTTACAAAATTTTTGCCTAAGAAAAGAAAGCAAAGCAGCCCCAGTGTGCACATCCTGTGGTCCTTCGAAGCAGCTGCTCATGCATCAAAGATTGACAACACTTTAGCCAAACAGATCTAAAAGACTTCCACCATGTTACTCTCCAGTAGTAAAATCATCTCTCCAGGGCAGCAACGTGCAAGAAATTTTCCCTTATAGAAATCTGTCAGTGTTCATTTAGTGAGTATTAAATCTGAAATTACAGCATAACCCACACTTGCATTTCTGTCTCACACATTCCAGCTCTGAGGAGCAGACAATTGCATTTGCCTTCCATATATGTTTGCCTGGGTTTCGAGTGACCTCATGCCAAATGGAAATTGGTTGAGAAATCTTGGTTAAGTGCTCAGAGAACAATGGTCTGCATTAAAAAGTGCATGCATAATTTTGCACAATGTAGATTCAACTGACAGTCCATTGAAAGACATCTTGGGATTAAATGAGCATGAAGACCAAATTACCCTCTCACCCCAGAAAAGGGTGGTCCCTTATAGTCACACGAACACTTCATTGGCTAAGCAGTGTGACCAATCTTAAAATGAACCCTGTGGTAGCATCTGTAGGTTAATAGCAGCTCTTTGTCTCCACTGCTTTCTGCCTTTAGTCTTTTCCCTGAATTCCATCACAAAATGTTTTACAATTAAAAAATGTCCTGACAACCATTTTTGTAAATTGACCTTAGCATCTAATCTTTCCTTATGCAACGTGGGTGACAAAAATGTGAACTTCTCATGAATGAGCCAGCTGTCTAAATCTGTCACATAGCACAGTTTTATTACACTCTT
Organism: Trochalopteron elliotii; assembly: GCA_024734555.1. NCBI lineage: Eukaryota > Metazoa > Chordata > Aves > Passeriformes > Leiothrichidae > Trochalopteron > Trochalopteron elliotii. The sequence continues at coordinate 1,345,591 of JANPWX010000437.1, forward strand.
CATAATCAGCAAGGCAAGAAAGTCGCTGAAGTATTTTAGCAACGTTTAAATATCTGACAGAGATAACATCTTTAACACTTTCTTCAATGAAATATATTTAAAAATAAACCTAACTTTAACTCCACTGTGACACGTTATTTTCAACAACCAGCTGGGAAGATGTGATAGTTCTTTTCTCACTGCTTAGTGCCTTAAAAAATACCACAGATGGCACCTAAATTGAAGATTCACAATAATATATATATGCCACAGTCATGCAGAGAACAAAAAACAATGATCTTGGAGTTTTGATCTTAATAATAAAGACAATTTAGTTTACTAGTAAAATCGAAAAATAAAACTCCAGTAAGAGTTAAGAATTAAATTCAGGCTTCATTCAAATCAACAGCAAAAAATCACATCGACTGTGCTACACCCAGAAAATCACTTTTAAAATTAAACAAAATTTAAGCAAAATTCCTCAGTTTGTTTTATTTTTAAAAAGTTCTTCTCTGAGTCATTCCATAAAAACTTCAAAATTAAGAAATAATCTAAGTGAAGGTTAGAGGGAGAGGGGAGATAGTTTATGAAACTGTTTTGATTCATTTTTAAATCATCTTTTATAGTGTGTGAAAGCAGGCATCTGCATTAAGCCCACATGTTCATAGGAAGTCCCAGTGGAAAAGAAGTATTCTCATAAAAAAAAAAAAAAAAAGAAAAGAAAAAAGACACAAAAAATCCTAGCTGCTTATTTATAAAAAGAAATTATACTATTAAAAAGAGTGAGCAAACCCCAGGCCTAGCCACCCAAGATGCTGATATAAAAAGGGCAACTGCAGTAATTGCCCTGAGAATTGGCATACAAAAAAAAAAAAAAAAAAGAAAAAGGGTCTGTAGAAAGCCTGTTGCCAGTTAGGTCATTCTGCAGCCATTCTCACACAACCTCCGAGAGTGTCCCAGAATAAAACTGAGCTTATAAATGAAACTAGATAAATGAGGCAATTAGATAAGGGCCTCCAGAAGGGATTTTATGTATGTGTTCAAGTTGTCTCTGTCTCTGTGTCTCTGTCTCCTAATCTTTTATTCCATTCATTTCTTCCTTTATTCGGAGATACTGCCTCTCTGTTCCCAACACATTGTACATTTCAAGCATTCTTTCAGCCTTTCTGCTGCTAACGGAGAACAAACATACCTGTTGCAAGAAATATGACTCTGCCTGATGCCTGCTACTGTTAAACCCCTGCTTTATTATTTTGGGGCAGAAAACTCATCTTTCTCTTTTTAAATGCTGCTGATCAGAAAGAAGGCATATTACTGGAATATAAGGAGAAACATCTTTACTCCATAGATAAGTAGGGAGACAAAAAGATGTTATGCAAAATCAGCTCCAAATCGTTTCACTCCATTTCAGAAAAACAGTAAACTCATTTTTCTACTGCTCCTCAAAGCCTCCCCCTCTGGGAATAAATTTCTTCTGTTAACAGACAGGGACACAGATCCAAACCCTTTTTACCTTTAAATCCTCACACGTTATTCTATTTCATGCAAACAAAGTGTAAGTTAGGTATAAATAAGGATATAAATTCTGTATCACTGACGTGACACCTCTGCGTATCTCCTTCTTTCACTCACTTGTCCATGTTTGGTTTTGCAGTTCCTTCCTTTCTAGACCCACAGCAAACATCAACAATCCCTGCTTGCTGCAGGTGCTTATTATTTTTGAAAGTGCCTGACAGATGTGTGCATCAAAATCTTCCCAGCAGGCTGAGGCTTTTTATCTTTTGGCCATTCCACAGAATTCTGTTATTTTATAGTGACTTCTAGCATTGTGTCTTAGCTGGGCATTTACAGTTCAGGAGTACCAGCCTCACACAGCTCAGGCACAGACAGACTGAAGCTGGAGGAAGGCAGAAATCACTTCAGTGCTTATCAGAAAGTTACCATTGCAATCCAGTCATCAGATGCCTTAACTGAAAACCACAATGATATCCCTGGCATGATGAAATGTAGCCTTCCAGTACACATCTTCTCTAATTTGGGTTGAGAAACAAGGACCTTTTCTTGTAAAATTATGCAAAATGGAGATGCTGAAAACATGGACAAGTAATTCCACAGGTGTAAAGTGGCACTACTGTGAAAATTAATATTCATACATGTAATTTTAATTGCATCTGTGAAATAAGCATTTATAAGATTAGTTCTACATGGAAAAAACAAGTCCAAGGACAGCCTGTTCTGCTAATTTCTCCTTAATCATGTAAATTCTTAAAAGACATTAATGCATTTTAATTTACTGTTTTTTACATTATCTGTGTATCAGTTTAATTAGGAATTATACCATTTTGATCTTCTGTCCAACTTAAAAGGTGTCCTTTACCTTGGAAAAAAAACAGGAGGAAGCCAAATGGTAAATAAAACTAATCATTTTCATTTTGCAATATTAAAAAAATAAAAAGTAACATTCTCATTAAAAATGCAGCCAACCTTTTCAATTTGTTTCAACTCAAATTTGCAGAAAATTTGTACTAAATAATCTGGGTTCTGGCTACAAAAACCTGATAAATAAATATTTCCCTAAGTAGTTTCAGGACAAAATGTTTTAGAAACACTGAAAAAAAAACTAAGGCTGTTTTGCTGAAAAGTTTGTTGTTCAGTGAAATAAGGCACGTACTTTTTGGGATATAGGTGTGAAACAGCAGAAGCCACCTGAAAGCTTAGTACAGGATTACTTTAATCTTTGAGGGCCTGACTCCAAGCCCATTGATGTCAACTGATAATCTTCTATTGACTTCATTAGTTACAGGATTAAGTCCTTAAAAGATATCCACTTAGCTGGCAGAAGATCTTAACTTCAGACATCAGTGCACACATGACCTCTCCATGCCTGCCTCTGCAGCCCTGCACCAGTGTTTTGTGCAATGAGAGTGCAGACCCAGCCCTGCAGAAAACCCTTCAGAGCCTTCCAATCCTCCTGGGTTTCCTTAGAGCTGTTGCCTGCATTTACACAAAATCTGCCTGACTTCTTGATACTTTTTTAATGTCCAGCAATCAGCTGATGTGAAAGCTGAGTGACACACCTGCTTCCCTGAGCTCTCAGTACTGAAAAAGTATCATCTAGTGATCATTCTATGCTGCAGACATTCACAAACATTTAATATTCTGGCACATATGCAAATAATGTGTGTCTTTACCTATTGTCTGTTGCACACAGGCAGGCTTCCATAAACAAAATTGTCAGACATTATTGCACAGAGAGCAAGCTGCATTACTGGAGAAGAGTTGTATGACATTTTCCTATTTGTTTTCATTCTGTGAAGAAGTAAAAAAAAAAAAAATAATTTAAGTGAAAAACTGCTTAAATTCCCAGGAAATTTCAGAAAGGCACCATCAGCTAAAGCATGTGAATATACACAATTGCTGTGCTCACAGTGTTCTTTGAAAAAAGGCAGAGAGAGTTGGCTGGTTTGGAGACGGGGTTTTTGGTTTTTTTTTTAATGTAGGATACATTTTACAGTAGGACAAAAGGGTGTTTTGCATCACAAGGCAGTAACAAACAACCCCATTTTCTGAATGTTCCTAGGAGGAGCTGCTAAAAGGAAAATGTTCTAGGCAGTCAAAACTTGTGTGCAGAATGAACTTAATTCATATCAAGACATACTGAGACCAGAAACCACCTGGTATCGGGTCACCAGATGTAGCTTGTAGTGGTCTCCATTAGTACCAGAAGCAGTAACCCTACCCTGTGAATTATCCAGAAATGCTATTAACTGTCCCCCACAAAATATACTGCAGAATTAAAACTTCAATTCCCCTTTGAGAACAATTAGATTGCAATGGGAGCCAAGCAGAAAAGGAAATCACAAAACTTCTGTCACTCGAGAACATTACTGTAGTGGCATTCCCCTGTTCAACTACTTTTATTTCATAGTAGCTGTCATGTACTCTATGTACATTTGAAATGTGGGAAAATAGCTTAGAAAATATCACTCAAACTAGGTTTAACCATCTTCTATAAACTGAATTATACTACTAAACATATACAGGCACTGATCTAGCTGGGAGCACACAAGTAATTTTAAGCATATGAGCCTCACTGAAGTCATGTGCTTAACATTATTAGTATCATTAAGTGCTTTCTTGGTTTGAGACCTTACAAGTCTTTGCAAGTCTACCTACACAGACTCCATATGCTATATGTGCATTTTTTTTTTAGGGGGATAGCAGGACTGAAGTTCCAAACAAGGGAATTCAGTTGCTGTCTGTCACAAATTCTGTGTAACCTGAAATAATTGCATCTTTGTGCCTCCACTTCCCACCCAAAAATTAGTGAAATCAATCCCTGTAAAGCGCTTTGAGCTCTTCAAATGAAAAGTGCTATAAAAACTACAAATTATTATTATATTATTGAACACCATGTATGTATACACACTATTATGTAATATATAATATATGTATAATGCATATAAATTCTAACAAATGTATTTGTGTAATATCTGAGAAATGGAACAGTTGTATCTGGAAGTGATAAATACATAGAGTTGGATTTATTGTTAATCTGTGGATTTAATGATTTTTTTAGACAAAAGGATGTTTAAGTGTATAATTGCTTTCCTTAATTTAATATATTTATGTAAATGCATGCCTGAAGTTCTGATTAGATAGTTATTCTGTGTCCCTTAAGCTAATAAAATATATTAAACTTTATCTTACTATATAAGGTACAGCTGCTGCTTTAATTTCTTTTTTGTTTTAATATTTTTTATGACTAAATGCATAATTTAAGGTTCATGAAATTTTAATTTTAATTGGCTCTTTGATCTTTGCAGTAAAAGCAAAATGTCAGCATTTTATATATTCTCTGAAATGTAGACTAGTTTTATTTATATAAATTCTAAGATGCTTTCATAAAATGTGACTGAACACTGCTATTATTTTTGGAATGGGAAGTTTGGAATGGTGTTTCCTGGACAGAAAATTAAGACATCCCTATTGAAAAGATACCTGCATGGCAAGCAGTATGTGAGTGGACTTGCAGCTGGAACAAGGGGATTTCATGCACAGGCTTTGGAAGTACAGATATCTTGGAGAATTAGTTCAGCAACAGTGGGAGAAGCATTGGGGTCATTTATTTGTTGTTTATTTCATATCTTCAGAGGACCATGTCATCAAATCAATGTATGTTAAATCCAGAGGTACCATTTCCAGTGCTTTAAATGAGGGCCATAAAATGTGGATGCAGTGTGGAATTCTTTCCTTTTCTCCCCATCCTAAGTCGCAGGTTCTGTTCCATTAAACTCAACACCTGAGCATACACATGGGAGCAGGGCTGGCTTCACAGATCAATCCCTTGTGTTGATGATAAAAGAGAACAATTAATCATCACAACACTTAAATGCAAACTACATTTGCATCTGGGACAGTAGAAACCAGTTGGGACAGGGAGCACTAAAGAGCTAAGGGCTTCTTCACACACTAAGTTTACTTTGGTGGTGTGAAATGCTGTTAAATCAGTCTTACACATTTAACTTACCTAAAGCCTTTAGCATGTGCTGTGTTTATTTCTTAAACTAAAGAATGAAGTATTACCAATCTACGATACTGATGCTATCTCTACATTTCAGATTGAAGCCAAAATAATCCTGAAATTTTCATGGAATTGTTTTTCCATTTTTCAGCTAGCTATAGCATTAGTGATATGGGCTGGTGGCCAGCCAGAGAACTGGGATCCAAGGAAAATTTGAACTTCACCCAAATTTGAGGATATTTGGAAACTGTATTTTACTTCAGCTTTTCAATGAATAAATACAGCAGTTGTGGCAATGTTCTTTTAAATGTATTTTCTTGAAATTTTTCTTCATTTGAAGAATAAAGAAGTGACCAGAACAAGAAAACAGCTGAAAGATGGCAAATAAATAATGAAGAAATTCATTAAGACTGTTTTGATTTTTTAGTGGGACCTATATATTCATGTAGGGAGTAAAAAGAGTTCTGTGAGTTTTGTACATAATTACAATAAATACAGAGCAGTGAGTAGTTCTGGTGACATCATGAGTCACTGAGTTTGTTCTTGTAATTTATTAAGACATTATGAAAACCCACTGACATATTTATAAGCCTTGGAATTAACAGCTACCTTTCATTCCTTTTACAACACATAAGACATGAATTTTACTTAGAGAATTATATACACTCAGCTGTGTACAGCAGGACTGTAATTCTACCTAGAGCTTCTGATGATATCCTAAACCTGAAGGGCCACATTTGGAATCTGCTTTTGGATTTACCAAAGGAGGTATCTTTGGCCTCTTGAACAAAGCTTGTGTGGTTTGCCAAAAGCCATCAGAACTTTCAAAAGGAATCCAAAGCCTAAATGCACAATTCAGGAGCATTTCATGTTAGTAATACAGTTACTACTCATACATTTGATTAAGAATTTAATCGCTATTCCCAAAATATATACTTAGAACAATCTTCTGTCTTTTAATTGCCTTCTTTTTATTTCCACATACAGCTCTGTTCCTTAAATCCTTGGTTCTTTATTTGTTTTCTTATAGATATGCTGCTTCTCCCTTCTGTTTGCACTAAATTCACTACATATTTACAAGTGTTTCATGAGACTGATTATGGCACAAGCGCTTTTTTTCTGTTTTACTTTGATGAAAATACTAAGTAATGGATCAGGCCCTGGTAAATTAAAAATGCACCACAAGTAAGTAGGGTAGAATCTTTAGGATGCCAAAGAATCATTTCGGTCTATGTGGTTGGATTTATTTATTTTGGGGGAAGGGTTGGTTTGAGTCATATTTGATGACATGTCTACGGATGACATACGTCTCTGGCGGAACTGGCCAAAGTGGGACATAGCTTTGGTTTGGAAAACCTCACTCAACAGTGGCTTCCTTGTTTGCTTGTTTTGGGGTGGTTTCTGGGGTTTTTTTAAGTTCTTTTTTTGTTTATTTTTTTGTCTTTCAGAGCTAGGACTACTCCTGGATTTTGCGTGAATTCCAAAATTTTGGGCTAAAACAGTTGAATGACTGACTCTTACACCGGTTCAACATTCAATATTCGAAATTTCAGATATTGTCAATGTTTCAGTCATCTTCAACTGTTGCTTATCTTCCATTAGCACAAATTCACTGATACCAATGTTGTCAGGAGGCAAATCAGGCTAAGCAGTGGCTTTTCCTTTTCATTCATTTTATCTCACTTGAAATACATTTCACTCAGAAGTGTCTGTCACATTGTCCCACAATGAAACTAATGTCATTATCCTAGCACAGTTTGCTCCAGTTGTACATACTGGAGCAACTTCTACATGTCTCACCTTTCCCATGCACATCTGATTACTCAGAGACAGACTGAGAGAGGGAATGTAGGAGCTGTGTGCCTGTCCTTTATCAGAACAAGAGGTTTTTTTCTCCTTTCAGTATTAGAAAATTGGGATTCTGTGACATGTATGCAAGCTATTTTCACTTCAGGGAAAGGGAACATACACGTGAATCAAATGGCTGCCTTTGGTTCAGGAGATTTATAAAGAAGAGATCCCAACTGCACAAACTCTCCTGCAGTGGAATTCGTGCTTTCCTGGTCAGATGAATAGAACAGGTGCAGACACAGCTTTCAGGCCTTTAAACTACACCAGCCCAAATAAATTACAGCTACGGAGCATGTTCAGCAATTTCAAGCAAACATTTGAAATGCAATGCCCATGGTGCAGATAAAGTGCTTATGAAAAAGGTGGACGTAACATCTGTACTGGCACAGAATGCCTGTTCTAAAGTAATAGCTGCAAAATGCCTCCTATAAAGCATAAGACTGTTAGTACAGCTGCAGCTTTTAATAGCTATTGAATTTCTTGATCAGGGAGGCAGGTCCAGAGCAAGGGAAATGGACAAGTGAAACTATAAACTGCTATTTTACACCTATGAATGTAATATCACATAAATGTGGCCGAACTCACTTTTATTTTTTTAAGAAATTCATCCCCAGAGAGCCTCGTGCTAGATCTTAGCTAGCAAGCCATCAGAAGGCACTTATGTCAGCCTAACCCTGAGGTTTCCAAGATGTATAGCTGTGCAGCCTACACACACATACATATATATACCTCTTGCTTATTCTATCTGTAACACAAACCTGCAGCCACACACACATGCTAATACCTCATGCATCATTTCTGCACTTACTCAGAGCTATTTGGTTCTAGATCGATGCAAACAAGCAGTGAAAAGCTGAAACAATAGGCAGTTTTTAAGATGGTTCTGCAAGAAAAAATTACAGCAAAGCGACTGAGTTGCACAGACTTCAGTATGGGCAACAGAATGCAACCAGTAAACTCATTACCATGTTAGCTTATTAAAATTATTCCAAAAAATACAGCTGTCTAGCATTTTCTCAGGTTTCTTATTTAAATACCTTAGTAGTGAGATGAATTCATGTCTAGGAGGCCCCTGTAAATTACTAGAATCATTTTTACTTTGCATTTATAATTATAGCTTTTTGTTTCTGATGGAACTTCTACGGAATAATCAGATTTTTCAGTATGCAGATAACCTGCACTTTAATATTTTTAAAGCTTTTTGTTTTGCAATTTCTTCACATCTCCTATTAGCCATGAAATGAAATCCCTCACATAATACTCAGGCAGCAGTGGTTGCTGAAACTGCAGATGCACCCAAAATTACCCCAGGTGGAACACACTGAATATTCACAAAATATTCTGAGTTGGACCCACAAGGATCATCGAGTTCAACTCTTCAGGAAAAGGCCCACATATGGGAATTGAATCCACAGCCTTGGTGTTGATGTATCTCAAACACGGATTAGACAGGATTGGTTTGGTTGTTTTGTTGTGTTTAGGACCACTTTTTCCTCCAAGAAGACAGCAGTTTTCAAGCTGATGTGTGTGTGTGTCCCAGGCCTGTAAACCCTTCCAAGTCCCAAAGAACAATTCCATCTACCTAATTTCCAGTACTACTTAAATATCCTGGCACCTGAGCTCACTATGTTTCTTTTAATATGGCTAATTTTTTTTCCTGGCTGGCATATATGCTCAGAAGTACCCAAACATTACAGAGATAGATAATTATCTTCTTCTAAAAGCAGTGCAGGATAAGACATACAATTGCCAAAGCTTGCTTGAAACCTTGGAGAATCCTGAAAAGTTAGTCATAGCCAGCACCACAATTAACTTCATGGGTGGTGGTGCCAGTTTAATGATAAGAACACCACTACGATTCACAAAGAGGTGGATCTAACTTCTGGTTACTTCCCAAGAAATTGTTTTGACTGCAGTCTTTCTGGTTGAATCCAAGGTACAGTGAAGCCAGAAGTGATAAAAAGCAGTGGATCAAAAGAAGAGAGGAAGAGCAGAGTCAGAATCTTCTGGCCCAGAAAGCTTATTTGAAAGTGTAAATTAGCCCACTAGATTAATCCTGCTAAGCAATTTAGATCTACATGCTCGAGGAAGCAGGACTGAGTGCCCCAGTGCCTCCTTCCAGGTGAGTCAAACTCTCTTTTCTGCCTCTATGCTCTACTTTTCCAAGTGGTCTGTTTGCAACAGGCAGCACTGACAATGCTGCCTCTTCCACACTTCACTTAGGGCAGAGCATCTCTGAAATCTCCAAGAAGTTTTGGAGAAGAATTAAGGGAAAAAACCCAAAGTGTTTGTTTCTAGGGAATAATCAGGGATTTTTTTTAATTATTCCTATTTCACAAATTATAAAAGCCCCATTTCATAGCACAGGTGGAGCTTCTCCTCCACTCTGGTAAGAGTCCACCTGCAATGCTGCACCCAGCTCTGGGGACCCCAGCACAGGAAAGACATGGACCTGTTGGAGCAGGTCCAGAGGAGGGACACAAATATGACTGGAGGGATTGGAGGGATCCTTTCTTCCTATGAAGAAAGGATGAGATAGTTGGGGTTGCTCAGGCTGGAAAAGGAAAGGCTCTGGTGAGACCCTGCTGGAATCTTTGAGTTCTTGAAGGGGACTTGTAAGAAAGATGGGAACAAACTGTTGAGCAGGGCCTGTTGGGACAGGACAAGGGGCACTGGTTTCAAACTGAAGGACGGTCGATTTAGAGGAGACAAGAGGAAGAGTTTTTTTCACAAAGAGGGTGGTGAAACACTGGCACAGGTTGCCTGGAGAAGTTGTGAATGCCCTATCCCTGGAAATATTCAAAGCTGGACAGGGCTCTGAGCAGCCTGATGCAGTTGAAGACATCCTGTTCACTGCAGAGTGGTTGGACTGCATGGCCTGTAAAGGTCTCTCCTAACCCAGATTATTCTGTGACTCTGAGATTGACAGAGCAGAGAAGACCAAACAGAAAAACTGAACTGCTAAGAAAACAGTGCCAGCATAAAAATTACCAACTGAGAGCTACAAATTTTTGGTTTTCAAAATCTACCTGCCAGAGGAAAGTCACAGAGTAGATCCAAACCTGCTGATGTCCACAAGAGCTCTGCCTGTCCTTTCAGAGGTGCCAGCACAACTACCCAAGAGATAAAAATCTGATGAAGCTGAACAGAGACTTGAGGAAGACAAGTTTAGACAGCAATGGGCTTCAGTGGAGCACATGACTATCCAAGTGAGTTTTGAGCTTCAGTGCCCTGACAAATAAACACTCCAACGAAAAGCTCAAAACAAAAGATTTGCCAGATTATGGCAATGAGACATTAAAACCCCACAGGATTATATGAATCCTTTCATGCATTTTTTGAGCAGGTAACAGAAAGTGCTGAAGTGTTTTCTATATTATAAAAGGAAATGAAAGTGAAAACAAGTCTTTGCTGAAGTTTTGAGTGACTACTGAGTTCTGGGAGACAGCTTTGAGTCAGCTGGAGTATGAGCTGTAGCCCAGTGGTGGCATCAGAAGTCTGGGGCAGCAGAGACATCCCAGGTAAGGCTGTGAAGCTCTGCAGGACTGTTCTACCTGTGACCTGTATCCCAAAGTGCTTACAGACACCTCATTCAGAAACATATTCTGGCTGCTGCAATCACTGTTAAATGCAGCACAGCACAGCAGAAGGTTCATCTTCAGTATCACTACTCATTTAAGCAGAACCTGCCAGAGATCAGAAGATGATCGCTCAAATTAATAGGGATGAATTAATAATTCATATTAACCTTTTTATAAAGAGTAAAAAGGAGCAAATGAGATTCTGTCCTCTGACTGTTTTGAAAGCTGCCTGCTCAGAAAGAGCTTTCTTTCAATTATCTGTAGTGGGATTATTAGCACATTGTCCTCAGTAAGTTTCTTCTCAGAAATAGATAATGCTGATAAACTTTCTACAACAACTATAAGAGACAAGCAATTTTAATCAAAGTAACATTCTCTGCATTGCAAATATTTAGATTAACATAATCAGAGTAGTGATCAGCACTCCTATGACAGTGCACTATAGGGTAATGTTTGAAGTAAATAAACTGGATTTTTGCCCATGTAAAATATTTTCACCAATTTCAATTAAATGCAAAATTCTGCATCTTCTGCCTCTATTTCCTGTTATTATAAAATAACTGCTACATTGCATTTCAACCATACAGATAGGTTAGCTATTATTACTTACCTCCTGCTTTTCATGTGGTCACAAAAGCATAAGGTTTGGCCTTCTTTCTGTTGATTCCTGGTGACCAAATATTTCAAGTATTACTTTGGCTACAGCACAGTTTTGCACACACAGCATGTAAGCAGCTTAGCAGAAAAGAGAAAAGGGATCTGAAGGCCCAAATCCTGACACCAAGTGAAATGAAACTAAGTTTAATCCCAAAAATCAATGATGTGCTCTATCAGATGTGCACCCTTATGCACACTAGTGTATTTAACCCTTAAAATTTTGCATGCATAAAAATTATACTTATTTGTAAATTAGAGAATAATGAAGCATCAGCTATATATGTACAAAATACACATTTATTAAAATATATTAAAGTGATGCCTCAGAAATGTAGATGGTTCAACCTATTAAGTCTAATATGTCCCATCTATCAAAAATGAAATAAGTGTGAAACTATCTGGGAGTTGTTATTCTAACAGAAAAATTACAAAACACATTGCAGAAGATGCCACCTGCAATGTCCCATTCTCAGTATCAACCAACTATTACATCACAGATAAGGCATGAAAGAACATGGACCAGGGGGTTTCACATCCTAAAAAAAAATTAAGGCCCAAACTAATTTTTTCAGCTTGCTTCTGTCAAGGAATGACAGTAGGAATTTCCAAGTGATATACACTAGAATATTTGAATAACAGGAATGGAATAAAACTCTGAGAAAAGGAATTAGGACCTGATTTTAAATCCTTTGCATAGAAAAATGATGTCTGAACAGCCTTGAATGTCTGGCTTTTATTTCCTGATCCTGCAAATTGCCCTACTTGCCAGTTTTACAAGTATAAGCCATTGGAATGAACACAGAGCATCTGCTTATGGATTTTTGAATTTCACATATATAACATTTTCAGAATCATATCTTGACAATAAAAAGATTCTTTTCATTCCTGCCTTCCTATATGACATGATGACCTCTCCAATGTTCAGGATACAAGAGTATCCTGAGATATCCAGCACAAATGTGTTTACATTTTTTTCAGCATATCAGCCACTTGCAGTAGTTTTTTCTTTCTCTCTCTTGATTAGTACATATCCTAATGCCTCAGCAGCCCAAACATGAATGTGAATAGATAAGCTAAAACCTGAGAATTTCAAAAGCAGTGAAGTGCATGCTTTCACCTCTCCCCCTTTAAAAAGTGTCAAATGCTTCCTGACACGCTTGGGTCCATGGAAATGGAACATATTTTCTCATTACGTTAATTAATGGGTCTGCTTGGGTGGTATAATTCAGTATAAATTTCCTTTAGTATTCTGTCATACCTAAAAGGGATCTTATTTTTGTGATGTCTTTAAATTTTTATGACTTCTACTCTGTTTAGTCTGTGTGTAATCCTTCTTTTGAAACCTAATGTCCTAGAAAATCTGCAGGTTTCTCTCAAAACTGGCACACTCTGTAGTTTACAGTCATTTCTTTTTCTTGCCTTCTTAGAACTCCCTGCAAGTCCTTAAGGTATAGTTCACAGCTCAGGGAATTTATGATTACATCTTCAATGTGAACCCAAGCACTGTGATATATTAAACCTGACAAGATGCCGTTCATTAATCTCTGAAATACGGCCAGGTGTGATGTAATGAAGAGAGGCTTCCAGCTCAGAGAAGCCTAACACAGCTCCCAGCTCAGCTTGATGGTGGCTTCCTTTACCTCATCTGGGAGAAGGACTGCCTGGGTGGGGACTCTCCTGGAAGCATAATGCCAGAAAAATGTGGTTTGGGGAGAATGAGACAGAGTAATCTCTTGCCGTGCCAGTGCTTCTCAAACAGCTCAGCTTCTGCTTTCCTTTCATTTCCAGGTTAGAACACTAACTTGGTCATGCTGTCTTGAACCACAACTTCCCAAGGAAATGGTTTGATGGGCTGGGGGTACATTTTTGTGTATGGAAAAAAGAAGGAGCATTTTAAATATTGGAGTCTCAGCTAGTGGAGAAAGCAATGGCAGGCTCAGAACACAGAGCAGCAAGGGCAACAGTTTACACACACATGATATCTTAATCAAAACAAGGCTATAATTTGGTTGTGACAATTTACTCTTTTTTTTTTCTTTTTTATGAATAATTGCATCATTTCAACACCAAAAAAAGGGTAAAATCAAACCAGAGCAAATATAAGGGCAAAGTTCGACATTTCCACATCATTAATTCAAATCTCAAAATAAATTGATAAATGTTATTACCCAATTTTACTTCATTAACAGCACATAGGGAATATATATTGAGTAAAAGTAAGACTTTGAAACTCATCCCTGTCATGGCAACAGAAGAGACTTTGTGAATGAAACTCATATTCCTGAGTTGAAAAACAAACACATCTGGTTTTTCAATATGGAAAGAAAACATGGAAAGAAGTTTTTATACAGTCCATGATTTAGCATTTTGCATCCATGAAACACTGAAGTCCACATCCTAAAACAAGTTAGACCACTAAGTAGATCTGCTCTCTGCAAATCATAACCAAGTTGCTTAATGAAGTGCAAATCTGGTCGATTTTCACAGGTTACTTGGTTTGATCACTTTTAAGCAGTTGCAACGATAAATTGTGAGAACAAAGATAATTCCTACTATATCTACTCTGGAAACAAAACACAGATCTTCTCAGAAATATAAGAATTTGGACAACATTTGTACTACCATTTGAAATTTCTAGGAAAGGATGCAGACCAAGACTAACCCCACATTTTCTTCTGACCATGGAAAAGTTATGAGGAGAAGGCTCCTCTTTTTACTTGTCTTTCTATTTTTTTTTTGTAACAGTTGTTATTATTACTGAATAAAATTCTTGTTTATTTCAGAAGAGATTTTCCTAGCTCTTCCTCACCTCCTCATCCATGGATAAAGTGAAAAACACAGGATAGAACAGTAAAAAAGATTGTGGAACTGGAAACAGATCAGATAGCCTCGATTTCTATCCTAACATGCATGGCCCCAGTCACTGAACACTATCTTTAGAAGAGAAATTACATCAGTAAATAGATAGGAATACACAGAAAAATATTATACCTAAGAATGTAAATTACTGTATTTATGCTCAGGACATTAAACTATTTTTTGCAAATATTCTGGCAATTTCCTTTCAGAACTGATTAGGCAGACACTGATGGACATTCCCAGAAGGTGAATCATGTCTTTAACAAGAAACCAGATTTTCAGAATTGTATTCATGCATTAGATTGGAAATTTCTCTTTTGGCTGTGTTATCTATCAAGCTAAGTTTGAATATGATACCAAATAAGTACTGCACTGATTAGTTGGTTGATTATCACAGAATCACTGAACAGCTTGAGCTGGAAGAGACCTTAAAGATCATTGGGTTCCAATCCCTGTGCCATGGGCAGGGATACCTTCCACTAGACCAGGGCCAGAACCCCATTCAGCCTGGCCTTGAACACCTCCAGGGATGGGGCATCCACAGCTTCTCTGGGCTACCTGTGCCAGTGCCTCACCATCCTTACAGCAAATAATTTCTTCCTATTATCTAATCTAAACCTGCCCTATTTCAGTTTGAAGCCATTCTCCTTTTCCTTGTCATTCTATGCCCTTGTGAAAAGTCCCTCTCCAGCTCTCCTGCAGCCCCCTTTAGGTGTTGGAAGCTGCTTTCAGGTCTCTCCAGAGCTTTCTCTTCTCCAGGCTGCATAGCCTCAACTCTTACCATTAATTTAACTATATATCTCTTTTTTAACTACATTAATTGAATTAAACATATAAAAATATTAAATGACTCACTCCAACCACTTCAGAATATCTTAAATCTTCAGAATTACTTTGAACTCACTCACAAAGAGAAGAAAAGGTGATGCACATCAAATTAAATATCCCACAAGAAGAATTAATTTAGCAACGGTCAAGGTATGTTGCAACTTCCTCAGTTAACATTGCATTCCTGCCCTGAGTTAACATTACATCAATTCTGGATCAATTCCTGCCTTGCAAGGTAATTTGACACAGGAGTTCTTGCTTTTGTTAGAGGTGTGCCACAAATGCTTTATCCTGATCTGCCTCAGCCTTTCCAGACTATTGCAGGAAAGGCATTTGGCAAAGCAAGAAATGTTTCTTGTTAGATAAATATTTAAGAAAGCAATAATTGTGAAACAAAAGTACTCCAAAACTGACACAATATTCACCACATTTGGACTGGGTTTTTCCCAGCAATAGCCAGATTTATCACATTTCAAAACTAAGAATAAAATTTAAATTCTTTTGATGCCTGGCTAACAATCTTCACTAAACTACTGAACCCTGTAGGCCTCTTTCTGTACTAATGCTACATTCATTAAAAATTCATTAGACCCAAGCATGACGGTACTGTACATCTGTGGTCAATCATTTCAGGTAAAGGTGGACCCAAACCCACGAGTGAATTAGTTACTTAATCCCAGGCTGTGTAAAAAACTTGGATCCATCATGAAAACAACTGGTAGAACAAATCAAGAATACATACTCATACTTCAGGGAAACATTAAACTGAAAATTTTGTCCACAAGAATGACAATTACAGAAACTGGCTGCAGCCTTAGCCTTGCAAATCAGGAACCATTTATGGTTTCAAACTGAAAGAGAGACCAGGTTTAGATTAGGTATTATGAAAACATTCTTGACTGTGAGGGTGGTGAGGCACTGGATCAGATTGCCCAGATAAGTTGTGGCTGTCCCATCCCTGGAAGTGTTCAAGGCCAAGTTGGATGGAGCTCTGAGCAACCAGGTCTAGTGGAAGGTGTCCCTGCCCATGGCTGGGGGGTGGAACTGGATAATCTTTAAGGTCCCTTCCAATCCAAGCCATTCTGTGATTGATTCTATGATTCCATTCCAAATGATACGGAAGGAATTTGAAGGCTTAGATTCCTTTTAATGTTTTGAAAACACTAAGATTTATATGCTTTTTGAGACACTTACCAAATTACTCACATAAGAAATAATGCAAGAGCTACTCTAAGCCAGGTTTTCCTCTGAAAAGTTCACTGATACATGGAGAATGAAATCTACAACTGTATTTTTTATTTCCACAGTCTTTATGCTTCCCCTGCAGTAAAATAACGTCCTGACATCTGTGGATTTATCAACTATTTTAAAATAAATAATTAGGCAATAACTCAGAGTACAATAAATTATTGTAACAATTTAGGCTACCAGTCTAGGAAAGGGATTCACACTTGATGGTCTTGGAGACTGTCAGAAATACCCTTCATCACTTAAAAATGCAATAGTTACTCCAGATTCCAGAAGCAAAAAGACAAAACCTCTGTGAATTCCAGGTCTCTTGCAAGAGCAAGTGACAAGGGTTCTCAAGATCCTTCCAGTGCTACAGTGTTTCCAGTGTCATTGGCCAACAAACCTAAATCTCAGCTACAGAGGGAAATTAAGCTTTAGCTAATTACCTTTCAATAGTGCTAGAGCTGTTGTACAGATGCTTTATTCAGATAAATTAATAGCAAGTCAACACGGCCTTCTGCACATAAAATCTGCTGTTAATACTAGAAATAAACAATATTCCCTAAGAGTATTGACATCAAAACTATTATGTCTCTCTTCCTTTTCTTCTTGGTACTTGGCTAAAAGTTCTGGATTAAATTTTATGTTCTAAAATTAAATACTGACACTCAAAATTTATACCTTTATGTCACTTTCTACTCAAAGTTGCAGATAACTTCAAAAGGGCCAATTAATTCTCTAAATATATAATGAATATTAGCTACATCTTACGGAAAAGGACGCAAAAATAAAGCTGGCACACTGAATTTGATTTTTAATGATGACTAGTCTAAGTTCTGGAAACAAACAATTTCTGTAACTGAAAGACTATGAATATAGATTCTGAATAACAACCACTAGGTTCAGAATATATACACTAAAATAGTGCTCAACAGATGTGGAAAAAAACATGATAGATATTATCCAATAGCTACTTCTGTCTCTGTGTTATCTAAATCATTACTCTATCCTCAGTTCTGTAGGAACATCCACCACTCACAGACATATTTTATGGAACAACCTCTCTTTACCTGAAAACAAACCCTGTTCTTTGCAGAAGCCTCTCCCACTCCACTCTGCAGATTCCCCAGAGCACAAATGCATGACTTACAGAAAAAAAGTTTGAGATATTTATTCATTTGTGCTGGCACACCTGACCACACTTCTCAGTAAGTTTCTTACAAAACCCCAGGCGAAGCAGAAGGCTTTTCTAAACATCTGTGGGAGTCTGTCATACCTATGCCCACAAACTATTTGCCCATTGAGATATCCAAAAGCTGTCACGGTCTTTAAAAAGTCAGCCTCGACTGAAACAGAATCCTTCTCTAAACAGAGTGGGAGGTTAACTGATTTCATTCTATCTGCTTCTATTCTTTGATTTTATCTTTTAATATTAATATCCTTGAGACCACCCATCAGCTAACCTGCTTAACAAAACTTACTGCCCAGTTATCTGATCAGCAATTGCAGTGAAGCAGAACTCCCTAAAAAGACGCAGAAGGTAATTATTTAATTACATTCTTATATCATGGATCATTCCATTTGATTTTTTTTTAAATTTAAATATTCAAAACAATATAGTGGATATAGGTTGATATTTAAGATGGTGGGACACTTTAGCACTGAGATTTGATTCAACAAGGTACTTAAACCCAAGTAGTTCTACTCAGATTAGTTTGCAAATAGTAAGTCCCAAATACCTTATGTTTAGAACTTAGTAAAAAAAAAAATTCATCCTCTTTAAATTTTGAAAACTTAACTTGATGTGTTATAAAAATAATTTCTATGCAATATACGAGATCTATTGAATGACCTAAAGTTAAAGGAGAATGAGAGGACTATTTGTGGTAGACTTGGTAGTGTTAATGTCTGAACTTGATGACCTTAAGGGTCCTTTCCAATCTAAATGGTTCCATGATTCTATTTTCAAAAACTCTGAGGGGACAAGAAACCAAGAACCATTGTTATACCTCTTTATCCTATATTGCATATATCATTTGTTTCAAACAGATTCTAAATGAAGCAAAGCTAAAATGGAGCATTGCTAAATTCTATGAAGCCTCAGAAGATTGTAAAGCAAAGGAGCTTTGCATTACAGATATTAAAATAGCTGACTTTTCCATTTGGACAGCATACTACAGTCCAAAGCATAGAACACATTCTGAATGCATGGCTGCTCTGGAAATGCTCCTCTGTTGCAGGGAAGGAAATATGGGATTAATAACGTTCGCTCCGAGAGCAGAATTTACGACTTGTAAAAGCACAGAACACATGCTATATATTGATTAAAGAAAAAAGGTCCATCCAGTCTCATTGATGTGTTGTCAACACCATGTCACCAAGTCCCCGAAAACGTGCCACCTAGTGGAGCCTGTGCCCACATCCTGCAATCCAGAAACAGCCAGATCTGCTCTGGTGCCTTGTGCTACCTACCTCGCCTGGGAGAACTGCTCGGCATTTTCCACTCCTCTCACTGCAAACCACCCATGCTCCTCTGCCCTCCCTGCAAAACTCGCTCTGCTTACAATTTAACCAGAAGATTTCTAGAATATCAACTACTCATGACTAAAAACACCAAAATAAACCCTGAACCAATACCAAAATTAGTTGAGCACAGAAAAATGTGCAAACAGGAAAGTTCAAACACAGCACTCAATTCTGCTGTCTGCCTAAGAGTGGAATCTGCGTGACTACTACATTATTCCAGTATAACAACATTTTTCCAATATAAGATATTCCTGATTCTTTTCCCCTAACCAGAAGTAAAGGATTGAGATGATGGGAAAATAGCTTTTCACCGCTAAACAGGAAGACAGACACACGCATAACTCACATGCCTGAGGAAGCAGCTGGCAAAATTAACCTGGACATTGAAGAAGGCAGATGAGACCAAATAACATCGAATTTCAGCTACCCAGAAGAGACTAACTTCTGAGCCTAAATTCTACATTAATATGCAATTTTCCACAGGATGATCTTATTTTCCAAAGATCCCGAGCACTTCTGATGGCAATACTATAATTGCTCCTATAAATTTATAGCACAAACCAAATCAACCTCCACCTTCCACCAAAAACGAATTCATCCTTTTTTCTTGAATTTGAATACCAAAATACATAAATTCTTTCAATCTTATGTTATAATTAAAGAGTGAATTATTTTTTTTATGAAGCATAATTGTATTAGTTATAGGAATAGTCCAGGACAGAAAACATTATGGGAGGAAATAAAAATTACATGACTTCAAAATAATGCAAGTAATGAGTTGTATATGATATTCAGTTAAAAGTATAAAGTTGTCAGTGCTGAATCTCTCTTAGAAGAGTAATACAAGACATGTTCATAGAGCCTAAAATACTCTGAAAGTTATGTGCCCTTACTTGTTTTCTAATTGCAGGAAAACTTGAGGGTACTAAAACAACAAATAACTAACAGTGAGGTGTAGTTTCACTGTACACTTTTCTTTTGCATGAAATTTTCTGAGTTTAAGGACCTTTGCTTCATGTAGTGGGAGACACAGTAGGCAATAAACATAAGGAATTTCAATAGAAGTAGAAAAAAAGTCCAGAGAAATATGAAATACATTTACATACTGAGATTCTCTGGGAGTTGCACCGATGTGCATTTCTGACAAGACCAGACCCATATAGAGCTTAGAAGATTCATTTACAGACATTTTCCCCCTCTCTCCTTCAAAATTAGTTGTAAGTAAATGCAACAGTGAAGAAGCAAAGGAACATAACCCACCCCACAGACAGCACTGCATGGAACCATTGGGACTCTGGGCCAAAACGCTACAAGTCCAATTATGTATTTTTGGAAAAGGTGTAAGTATAGGGATTGCTTTACCAGTCAGAGATTTATGGCAGTGCACAGGTTGCTAACACAGATCCAGCCAGTGCTCTGTTAAATTCTCTGTTTGTGCTTTGAGAAGGAGCAGTCTGTCCAGAGAAAACAGACTAGGTTTGGTGATAACAGGGGAATGCAGGCATTTCAGAAGACATCCATGTGTTAAGATCACAGGGATGGATATTAAGCATCTGCTGAGGAAAATGAACACCATCTAGATTTTTATCATGTTGCCTTCTATACTATGGTAAGGCCCAAATGCTCCACTTGAGTTGCAGCTGCTTTATTCAAACAAACAAAAAACCAACCAACCAAAGATGAATTCTTGCCATGTATCCAGACTAAAGGACTCAACTGGACAAAAAGCTACAGAATGCTTTCACACTCTGAAATAAAAAGAAAACCTCTGGAAAAGAAACCTCGGTTTTCCTAGGTGAGACACAAAGACATACCTCCTCACCCCCAAGCATGTTCTGGGGAACAAAATTGGCTATATTTGTAATTTCTTGTAAAAAATAAGTTCAGGTGGGTATTTTTTCCCCTCCTGTTCCCAAAGCCTATGTGCTTCTGCTGCCAGGACCCTAGCTTGTAGACTGGAAAGGTAAAATGTTTTCACCTTAGGCAGGTGCAAAGATTTATAAGTTATTCTATAATATTGTGGCAGCTGCAAATTACCTTACTAGTCCAGTGAAGATTAATTTCCTTTGCTCCCACATTGTCAAATGGTGATTTCCTCTTCTTGTAAGAATATTTGGTGTTCTGGTCAAAGTATAAGCAGAGCCACAATATTTCAGACTTTTGTGCAACTCAATTTTCTCTTACAAGAAATTACAGATTCCTCAAGTTTGTGTCACCTGGGAAAAAAATCTAATCTGAAATGAAGAGCCAATTTTAACGAGAAAGAATAAGCAAATTAGTCATCACATCTCTAATGGTTTCCCCATACACATATTCCCTGTGTTGTCCAGCACTGTCCATGCCCACAGCCAGCCTGTGCTGTGAGCCACACAGAGTTCCACTGCAGTGAGCCTGGACCAGAGCATCCATCAGGAATTAACAAGGGATGAGAAAAGCAACTGGTAACAGTTAAAGCAAGTGTTCACAGGCTGCTTTGAATGGGTTGCTCTGCATTCTTTTGCAATGAACAGGGAAAGTTGTGATTGGCTCCATATGACTGGCAGAGGTGATGATAACATGACTTATGAGCAACCTGCCACAAAAACTATTTATCTTGCAATATATGAGGTGTGCACGAGGAAAGATGCTCCTCTAGAGGCACATCACACAATAGTTAAACACACAATTTAGTGAGGTGATTATAAAATCACCTCAATACTCATGTAAGCAAAGAACTTTTGCAGCCACAAGGCAATCACAGGTATCAGAACTGGGAAGAAAGTCGTGGATTTTACTCAATTCCCACTTTTAGAAACAAATTGCTATTAAATAATCTCAGACCTTGAGACCAGCACAAGATGCCAAACAATGACACAGGTATCATACTTAGTGAAAGTGATAGAACTTTCCAAGTCAAAAGGAACACTCATGTTTGCTTCCTGCTGTGTGACACATTACCACAAAGGCCTCCTCTTGGCTTCTGTTCTTTTTCAATCTGTTGTAGTCTGGGTTCTCTCTTACTCATTGCAACTTCGGTTGTTTCCTCTTTCAAGTCAAGTTTCCAGATGTTGCTCACCCAATTTTTCCCTGCCACACAGCATCCTTTGCCTGAACTTCTCCACCATTCCCTTCTGTGTTTCCCCCCACTATTCCACTCACAATCTAAGTCAAGATTTGGAAACCTGTTGTAAATTACATTAATTGGCAGTTCTTTCCTGCAGCTGTGTGCATTTCTTAGGACCACATACTTACAGGGCTTGGGGGGGTGGTTCTTTTTTACCTTCTTTGGACAAATTTTATACTAAACCAAATTGCACCTGGTTCCAACACCATCTGAAGAGTCATGCTGGTACCTTTCAGGGGTCCTAGCAGGGACAGGTTTATAATTATTTTGTTCAGTATTCAAATGGGAGAGAGTTGTATTGAAAACTTATGAGGAAAATGGGAATATGCAGAACATGCTTGAATACTTCATGTTATCTTAGGAAGCTCATCAATTTTTTCCTACGTGCTAAATGCAAAAACACATTTATGAATATAGAGCTTTAAAGAAACATGAGTCACGAGGTTGCCTGGTAAAAAAGTGAGGCTGCATGAGTATGGATAAAGAGTTTTATTAGCCCTGCTAATAAGGAAAGTTTCTATTTTTATTTAGAATCAATTTAACCCACATTGTTTCAAAAACAATTATTTAGAAAATAATGTAGGTTACTTTCAAATTACAGTATTAGTTTCCACAGTCCATTTTATAATACGGCCTCATAAATTAAAAGCAAAATCCTGAAATTATTCAAAGAAAATATGAATAAAACCTACAAGTCAGACCACAGCAATGTAGTGGGCCAAAATAAAACCCTGAATCTGTCCAATATGTTTGAGTCCAAACAAAATCACTCAAGTAAAGGTACTGTTTCTTTACATATGGACTACAAAATCAGTAAGGAAAAAGTAATTAGGAAGAGAAAATGAGAGGGAAACCCTTTTGAGTTTAGATATTACTGTGACTTTTCCACTTAAAACTAGGGGGAAAAAAAGCCCCTAGCTTTGTTGAGAAACAAAAAAGCGCCATCCCAATAGTTCATTTATAGATACATCTGAATCAGAAAGCTCAAAACCACCGTGGCAGAATATCTGTAACCAGTAAGGTTGTCTGTAGAAGACACATTTCCTCTGACCTCCAGTATCTCTTCCCCAGTAGAGTTGACCAGTCTAGAATCTCGATTACAAATCCAAGATACACCTGGAGTCATGCAGGGAAAATAAAATTACCTCCATCAGACACATCTGAGGCCCCAGCAGTGATGTGTCCTCCTGTATTCAGTGATCAGTGATGCAAATGAAGCCCTGCTCATTCCCAGCTCTGTGTCCCTGTCCCTGCCACCCTTTCCCTATGCTCTGTAGTACTCTGGCTCTGTCCTATACCCTTTCCCCTCTTTCCTTCATCAATTTCTTCTCACCCAAATAACACAAATGACAATCCAGCTCAAATAAATGCTGTTCCTTCAACGAGAGCACTAATGGTCTCCATGCAGTTACCCGTCTCCCCAAGGACTGGAGGAATGAGGTATCCCTCAAATCTCTCTCCTTTTGCCAAACAGATTTTAAATTAGTCAGTGTTTTTTTTAAAAAAAATCACGTTAAATTGTGAATAGAGTGAAAAATGTAGTAATAATGACGGTTTTCATGCATAGAAAAATAAATTTCAAACACTTTCTGGCTGCATTTCAATTTCTGTTTGCTTTACTAGACATTGGAGGGTAAAGGGGTTGACAAATAGCTTTTTTTTCATGTCTAGTAGAAGAATGATACCACCTACTCCAAATCCTGCAGCTCTTTGAGCTGTGAGACTCTATTGGCAACTTTTGGATGGCAGCATACTGACCAATTTACAGATGAATACTAAAACTCATGCAAAATGAAATAAGTTAATCTCATTTGTTTTCATCGGTTTTAACAACAGATTTTGTTCACATTTCCTCCAAGAATATACATTATTAAGTTAGGCCTACAAATGCACTATCAAAACAAGTACACATGTCACTGATTTAAATTTTCCTACAGACTTTTTCTGTATCTTGCTGTGCTGCCAGGTTTCTAATACAGAGTTTCTGAAAAGAAGGAGCTTGGACAGGGTTGAAATTGATGAACATTTGAATGCAGTGAAGCTCCACAGCATTAGACCAGCAGGTCTGGTGAGAGTGTGTACAAAATAACGTTCTTTAAAAGCAACCCTGTTACAAGTAAATTAACATGTAATAATACAGAAATTACATGCATTTTTTAGGATTACATACAAAACCCTGACAAGCCAAACTTATCTGAGGTTTGTCAGTGCCCCAACATGGCTATACAGTGATTCACCAGCCTGCTGGCCAATCTATAATGAATTAAGAGAGCTTCAGCTGCATCCAGGGTTCAAAACCACTTGGGTTCAATTATCATCCAATCAACTAATAAAAAATATAAATGTTTTTATTTTTAAAAACAAACTTGTACTATTGATTGGACTGTGTGGTTTAAATCAGCTATGGAATTTGGACAAACAAATAAGAACCATTTTACATAGCCAGCTGCACATCAAAAGTAATTTTGCAACACAAAAATTTTCTGGCCAGACCTGCCTTTCAGACAGTTATAGATCCCAGTGGAGGCATGGGAAGACCAGAGTTCAAATTCAGTTTACTATGGCAGTTCTCCCAGCTCTGAATCTCAGCCATGTGACTGGCAATGCTTACTGTCACCACAGGGGAGTCTTAAAAGGGAAAAGTGGTAGCTCTGACATTCAAAGAAAAAGCAAATACTACCATACAAAACTTGTGTTAGAGTAGAATGTTTCTCAGTCAAATTTCAGGCTGTTTCTTAGCATTGTGCTGGTATCTCATTGTTGCTTGAGAATGACTGCAGACATAGAATAAATGCTATTCACCCGAAAAAGTGCATTTGTCATCTTATCTCCCTCCCTGAGCACACCCTGAACAAAGTAGATACCCTTTCCATGAGGAAAAGGTAAGAGAGACAGTGACTACATCTACATTAGCAAGCAGTGTTACTGAAGTCACTCTGCTACTGACAGAGCAATTACTACACTGACAGCCTCAAGAATCTGACATCCTGTACAAATATGCTTCTTGGGACTTTCTGTTTCAGAATTCCTTCAGTTTGGGGTTGTGGATGGAACACCAGCAGAGTCTGGAGCGTGCACTCCTGGAGTACAAATTTCTCTTGAAAGGAATCCAGTTTTTGTCCCCTGGGACTTCACGGTGATACAAACCAAAAATGTAGCAAGTGGAGACTACTGTGAGGTTTGTTTCAAAGGCACACCCTTGATCTGTAATAAACATGTACCTGAGGTTTAAAAGCATGAAAAACTGTCCCAGGGGAAACAAACCAGTACCTACTATGATCATCCTCAAGCCACAAATATTTATCATCACAGCAACATATCCAGGCAATGGGTTTAATACTTCTGTGCCTATCTTAATGCCAATGCAATATTTGGAATGGACATGTGGCATTTTAAAATTTTTTTGCAAACTTTTCAAGTCCTTTCTTCCCAAATCCAACATTATACCTGTTCTAGCAATCACTATCCTTCTGTATGTTTCGCATTAATGGTAATTTAGGGAGATTCTTTCACAGAATCACAGATTAGTTAGGGTTGGAAGAGACCTCTGGAGATCGTCCAGTCCAACCCCCTCACCCAAGGCAGGGCCACCTGGAGCAGGTGACACAGGTGACAGAGCATCCAGGTGGGTTTGGAATGGCTCCAGAGAGGGAGACTCCACAGCCTCCCTGGGCAGCTGTTCCAGCGCTCTGCCAGCCTCCGCTTAAGAAGTCCTTCCTCATGGTGAAGTGGAACTTGTTGTGTTTTGGTTTGTGATGACCATTGCTCCTCGTCCTGTCACTGGGCACCACTGGAAAGTGTCTGGCACCATCCTCTTGGCACCTGCCTTTGAGATATTGGTGTGCATTGCTGAGGTCCCCTTCAGTCTTCTCCAGGCCCAGCTCCTGCAGTCTCTCCTCCTAAGGGAGATGCTCCAGCCCCTCACTCTCTCTGTGGCCCTTCACTGGACCCTCTCCACGAGCCCCTTGCCTTTCTTGTGCTGGAGCCCAGACACAGCACTCCAGATGTGACCTCACTAGGGTCAAGGAGAGGGGCAGGATCACCCTCCCCAGCCTGCTGGCCCTGCTCTTCCTGATGCACCCCAGGATACCACTGTCCCTCCCAGCTGCTGGTGGTCAACTTGTCACCCATCAGGACTCCCAGGTCCTCTCACACAGAAATGCTCTCCTCTTTTCTTCTTCTGTTAGCTTCTTTCAGTGAATTGTTTATACTGAATTCAGCACCATGAACTTAAACATACAAACTACATGTTTATATCAATATAACTTGAGTATTGTTAATCAATCCGGATTCAAATAAGAAAAGGGAGCCCAGGCATTGTAACTTACCCCTAAAAAACATTTCTTATGTCCCTATACATCCAGAAGCAACTGTAACACAGAGGCTGAGAACTTTAAGGGACCAGACACAGACATAGCACCTCTTCATAACTGAAAAGTACCACACATGAGGAGTGATAGTAAACCTAAATTCAGGATACTGACATTAATCAAATTGTGCTGGTTGTTTGTGACATAAGCTAGTCTATACTAAATGGAGTACCTAAATCTGGCCAGTGCACAATAATAGCCAAGATGAGTATAATTGCTACTATCATAGAAGCTTGTTGAGAAATCAAAATACAGCACAATAATGCATATGGGTAGTGTAGATTGTGAGGAAAACCTATGCAATTCTGTAGTTGATTTATATGTCAATATTTGAGGGAGCTAAGTATCCAGCTTTCTATGCCAAAAACACATCAAATATGAGCAGAATGTCAGGATACTTATTTCAGGGAACAAATTTTGGAGAACAGTCACCAGGACTGACCCAGTACTGACACTATCAACCTCAAAGCCTTGGTTTTACTCACTTTATAACTGGAAGTAATGACCTGTTCTCAGCTTTAGCATAATGATGATTAAGCATTTAATCCAAACCTCTGGCAAGCTAATAAGCATTGCTAATCACAAATTGGAGGAACTGAGGAACAGGCTGACCCTGCAACAAGAAACATCATATTTTACCTCTTCTGTCACTTCTGAAAATCTGTAAACTCATAAATGCAAAGTCATAAACTATAATAGAAGATTACTGTTAGTGAACGAGAAAGATCCTTTCCATCCAACAAATTATTGAGATTTTGTGGAGGTCTTTTCATTGCCAATTTTATCTCCATACTTTAAAAACAAATGGAAATAATGTTGTCATATAGATGTCAGTTTGTACAGCATACACACAGATTTGAAAACTTCCCTTCAACTATCTTCAGCGTTGTAATTTTTCAATAATTCAGCATCATTCTCCACCAACAATACAAATGTCATTGACACATCTCTGTAAAATCTGTCTCCAACTCTGTCAGTGAAAGAGTCAGTGACAGCTTTGACAATATGACTTTGGCATTTAAAGGTGGTTTTGCTATCAAAAGAGCACAGAAGAACAAAATGTTTCAAGAGTATCAGACAATACATGAATTTTTCATTTTCAGATCATGCGTGACCTCCAGTCAGGCCATCCCTAGCTGGTGTGACAGTGACTCCCTTAGAACAGATTGGTGTTTTAACAGTAACTATCAGATAATCAACCATATCAATAGAATTACTGCTATAGTTGCCAGCATCTGTGAAAAAGCCAATCAAGAGCTCAAAAACTACACGAGCATCTACAAACCTACCACACATTGTACTTTTTTCAACTGACTTTTACCATTTATTTTAAATCTTCCCTGCTGACGGCACTACAGCTTAAGGATAAGAACATTTAAACTTGTTTCAACAAGCTAACTCCAGGAGGAGAAACAATTCTGTTGAGGTATCAGCAAGCATGGTATTTGGTTAATTATCCTGCCAAAAAGCCAAGTGATTAGCTCAGCTAAGTGCCAAATGCAGGGAACATTGTACAAACACTGCTACGTGTGTTGAGCCTGTGCTGTACAATCACCAGATTACAGAGCTGTCAGTCTGCAGGGCTGAACTGGGTTTGTGTGGCAAGGCTTTGGTACAGGGATGGCTTCTGTGAGGAGCTGCTGTGTGATGGAGCCAGTGCCAGCCTGGCTTCAGGATGAACCAGCCACCGGCCAAGGCAACCATGGTGGTAATGCCTCTGGGAAAATGTATTTAAGAAGGGGAAAGAGCTACTGAGCAAAGCAAATTACAGCCAGAGAAGACAGGAGTGAGAATCCACGAGAGGAGCAGCCCTGCAGACACCCAGGCCAGTGAAGAAGGAGGGGCAGGAGGTGCTCCAGGTGCCAGAGCTGAGGTTTCCCTGCAGCCCGTGGTGCAGCCCAAAGAGAAGAAGCTGCACCCCCCCTGCAGCCCATGCAGGACCACGGTGGAGCAGAGATCCACCTGCAGCCCACAGAGAACCCCATACTGGAGCAGGTGGATGCCTGAAGAAGGGTGTGACTCTGTGTGAAGCCTGCACTGGAGCAGGCTCCTGGCAGGACCTGTGGAGAGAGGAGCCCACACTGGAGCAGGTTTGCTGGCAGGGCTTGTGACCTTGGGGATCCACACTGGAGCAGTGCTTGAAGAACTGCAGCTTGTGGGAAGGACTCAAGCTGGATAACTACATGGAGAACTGTTCCCTTTGGGAGGGACCCCACACTGAAGCAGAGGAAGACTATGAACAGGAAGGAGTGGCAGAGATGTGTGATGAAGAGCCTGCAATGCCCCTTCCCCATCCCTCTGCACCACTGGATGGAGAGGAAGTTAGGAATCAGGAATAAAGTTAAGCCCAAGACAGAGGGAAGGTTGGGTTGAAGGTGTTTCTAAGATTTTATTTTACTTATCCTACTCTGATTTGCTTGGCAGTAAATTGAATTAATTAACCCAAGCCTTGTGTCTGTGACAGTAGTGGGTGAGACATCTCTCCCTGCCCTGATCACCACCCGTCAACCTTTTGTTGTATTTTCTGTTCCCTGTCCTGCAGATGGAGTGGCTTGGGTGGTCATCTGGCATCCAGCCAGGGTCAACCCACCACAAGAGCCCAAATTCATGTGCCAAATGGTGGAAAAGCTGGTCTACACAAGATATGTGCACAGAACAAAATAATGAATTTTGGCAGGATATAATTGCAATTGCTGAGTCAAACCTGTAGTCATACTTTTAAAAACCATTTAGGAGACACATTTCTGACATACAGCTTGTAGATAAAATCATAATTAAGCTATTGCTCTTCCTACATTTTTGTCATTTATTTTAAAACAGCTGCAAAATTTCTTTCCAAAGACAAAAGCAGTAGGCCTTTTTCACCCCTCAGATTGGGAAAGTTCTGAAAAATATTACAAATATATCGAATGGTTTCTTTGCATGTTTTTCACCTAAATGAAATTTTCAACATACAAAAATTGCAAAAGTTAGAAGTAGGTTCACTTCAAGGCTTCTTCAAGTGCTTCCTAGCTCCAGCTACTTGGGTTCAACGCAGTACAAATTTTTATCTCTGACGAGATTATGTTTCAATGATAAACCCTTGCAACTGCACTAGAAAAAGTTATAAAGATAAGAATATATGTCACAAGACTGTAACCCTCAGAAGGAATGGGACCCTTATTCTACCACAAGCAGACAAGTACCAATCTGATTGCGAAATAAAGTATTTTGTTATTTTGAACAAATCATAAATGGCCCACTAAGGAAAACGCAACTGATTGGTTTTTTTAGTTTTCTTGTTAGTGTTTTTTCTGTAAAAAAAAAACTATGCATAGCAAAAAACATTTTTTATTTACAAGATATAAAAAGAGTATATCATTCTCCACATTATTTAAAATTCTGGTTTTAGTGGGCAAAAAAAAATAGCTTACATAGGGTGTACTTAATATTCTTTTAGATTAGGAAAGTCCCTCCTTGGAATCAGGTCTTCCTAGTTCAATGGCAACAGTCAAACTGAGCCGCCATGGGAGCAAAAGGGCTGACCAAGTTATTCATAAAGGCAGGAAAGACAAACTTGTTAAAGGTTAACAAAGTTATAAGGAGGAGAACATATTCTGATTCATTCCCCTGGCTGCACCACAGCCAAAGGCACTGCTGTCCTCATGGGGAGAGTCAAAAGACACCAGGCTTATAAAAGCCCAGAGGGCTAGAAGTGGATAACAACCAAAAGTGATGGCTTGAAGCCATCAGTACATTTCCTTCATTTGCAAAAAGAACTTCAATATGTGCTTGAAATGCTTTGTTTTAATTTGTTAGCTGTTCTGCAAAGATCTCTTGATAATACAGAATTTTTCCACAATAAATGTTGGCCAGAACAAGTTTACTCTAGAGTTTTACTCTATCATTGAGCATTTACAAAATAAAATAAATTTAAATAAGTCAGGTTGGCCAAATGCAAACCACAAATCAAAAAAACCACCAAGTAGGACCATCCTCCCTGCCAAAGCTTAATGTGACCTAATGGGAGAGCTGTAAGAGGTTAGAGTTGGTTTTTTATGTAGCTTCATGTAATATTTGGCAAACCAACCGGGCTGGGTCAGGACTCCTGATCCTTAAGCAAACATTTGATGTAATTTTTTTTTCGCTTTTTCACTATAATAATACTCTGCATTCTGCCCTCCTATGACCTCAGCCCCTTTTCCCCAGGGTGGGTCGGATTTAGAACCTCCTTCTTCACTTACGAGTGCCATTTGAATCAGCCCCTTCCAGATGTGTTTCACCTCCACCCACAACAGGCCCTGCAGGTCCAGCAAAGTGCAGAGAGGGAAAGGAGCACGGGGAGAAGGAACCGTGCCCTGGCAGCACATCAGTTGGCTCCCAGCTTCTGCCTGAGTTTATTATTCATAGCACTGGTGGGAGGGCAGGGGGCAGGGTGACTCACACAACATCTCATCTAAATTGAAAACCAATACCAACCCACACCCCTGCAGCAGAGCTGTGGTGGGTCACCGTGGTCAGCTCTGCTTCCAGGGGGTGTCTGGGCCCAGGGATTTGCTGCTCCAGGCTGAGTAGGTCACTCAGTATCACTGAAATGGGAGAGAACAGCAAGTCTCTCTTTCCCTCCAACCCCTTCTGAGAAGTGACCTCCACTGTCTGTTCACTCTGAGAGAAGTTACTTAATGCTTGTGACAAAAGTGAGAGTCAGTGTGAAGTTACACGAAACATTTTATAATTTGCATGAAATATATAGAGGAAATATACAGAGGAGTATAAACCTCCACCCCAGCACTCCAACTTGGTGCTACCCTAAAAATATATAAAACTAAATAACCATCTTAAACCAGCATCCATCCAAGTAGAAAATGGAATGCTATTTAGCCTGAACTCCACCGTATTTCAAATGCAAGTGGACAAGAAAATTATGGTCCTAACTACAGATTGAAAGAGTAATGTAGTATGGCAGAGGTAAAGAGGCACTTTCTTTCAGGCACTGCTGTCAAGAAAACAACAATTTAGCTGTATTGGATTCAATAGCAAAGTATTTGCCTAGCAAAATAAGAGTTAATGTGTTCCAATAATATTTTAAACTAAAATTTCCAGTGTTTCTGCCACCATCAGAGAACTTAACTACCTCAGAATATGTGTGTGTCTTCAACAGCGATGATATGACTTCACTCACTTGTGCTGCTGTCCAGGCTTCGCTGTTTAACAGTTCTGTATAGTCTCACCTTTGCTTGCCCTCTTGTGCTGTTTTTGATGATCAAACACCTTATCCTGTTGTCAGCACACCCTGTCCCGAAGAGGGTAAGGGCAAAGTAAAAAGCTACAAAACCCCAGCACCTGGAACAGGTGCTCCCAAAGAATAGGGAGCTGGGACGGGATCCATCAGCGCTAGCCCAGGGCTCCCAGGGAACCTGCTCAGTTTGAGGAGTGATAGGAAGCCCCTGGGACGTTCGAGGTTGTTTCAGTCACCTGGAGCAAAGCAAAGGCAGCGAGGACAATAGGAGATGTCCTGCCTCTATCCGCAACTTCTACCTCCCAAGGGCTCCTTCCCGCCTGGGATCCAACAGGGAGGAGATGCCCCACGTTTCCTGCTCAAGAGTGCCACAGTGGCCCCAAGCGGTTAGCAAGGAAAACTTCAAGCAGAAACCTGCAAGTCTTCCTGCGGCGGAGCCAAATCCAAAATTGAAGGAATGTGTGACAAAGCTGCCAAAAGTGTGACACTTGGCAGCTCTCCCAGCTGCCTTCTACTACTTCCCTTCTAGCCCCCAAAGTATCTGTGATGTGAGTAAGGGGCACTCTTTAAGTAGCTGTTGGCCCTTTCCCACTGCAACTGCTTGGAAGGACTCTTGGCTTCTTCAGGCGTCACTGGGTTAAGGTGGAGAATGTGGATCCTGGGCCCTCTGCCCACTCCTATTCAGATGGTGGAAAGCAGCACAGGAGATGGCTGGCTCCTCCTGAATTGAGGAAAGCTTCTAGCAAAATTAGGCTCCTTTCTTTGCAAAGCTACACAGAAGAAAATAAAGCAACAGCCAAAAATCTCTGCCCTTGCTTTCTCTGAACCCCAATGTCAACTGGAGTTAACTCCCACTGAACTATATTCCAGCTAAGGGCAGGAATATCTTACTCTGTTTACATCTGTCCCACAAACCAGTGTCCCCCCAGAGGTACACACCCTGCCTCCATAATCTTTTTTCAGTACCTTCAATCCCGACACCTTGGAAGTGGGAAATGTTGGCTTTAGCTCTTTTCCTCGTAGGTACAACACTTGCAGTTCAATCAAGTCCCAAAAGCCATAAGCATAAAAAAATCTCTCCCACCTCACCCTTGCTTATAAACTCTTTTCATCTGGCTAAAATTAAATTAAAATTATTTCTTCACAGTTTATATTGATATTTCTAATATTTCATCTCCAGAGGGGGTAACAACCCATCAAATTACCAAAGTGTTCCATATTAAGTTATGCTCTCCATTGAACTGAATGTCTCACTGACTGCTATCCATGTAAGGATAATTGTGTTTCACAATTAACATTAAAAAGTATAATTATGTGTCAACTTTTACCCCAAAAGCTGAGATTTGTACAAATGTGCAGATATCCAATCAACACTGCTAGCTACAAACCAAGAGAAAAGGACTATTTGCACACACAAGAAACAACTCACAGAGGAGCAGAATTAAAATGGAAATATATTATACCTAAGTTATCACAAGGATAATTTAATCATTCGAATTATAATTTCAGTTGGCACAGACATTTACACACAATATTTATAAAATGTTTGAAATGTGTGAGCGATGGTTTCATATCTTACTGATAACTTGGAGGGCACAGGCATGCAATTAATTATGCAATTATCCAGAGGAGAAAGCAGCACAGCATTGTTTCAAGTGAACTCTTGCAGTTCTTTGGAACATTCCATCCTGCTACCCATCTGATGTTACTGAGTTGGATTTGAGATATCTGACACACAAAGCAGACACCATAGTTGGCTATTTTGTCATTTTTTTTACAGCCCAGAAGATACAGCCTGATGCAGGGATTTGGGTTCTTATCCCTCCTGAGCCACTGGCTAATTGTGTGAAATCAGCAAAGTCTATTAACCCCTGTAGTTGTCCCTGCTGGTAAAAAATTACCTTTTGCAACCTCTGAATGAAATGCAACATATTGCCATTGCTGAGGTGATCTGAGGAATTTACAAATAAATTCTAAAATTGACAGGGGGGGCTATGTTAGGAAAACAAGTTTTATACTTCCAAACTATAGACAGATATTTATACAGAAGACATAGATGAGACATATTGAGGCCCAAATCCCTCCTCTGAGTATCCTACAACTACCAAGACGCCTCAGGAAGCTTTAGGCCAAAGTAAGACCATTTGTTTTACATGACCAAAGTCTTTGACAATTAGACACTTCAAATTTAAGTGTGTTTCAATATGGAATTTTTAATTGCATCTCGTCAGTGTGTTTTTAATAGAAGTTGTCTTAACAGGGAACCACAAAGATTAAACAAATCTAGTTTAGCATGGAAGATAGTAATTTCTGCTGGAAAGTCCATTGAAAAATAACTATGAAAAAACATACATCTTTCCTTTTCTAGAATTCTGGGCTTCCATTTGGGCCGGAATGCCAGAAACCAAATGTTTATTTTCCTACCTGTCATCCCTAAAGAAGCAATCACACAAAAAAATGTATAAATTTTTCCTCAAATTTCTGTAAATGCAGCCACTTTCCATCTTCCTAAATTGAGAGACTTCACACAAAAGCTAAGACTGCTCTTTTTTAAGATCCTATCTCCACGTTTATTTCCCTCTCAGCAGCACAAGTTCCTTAGGAGCATACCTCCACTCAAACACTCAAGTTCTATTTGCTCATCTGCTTCTGCATCTCAAGAGCCATTTCCTTCTGAGAGAAATTTCAAAATGGAAAATAGGTTTTCTCAGTCAAGATCTGACCACTGAGCCCTCCATGCAATGTTCAGAGCCTGGCAGGAAGTTGCCTTGCTGCAACTGGAAATTGGAAACTGGAAAGAGGGAATAATTCTCTTTATGCATGTATGTCTTCCCTTGGTTCTCTTTGAGTTACTTAGCTTAAAATTGCCATCTGTTTACACAGTAAGATTATTTTTAAGTGTAGGGTTGAGGTTTTTTCTTTCATAAATTTTATTTCCTCCATTTCAAAAAGAATTAGACCTTTTTTTGAAGGAACGGGCTACCTGAGCACTGCCTCAATGTAAAGGAAAAACTTCACTGGCCTGTACTCGGGTCTCTCATGAATTAGTGTTTGATATTCAGTGGCCCCCAAAATAAACTTTATTGTATGGGTGAAAAGTAGCATATCAGCACATAGCAGAGATGCTGCCCAAGAATTCAGTTTGGTTTAGAGCCCTGAAAAACACCACAATGATTTTCAAACTTTCACCACAAATCAAGGAACCATGGTAACCCCAAAAGAGGATGAGAGCACTGGTCATCATTCCACAGCCTGCTGTTGTATCACAGCACGAGGGAGACAGGGACAGAGAACAGTAAGTTTTTACAAGTGTACAGAATGTTCAAATCTGCTTAAACACAGGGATTCTGTAGAATAGGATTAGTGAACTAAACCTGCTGTTCTCCACATCCCAAACAAAAGTAGTTCAGCGACACTGTGGTACCATAATTGCATCAGGGGGCCTGTCAGAAAATTATTGAATAGCTG
Organism: Trochalopteron elliotii; assembly: GCA_024734555.1. Classification (NCBI taxonomy): domain Eukaryota; kingdom Metazoa; phylum Chordata; class Aves; order Passeriformes; family Leiothrichidae; genus Trochalopteron; species Trochalopteron elliotii. The sequence goes on from JANPWX010000437.1 coordinate 1,380,785, forward strand.
AAGCATTAGGTATTTTAAAATTTATTATATTTTGTGACCAAACTGGCAACTGCAGAGGGGTTGGGACTACATTACAGTGCAATAAAAACCTCATAAAACATTTAAACAAACTCACACATCTGCAGAGAGATGGGAGGTATTATGTAATGCAAGTCATTGCTAAAGTCACCTCTCACCCTATGAGCTGCTGCAGGAGCAATGTTCAGTATAAAGTACCTCTGTGGTTTCTCACTCTGTCTCACTCACTCCAACCCCCAAAACACACTCAAACACTCTCCTGCATGGATGCTATTTACAAAAAGGACACCCTGGGTTTGAGTGTGGTTTGGTGCTCTTTTCAAAAATATTAAACTTGAAAAAAAAAAAAGTTGAAAATAAAAGCTGAAAAAATCTGGAATTATTTTAGTTTCAAACAAACAAGTGTAGAGGCAAAGGAGATCCAAATCTCATTTCAACTTAATCCCCATACTAAGGAGGTCTTGGATACAGGTCTTTCCTTTAACTCATATCTAACAACCTCCAGAGGATTTCACTGGATTTAATAAAGAATATTCCATGGACAAATTCTTGACCTACATCCTAGGCTGGCATTCCTATTGTGTTTGTTCTTAGAAAATTTAACAAGAGCTCTACAGCATTCCTTTTGCAGATTGCCAGAGAGCTTATGTCTCAATTATATGCAAATGCAGATGATAATGTGTGAGGTAGGATCCACAATTTCACTCAGGGGACTACCTCAAAACCAGTCCAACAATCAACAATACTCTGTCCAAACCACAAAAGACAATGAGAGATGAGTGCTTGGAATGTTTTAAAAGATTATGGCCGCCAAGTTGTTTGAAGGCAGTCAGGAATGTATACTGAGTCCTCATTAGAGCTCCTCCCTGGCTGCTCTCTTCACTGCAACATATTCAGATCAGCTCCCAGAAGACCCTTGATGAAATATTAAGTTACTGAGCTGGAAAAAACAAATATCTTCAAAGTTTCATTTCTTTCATTCTTGATTTTGTACTGACCTACTCTGAGACATGACACAACATGGGATAAGAACACTCTGCAATGCAAAACAGCATAACCACCACCTTTCTTACTATTGAAAGTAGCACTATTTTTGCCAGCTGGAAGCTGAGCAGAAGCTTTGTAAAATGCTGAAATCCTTTGTAGCCTGGTGGTTTATGTGAACAGATATTATCTTAGAATACTGAAAACTTCCATCCGCTTTGTTGTTAACTCAATTCTTTTCTGCTTTTATTTACTAACTTAAAAATCCCATTTTCACATGTAAAGGTGCACACCAACAGCATCTACAACCCAAACTGTTAGCAGTAAAACCACTGTAAGTAGCATCATATGCTTCATCTTCCTCTAGTAGCAGCATGTCATTAGTAAGAATATTCCAGCACAGGATAAAGAGCAAGGGAGGGATGAGTGGAAAAAAAATTCTACTCATAATGATGATTTCTAGGCTGTTAAATTGTTCCTAAAGAACAACTCAAACACAACAATCTCTTCCCAGTCTTAAGAACATTTTTCTGAGCTATCATGAGATAAAACATATTTTTAAAAAGCTGCTGAAGTCATTTAAACTCTAAATAACTTACCTACATCTCTCCCATATATTAATTGAATAATATACTAAAGGGTAAATTTCCATAGTGTTTCTTGTTTACCAACCTACCATAAAATCATGTTGTGATCATGGATTGGAGAAGTTTTGAACATTTTAGTATTTTTGGAAGAGACCATGAAAAGAGTTCCAGCTTTATATCTCATGAAACCAGCTTAGCTCTCCTATGAGACTCTTCCTCTTAAATCCCATATAGTGCAATCCCATACAGTGTAATGGAAAGCTGGTCAGTGAAGCACAGAACCCACCTGGCTTTGGGAAGAGCAATCTCTAGGGGATATTAGGGATATAATGTCTCCAAGACACCACGGAGTGGTGGGTGCAACAGTGCTTAAGCAGGAGAGGCATTCACCAAACCTACTTTTGGACTTCTGACTGAAGGCTTTTCAATGTCTGTGATTGGTAGAGCTCAAATTCTCCTCTAGTGGTTATGAAAGATCAACATGCACTTCAAAATTACAGTATAAGACCTCATAAAATAAGCTCCTGGTCTTACAGTTTTGGGAGCTAGCCTAGCTGGACTCTGTAGGGAATGTGTTATCTCTGCTTAATCCTTTAGGCAGATCACTGCCAGCATGGTTTCCACAAGAATTTAAAATAGTTCAGGGCTAGTCATAGTTTATAAGGGCATTCAAGGAACCACTGTGCTGGTTTGGGAGTACAAAAGCTCAGCACTACTGTTGCTATCTTTCCTAACCATCTCTTGGTATGGCTGCTAAGAGAGTACTTTGTGTCAGTATTTTATGACTGTGTCTCAGCAGTCCTGCAGTTCCAAATTAGGCTTCTGTCCAAAAGGAAGGCTATGTGTACAAAACAAAAGCTTTAAATTACCTTTGCTGACACAAAAAGATCTGGAATGCCAGTGATGAATTAAATGCATTCTAGGGTCCATGTAATTTTTTGTACTGAAAACTTTAAATACATATATAGATGAACATTCTCTAGCTCAGTACCTGAAAGTAGCCATGATGAAAGTTTATGGGAAAAGAAGAATAAGAAACAGGCAAGCATAACTGATACTTCCTGGACACATTGTCCCACATCTAGCCATGTGTGACTTTAGAGTGTTTCTGGGCTATTCATGTTATCCTTCATCCTCTGAATTCAGCAGACATTATGAATTTATGATGGTCCCAAAAAAGGAAGGATATTCAAAATAAATAAAGTTTTGAAAAAAAAGAAGTATAGTTCCAAACTTTCAACCCACAACAACTTAATTTAGAACCTGCTGCCAGCTGAAAAGTGTGAGCTTCAGTGTGAGACAGCCCAGGCTCTAAAGGTTTGGGTAGCTGATGCACAACACAATTATTACAGCTTAATGAATTCTACAGTAACTTATGTTCAATATTCAACATTCCTAATAGACACAAACACGGTGAGTTTCTTACCAATGGATAAACTCATCTGTCATTAAAATTAAGTTAATTGCTCATTGACTTCCACTTCCTGTTGGAAAGGCAACCTTTTAAAGCTTGCAGTGCAAGCTCAGTAAGTTCTTCATGTCCCAAGTAAGTAAAATGGCATCTTTAGTAAAGTTCTTCTGACTGAACTGTTTCTATGTTTTTCTGATGTAGAAACAAACTCTTACTGTTAAAGCAAATGCCATTTACAATATTGTGTTCTACTGAGTGTAGAAATCACACAATGTAGTTTAAAGGCCATTTTCCAGTATTCTTGGAGGAAATAAATCACTGTTCTCAGTAACCAGCCTTATTCCACCAATGTGCAATAAACAGCACAACAATGCAAGACTGCTGTACCTGATGTCCTTGGTTGCTGCAAACTACAGTAATTCTGGGTCAGTCAATGAAGCCTCTTCAATTGATATAACACTGTAAATGTAGTATCAACTATGAGAAGTTCAGTCTAGCTTAATATTCCTTCAACTATGTATGAACTGATAACTAAATTAGTACATATAAAATAATATACTTCTATAGGCATATATAAAGGAAGTGAGGACTAGAGTTGATGACTGAAAAAGTGTCTTCAATCCTGCATCTCTATCATTACCCCTCACAAAAAAAAGTTTCCATGACTGTGATTATCAAATGAAATGCAGCAATTTTAGTTTGTTTGTGAATCAGCAGTATTGATGAAAAATAGGAACAAATTTAATTATGAATTCTATTTTTTGGTCTGTCTGACTGTTTGAGAACCAGACAATTGGAAGGATGTTACAAAAATATTTTTGAAATTATATGGAGACCAATATTCCTCCACAGAGTATGGAAGGAAAGTGAGTATCCCATAGAATAATTTACTAGTCAATTAAATTTTACAGCTTGAAAAAAAGCTTTAAAATACTAGATATTTCTATTAAAGTTGTTGGATTTTTTTTTTAATCTCTTTCTTCCTTCGTTTTCCACACAGTAGAGATTCTAGACTTAACGACAGCATGTCAGAGGACACACCCTCTTGGGAGAAAATGAGTTCTGGAGGCATCACCAGCTCAGTCTTACACTTTCAACAATTGCTCATTACTGCAGTTAATCCAGATCCTGAATTCTGACCTGCCAGAGAACAACACATCACACACTGGAGGAGGAGACTAAAATTCAATTTTAAATACAAAGTATTCAGTCTCACACCATGGCCCAGCAGTAACTGGAGCTGTTTCAGCAGCTGGTGGCTGCTGTGCCCGTGTGCCCACACCATCTCAGTTTTCACAAATCTTACTGGAATTCCAGCAGAGGTGAGGCAGGGGCCACTCTGGTACACACACAGGAGGAACTGACTTCTATCTAGCTTTTATGCCTCCATAAATATGCCACAGTAGTGCCTGGCAGCTTATCAGCAGGCCTAGTGCCTGCTGAGCGTGTAAGGAAAGTAACACCTGGAAATTCTCCAGCTATTCATAATATTACTCCTCTATCAGAGGAGGCCTGACTAAAGATTTGTCTCGAAAGTGGACATGAGAAAAGTCTACAAGCATAGAAGCTTATCCAAGTAACAATTATGCTTCAGATTTCATTGATATTAGATACACTTGTAAATGTAGAAAATGGAAGTCCACATTCTCACTTCTTTATTCCTGTCAATTAGACTAAGCAGTATTGACACACCAAATTCTGTGAGTGATGTGGCTAAATCCTCACTGACTCCAGCCTCATAATCTCAGTCAGCCTGGTCTCCTGCAGCAAGAAAGTGGGATTTTTTGAATTTTAGAGAGACTTGTTTTATTTGTACATAAAAGATACAGGACAGATGATAAGTTGGTAAGTACGGGCTTATTTAGCCCATTTGGCCCAAGAAAAACCCATCTGCACAAAAAACTCTTCTAGCAAGGGACTTAAAAACCCTTAGTTGGGGATTATATGGCTAACTGTGTTCCCATTGCCCTTTAGAAGCATGAGAAATCCAGGAAAAGAGGGTGGAGTAAACTGAAAAGAAGCTAGTTACTCAAGAACAGTTTATGCCAATTCAAAAGAAAAATTAGAATTCGTTCCAAAAACAGGGAGTTTAAGTGAAAGTCACAATCTGTGTTTAGACCATTTGTGTGGGATTTCATGTTGAGGAATGTATTTGTTTAATTCTCAGGAGAAGCAGCCATACTTACTGTAATCCCAGACATATATGAACTCTATTCAAACACATTTCGGTAGCACAGCCCAGGAATTACCACTCCACAGCACAATTCTGTGCAGATCCACATTACAATGGGGCTTTCCTTCTTCCCTTTGAACATTTCTTTCTCCTACAAGTAGGGCTGTGGGCACCACCCCCAAGAGCCACCCTTGAGAAGGCTTTTCTGTGCTTAGGCTTCTGCTCATTTATAGATGACATCACACTTGTCACTTTGGTAACATCAGGGGTAAATGAAGAAAGGGTCCAAAAATTCAAATTTGTTCTCCCTTTCCCAGAGCTTGCAAAACAACTTTGAGCCTGAGTCTCAATAAACATAAAGATGTTGTCACAGAGAATCAGAGCTGTATCACAGAAAGTGTTCCCTGAAACAGCTCCCAAAGGTTTGCTGTTTTGCCAGCCAGTGGAAACCAGAGTTCCAGGCTATCTCAGTTCCCTTGGCAGGGTCTGGTGAGAGACTTCAGGGAAGAGTCCTCAAAGGGAACAAGTTGAGCATGGAGCTGTCTAAGACTCACCTACAGCAAATGCCTTGGAGATGGATTTGCTTTACTCCTGAAACTAGAATATGTTAACACAACACAGATAGAATTCCAGCCAGTAAACCTACACCAGCAGTGGATGTGCTGTGGTTTCCAGCAGGGATACATCAGGACTGGGGTGCAGACACAGCCAGCACAGTCTGAGATGGTGGTGCAGATGTGCTCCTAAAGACCTCCCTCTGGACTACAGAGGAAAGTGGAATTCCCTCACCCAGCCACGTGCAGGGCCAGAGCTCACCAACCTTTCTGATCCAGTGATTTCAATCCACATCTATTGGGTCAGAAAGGAAGCAAGAAAAAGGAAAGTAAAGGGAGGAAAACAGTTTATTGATTTTTCATGTTAAGCTGACCCACTTGAAGGAAACATTCACCAGGCCAGCAGAGGGAAGAGAACACAATTTTTCTTAATTCCTAGAGACGTGCCCAAACAACCAGACTGGAGTATTTTCCTCTGCTCCTTCATAAACACACACACCAGTGACTCATAACTGCTAATTCAAATCAGATGTGGGTGATTCCATAGATAGCCAGAGGAAACAAACCAGTGAAAATACAGGTCCTATGGTTTTCTGGCATAGTCAGATAACAGAGTGGGCATTTGGAGATTTAAAAACTGTATTAAGAAACAAAGGATGGCTCTTATTTAAGCCTTTAAAAATTGACTTTGTGACCTAGGCCAGAGCTCACATAGATACAGGAAGACATGAAATTCCTGGGGCTTCTCAGGGTTCAGAGAGCCCAGGGAAAGACCACTGCAAGTTTTCTAGTACAGGTATCTCTTGGAATTTTGCACAGCTAAACTCCACCACAAAGATGGAGAAATTTATCCCTGTTGTTACATCTACTTTATACAACATTTCTGCCAAGTTCTAAATTATCACAGGGGAGGAGAAAGCTTTAACTAAAGTGCCTGAAGGGCCATCAAAAATCTAGCAAAACAGAGCATTTTTCTGGTGTTCTTAGGTTCACCTCCCATGCACAAGTACACATAAAAAAGAAACTCTCATCAATTGAACAAAATCCATGTCACATCAATAGAAATTCAGCTTTTTCCTTTCTTCTGGAGGCAAAAGAGCATTGTCCCCTCTCTTGAAGACAAACTGTCACAAACTAGACTCACAATAGCCTGGTCTCAGAGTACCTTACATTAAATCTGTCAGTATTGCTTTTATCACTAATTATATTTTTGTATTGCAGAAATTTTATTTTTCTCTTGGATCCTTATTTCCCATAAATAACTTTAAGTTATATATGGCCTCATATGTGTTGTGCACATCCAACTAACAGAACAATGGGTGACTCACTCCTTTTCTGTCATTAGATTGAAAGAGATTCTGCAGTCCATGTCAGGAGAGGAAATTATTTGGTGCAATTTGCCAGAAGCAATCTCTTGGAGTTTGCCATCATAGTCCCTGCCTCACCTTGTATCAGGATCTGGGAGATAGCAGGTACAGTTTGTTAGCTTTCTGCCACACAGGGAGTATTTTTCCCTGCGAAAATTCCTACTCCTAAGTGCTCTTGGTACTGAAAGACTCCTCAGCAGGATGGAAAATAGTCTTTGGTTTTGGTAGAGATTTGTTTCTTGAAGTTTTGACTATACATCAGTTTTGATTGTCCATAAATGTCAAAACTAAGCACCTGCAACGTTCTGCACATTTTATACTCTCCGAATGTTTTGACTTCAGAAAATCTGACACCATTTTATGACATGTAATAGTTATTTCCAGAGCAATAAAAAGAATTTTCTACTCAATAGCCACCTCTGATGTATGGAATAAGCCTCAAGCAAAATTAGGTCTCTGATACGTCAATATACAATACTTAAATACTTAATAAGTAGAGATTAATGAGCTTGATCTTAGTCTCAAAGTTAAATAATTGATGCACTTGCAGCAGTCCTTCAAGACAGCTCTGACAAATAATGTGTGTATTATTTAGTGTTAATTTTAGTGGCACTACTGACTTTCAGGAGATTGATTCTGCTAAACATGTATGAGCAACAAAAACTGCAAAGTGTCATTATTTAGATTAGTGTGCCAAGACTAAGCTGTTTTAAGCATAAGCTGATGCATTTGGTATCACAATGCTTTCTGCATGGTCCTGCAAAGTTCTTTGGAAGAATTAGACACAAAATAATCACACAAATCCTGAAGTTGTAGTTTGTGATTAGAAGCAAACTGCTACAAAAACAGGAGTCCGTTTGATTTTGCCTCCCTAAAATAAGAGGAAATGGAAGTGTGTGTTTAGGGAAGATTAAAAACTAAAAGTCCACTGAGTTTCCTAACCAGTGAAAAAGGCATTTCAACAACTATTTCAACTTTCTATTATCCTATATTACATTATAAATAACCTAAAAAACCACTGTGTTTGGAGGTTTAATAAATAAACCACTGTAGAAAGTGCTGTTCATCATCATACATAATTTTCACTACACATCTCTTGTAGATCTCTTTCACACATTTCTTGTAACTTTCTGTGTATGAGCCAGCATATCCCTTTACTACTATTTACCCAGAATTTTTTGAGAATGATAGAGTACAATGGTATGATACTGCCTCATCCATTCATAGAGTTAATAAAATGCTAGTATTGTAGCAGTTTTTTAAAAAGCAAGTTTTGGTCCTATCCCTTTGAGTGGAAGTGTTCTCAAGCAGGCTGTCATTGACAAAATCCTCTGATTTTGAAATTTATTTTTTCTCGTTAGCAAAGTATAGCCTAACAGTGCCTTTACTGTAGTCTTGCATGAAAATAATAATTTTTCTGTACTTTTCCTATGACAAATTTATTTTTCCTATATGCTTTTACTGGCTGCTGCAGTTGGCATGGCTTGACTGACAATGAGCCAGAAAGATGTTGAGTGCAGGGAAAACTCACAGCTCTCTCAGCTGCTGGCACAGGGGAGGGGAAGAGCACAGCAGAAGTGATGCATTCAAGCACAGCCCTGTGAGTTAGCATTCCCTGCCTGCCAGCTTGGGAACACTGCTGCCAGTGCATGCAAATGCAGATTATTCAAACCCCTGTAAACTAAGAGAAGGTGTTGCAAACTAACTGCCCAGAAAAACACAGCAAAATATTGTAAGTATTCATCAATTGTATGAGCAAGTGAGTGCTGTTATTTGAGCCCAGGATTTTGAGAGGTGAAGTCGATTTGCAAACTAAAATGCACTATCATGCTTAAAACAAAACCTGCTAAGGATGTTTACAGCACCTGTAATGTTTTACTGTGTTTTGTTACCAGAACAGAATTACAGCCCTATTAGGACACCAATCGAATGTATTCTAATAATTTATGAGAACACCACTGGATCACAACATTGTAGTTGAGTCTTAGGGAGAGCACCTTAATAATTCTGTGTGGTGATAGAGTCTATCAAGGGATACAATGCCAAAGGAAATAGTAAAGTTGGTGGTCCTGAATAATAAATTTGTATGTCAACAACTCATCTCAAATCTCCAGAGTCCCAGTTCACTGCTGGCTGGGCATTACTGATTTGAAGGTATCACTACCTACAACTGGAGTTCTAAGATGACATTCAAAGAAATTTTGTGGATTTTCATCTGAACATATGAAGAGGAAACACCAAAATATCTCTCTGCTAAACAGGTTCCTCTGATTTTTAATCAAATCCTAGTTATGCACGTGCCTTCAGAAAAGTAAATTAGAAAAAGTTCAGGAAGTGAAAACACATATTAAAGAATTATTATCATGCTTTGTAAAAAAACAAGGAAAATCCCTTTGTCAGATGAGACAAAAATAGTTCTGAATCAGTGAAGTTGAATAAGAATGAACACGTGGTTCTTCTGATCTAAGAAAGCCCAGAAGACCTAATAATGCCACAGGACAACATTATAGGTGATAGCACAAACATACAAGCAAGATGAGCTAATTATCCAGTCCAACAGATGCCCATATGTCCTTTTTCTTCTTACTTCAGTAAGCTATGAAATCCAGGAGAAAAACAAAAGCATGCTCTAACGAGAAGCAGATACCAATTCAAAAAGAATTTATCTCAATAAATGCTGAAGTAGACATGGTCAGAAGAACACATACATTAAGAGCTAAAGCCCTTTCTTTTTGAAATCTGTGATGACAGAAACCAGGATGAATATGACACTATCTGACTGGCCTAGGTTTAGTTGTCAGCAGTGTTGGCCAAAAAGTGCATTCAATAGAGTGTATCTAAGACCCAGTGCTGCTTGTGTTTGAAAAGGAATGGCAGGGAGGAACACAAAGAGATTTTCTGCAAACACAATCAAGTAGATACCAGAGCTAGAAGTGGAAAAGCTTTAGAAACTACATTACTTGTGATATTTTTGAGAAGCGGGAAATGACAAGAAAGTTCTGTGGCAAGGAGTTTGTTTTAATGGAACAGCGGTAAAAGGAATGACACAGTGGAAGCATTTTGTGTGGTCCTGTTCATATTTTCACTGGATGGACAGAGTGCTGATTCCACCATAAGCTCTTATTAACAGCCAAATCCGACAAGATGTGATTTTAAGCTAAAATATATACATATATAAATTGTTTATTATTTAAATTTCAAAACAAGCATAGCATTCAGACTAAGAATTAAGCTCTTGCCAATTTTATAGAACATAACACTACCAAGGTTATGTATCAGTCTAAATATTTTCTCAGTGTACTGTGATGAGAAAACAGTTAGGGTCTTTTCCCCTCCTCCTTTCTTAAACACACTCTTTTTCAAAATTTTGGTTTTTGGTGTTACTGAAATGCAATATTTAATTAACAAATCATAATGTTTCTACTCTCAGTTGGCTTCACATTCTACACAAGTTTTGCCAACAGCAAAATGCTGAAGAACACAATCACTGAAAAATGTACAAACGGCAGCAACAAATAAATCTGTAAGGTCCATTTAGTTCAACAACCTGCTCCTGACAGGAGCCCAGGGAAGTATCCACTGGGTTCTTTGATATTTTCAAGCATTTTCCAGTGCTTTGGAGAGTGCTCTGAACAGCAGAGAAAAATCTTCACCTTTGAACCTAAAACACACACAAGCTCCTTTCCCCACATTTGTTGCCCCCTGTAGTCACTTTGTTTCTCCAAATCCTTGTTTTCCTTATCCTTTTCCAAGCAAAAGTTGTTGGGTCTCGTTAGGGCTTGACAGCATCCTGCTCCTAGAAAGGCACTGCTGTAGACCAGTGCCAGCAAGCAATTCCCAAGGGAACAGTGTAAGAGGACAAGCATGCTATTTCACACAGCACTCCAGAAATCTCCAACAATTTATGGCCTTTCTTTTGGATTTCGTACTCTTCAAAGGATTTTTCTTCCAAGAATTTGTTCAGTCCTGTCTAGAAACTATGCAAAAGCTTAAAATGCCTCCAACCTGCCTCAGCCAGGTTTAAGCTACACAGCTTAAATACAGCTTTAAGAACAATATGCTTTTATTGATTTTGAACTTCTGCTGACATAACCTGATATCCTCTCGTTTTTTGTACTGAAAAGACCTAGGGAGGGGGAATCAAATCAGTCCCTACTCACTCCACAGTATTCATGGTTTTAATCAGTTCCTTTGACAGTGCTCTGCTCTTAGCAGGCTGCTTTTGAACAGGTGTGTGAAACAAGGAATTACACTCAGAGAAGGGATTTGCCTTGAGGTAGCACTCCTTTCTAACCCAATTCACCCACCCCCATAGTAATAGGAGCTACCATGAATTAGGTGGGGAGAGACTTTCTGTGCTTTAATTATCTACCAAGATGAACAGACTGGCTTGGGTTGTTTTTTTCTTTGACTGCTCTTATTTTGGGTTGAGTGCTTCAGGACCACCAGAGCACAAAAAGGCTCCAGATGATCCAAATTGTCTTTGTCAAGTACTTGCTTGCCTTCAGCAGAGCTTTTGCATTTAGGAGGTTGAATTTAGAAGCTCCTGGTAGCCCAGACGTGCCCTGGTATTTGAAGAGCCACACAGATATTTGACTCAGTCAAGATGGTTGAAAGGTCTAGCTAAAGCAAAGAGAACCTTGCATGACAGAAAAAAACCTGGCTTTTTAAACACTTTTTAATAGCTTGGGCACGTTACAGGCTTACACCAGGAATCAAGAACCATCAAATAGCCCAAAAAAAGGCCTGCAGTAATGAAGGTATGCACGGGTTGAAACCCAGTGCAAATCTAAGGGGAAGGGGACAAGAAAGAAGAAAGAAAAGTTTCATAATGACAGAGCTTGAAAACCAAGAGTGTGACTAAGGCAGGCTCACAGGAGCAGCTCAGGAGAGCGGGGCAGGAGTTACTCTGCTCCTTTTATTTCCATGCAGACTGCATGCTGGGGAAGCAGATTCACAGCAGGGTGCTGCAGACAGTGCTAGGTTTAAACCCTCTCAGAGCTCACCGTGGGACACTGCTACTCCAGCACAAATCCCCCCTGGAAGCTATAAAAAAAAAACATAAAAGAACAGAGAAATTTTCAGTACAAATACCTTGGCAGGATGTACCTACATAGAAAGATACTTCAAGTAGACTGGGGAAGCAAATAAGTGAGTTTAAAACCTCTGAGTCTATAAACCCCAAATAAAAATAGCTATTCTAATGTACTGAAGCTTAGCTAGTTTCTCTAGAGAATCAATTTTCTACCAAATGGGAAGGTCCACATGAAGTGACAAAGCACATGGCCCAGAAGATGCTATTTGGTGAAATGTGAAACATTACCCAGGGTTCATTCCCTCTCACAGATCTCTTCCGAGTTTCTCAAAACTTAGCCAAATTGCAACTCTGTCAGCTGAAATTTCCCATACCAGCTGTCTGCCTCAGGCTGAATTTATTTTTGAAAACTCCAGCCAAAACTATTCAGCCATTTCAGAGAAATACTCTCACAATCTTTTATTTGGAAACTTTTAGCACTCAAATGCTTTAGAGTTTCTGAAATAAGATGGGAACAGAGAGAGAGTAGGAGAACCATAGAACCATTTATGAAAGTCTGCCCAGTTTTGGCCAAGCCTAAAAATGCACAGTCCACAGAACAATCCTGAACATGATCTGGTGTGAAGCTACAGGGCAAAGTCAACCTTTTGCTGCAATAGCTGCTTTCAGATATTGTATCCTTGGGCTGGCTTGAGTATTAGAACCAAAAGCAGAAAAATCTCTCCCCTGTGCTCTCAATAATCTCATCATCTATAACTTCAGCAGGATGGGAAGAGATCTGACAGGCAGAATATGGATTATGCGATGTGAGGAGGAAGCATGTGGTATTAGTTGGGACTAGCTGGGGAAGAAAGGAAAATCTTCAGGATTAGTGGAGGGAAAATTAGGGGACTTGGGAGGGATATTGAGAAAATGAGTAGTGGGTGAGAAAATGTATGACTAAATAGGATACAAAATGCTGCCACAGTGACGGGGAAAGGGACAGAGACAGAGGGGGAAGGAAAATGGGGGTGAGGGGAAAATTAAAGCCTATGGTGAAAAGGTGCTCAGACTTGGAGATGAGACTGGGGCCAGTTTGAAGACTGGGGAGGAAGCAAGCACTGCAAATGAGCAAAGCAGGGTCCAGACATGACTTCCAGAGAAAAAAAGTTAGGGCTGCCATCAGAAGCCAGAGAAATCAACAAATGGAATGCAAACTTTTGTCCCCAATAAGTGAATTACATAGCTTTTAATGGAAAGCACTTTTTGGGGGGTTTTGGGTTTTTTTAAGGTAATCTCTTGAGCTGAATAGAATGAATGATGCAAGCAAGCCTCTGCCTTCAGCAACACCTGAGAACACCAGGTGAATTTTCACTAATAGTTTAGAAAATCTGAACCAGAGCTTTCAGAGTAAATCCTCCAAGAAACAAATGAGTGATCACCTATGAAAATATTCAAGTGACTTTGCTAGGGACACTGTGTGGAAAAAGAAAGATGGAGGCCGACCTTCCAAACAGCAATCTGTCTTAATCAAAAAACCATGTCCTCCCTTTCTGCAAGACCTTATTCACTCCATACTTTTCAAATTTCCAGAAGAGCCAGAAGTAATAGACTCCTTTCGCTATGTTATTTTGACTCACTCTTAAAATAAGGTGAGGAAAAAAGAACACAATCATATACAAGAGGCAGTATAAACTATGGGAACAGGAGGATTCTACAAACTATTTGGATAATCCTGATTTTTGACAGCATAGATAAGCCTGTCATTGCAATTTTCCCAAGACACGTATATCAGCCTTTTTCCATTTAACATGCAAGAACTGACTCTCTCTGGGTTTGCACAGTTCCACTGGTTTAATGAGGTTGCCTTTGCTTCATGTAAACATGACAACAGTTAATTCTTCTATCTGGAAGAAATGAAAACTGCAGTATCTGGAGGAAAGCAGTCTCAATAGCCATTTATATACTCAAAAAATATTTCTGAGAGATCCAGGGATGACACAAGCACTTCGTTGGTAAATATCATAGACAAATAATCTCCTGGTTGTTTCAGGTACACCCAGATGAACTTATCTCCTTTTAGAAGTACAACTACTTGATAAAAAGGCTTCATAAAATATGAAAATGAAGGCAACAGACAAAAAAACCCCATCACAAACAAGGAAGAACTAAAAGCAAATTGTTACCACAGGTAGAAAAATGAGGTTAGGGAAGCCTTAAAATATATATATATATTTTTTTTATTTTTTTTATTACCCTCCGGTCTTATTGTAAGGCCTTAAAAAACAACATGGAATAATCAGAGCATGGAAATACAGTAGGACTGGAAATGTGGGATATGAGCACATGTGTTCCCACTGAGATTTACATCTCTGCCTTCTAGGAAGGTTTACAATAACTTGAGACTTAGCTCACGTCTTAGTACAAGTTATGTATATCTTCATTCTGTTTGATTTTTCTATCATTAATTTATTGAAAAACAAGGAGCCTTTATATTCTGTCACTTCTCAGCTATCTCTGCTAGACTAACAGTAGCCTGGAAGCTTTCAGTAAGATTTCAGTTTAAACCTTTGCCTCACTAGTATTCCCACTGATTTTCCAATGGAAAAGTGCACCTTTAGAAAGTGTTGTAATTCTCCCCTGTCAACTGCCAAATAATGGGAAAGAGTACCAGATAACACAGACAAAGAAGCATAACATATGAAATATTTAAGACTAGTCTCAACTAAAAGTAGAATAAGCTTTAATACTGAATACAAGAGGTCACAGGATCCTGGCATAGCAGTAGGTCTTACATTAAAAACCACACTGCATTTAAAGATAAAAACATAGCAAAAAATCAAAAATCACAGCAAACAAAAATGAGGATTAAATACAACTGAAAGATTAGATTGTATGGGCTTCTTTGTTCTTAATAGAAATTCTCTTCAGAAATGTGTGCCTCAGACTAAAGATTCTACTCTGAAGAACCAGAATGAACACCTCTTTATTTTATACCCACTTTCAATGACAATAGGAGAGCAACCTGAAGCAGTTGTGTAGAAAAACTGGTAAAACCTTTGCAAAAGAGCAGTAAGCTCACCTTTTACTCGAAATTTCTAATCTGTTTAAGCAAAGAGAGAGACATTTTTAAGAGAAAATGCACAAATGCAGAGACCAAGACAATTCCTTTCCTGAGGTGTTTTCTAATTAAAATGCCCAGACATTACCTTGTCATAAATTATTTGCTTGTCATGGTAGTGTTTTTCTAGGGTGAATGAGACTGTTTACAGAAGCTTTCCCCTCTGCTGTTCCACATTACAGATTGTATGCCAGTACAAAAATATGGTAAATATTGAAATGAAACAACCATTAGGAATTTTGTTTAGATCATTCTGCAAGCAAGACATTGTTACCTACACAATATCAGTCATACACTCAAGAATATTATATATTCAAAAAGTGAAGTGTTGCAGAGCTCTGATGCTTTCATCTTATACAAGGAATTTTTACCTTCTAAGTGAAGATTTCAACAAATTACTTTTCATACTACATTGCACGTATATGGAATTCACTCTAATTTTTAATTTAATATTGAAAGAAGTATTTGAGAAAGAAACTTCCAAAACTGCTCCAGGTTTGCTTCTTTTTATCCATATAACTGGGAAGTCACTGATCCCATTTAATTTCCTTAAATTAGAGTATTAAATATTGGCTAAACTGTTTCCCCAGTTATTTATAATTATTATTATTATTGCATAGTTATTTATAATTAACAGCAGTAATTCACTTCAGTGGGATCAGAGTTCAGGTATTTAATGTTTCCAGTGATCCCAAACTTATTTTCTCACTTCATATATAATTATGTCTGGATTATATCTTCTAACAGCATCAAGTATTAGCATAATTTTCATTACCTGGGCTTTAGGGTTGGGACTTTTTTTTCATTCTTCCATTAAACTAAAGCATGCTAATACTGTTGGCTGCTGCAAGAGAGGTTTATTCTTTGGTGGAAATGGAGGAACTGTCACAGGCAATTGTTAGGCTGACGTAAAACAGCTCGTTGAAATGTCAGCCTGGAGTTACAGCAAATATGTCACGTGAAGGATGACTTTCAATTTGCTCCCATGAACAATGTTTAATGATGCTTTATGCAGCTTTATAAAAGCACCTTAACACCTTTCTGATCTAAACCAGAACACTTAAGTATTCCAAACCAACAGCAGACCACCCAATACCTTTGCCTGGAAGCCTCAGCAATCCCATCTTTAGAGGGACATGCTCTTAATACTATGAACACTTTAATTGCATTTAGATTATTATCTCGTGCTCCAGCAAAAAACTATTGCACTTAATTAAAGAAGTAAAGTAACGTGGTCATTAAATATTAAACAAGCAGCTATTTTTGTGTATACATGCAAAGGAATGCAAAGCATTCTTGTAATCAATGCATCAATATTAATTAACCATTAAGACAAAATGACAAAATTTAGGAATAAGAGCGCAAAGGTCACCAGGAATTAAACAAGTCAGGCTCTGACAGCACAGCACTGTACTGCTTGTTATAACCATGGGCTCTTCAGAGCCCCAAACCTCCACTTCCCCCATGCAGGCAAGCACATGCTGAGGTCAGTCTGGGTCATCCAGTGACCCCAAAGAATTCAGATACATTCTCCTAAAGCTGCAGGGCTTACTGGTAAACTCAAGAAAAATATCCACTGAAAATTATCTCCATAATTCATTTACACAGCAAAACACAGTAACACTATAATGACCATTTATTCTTTCACTTAGGCCTGGCAGAGCAATGAACTCTTCGAAAGAAATACATTACTAAGCTGACCCATCCTGAAAATACAGGTTATAGAAAAACCCACTCACCATTCTGAAGCAAAGATACATTTATGGTTGACAAATAACCAAAGTCTTTGGGATTTCCTGAGAAGTTTACTAGAGTAGTTTCTGACTCTCCTTTCTTTACAGGCTGTAGGACAATTCAGCTCCAATTACTAGGCCCAATCTTATCACCCTGACTCAGTTCAGGTGACATGAATTGCCTAAGCACCTGTTTCACTTGCAGTTCTTGAGTCCAGGCAATTACAATTATTGCTGGCTACTGCTGTGTGAAAGGAGGGCATTTTTCAAGCAATGACTTAATGCCCAGAGCTGTGGCTTGCCCTATTAGGTGAGGCAACAATCTGCCTTCCCAATACCCAGTAGCTCTCCATGGTCCTTCACTCTCCTCCATCACTTCATTCGTTGTGCCCAAGCTCATGAGTTTTTGCTAATCACAACTGGCAATTTCAATACCTGTCTCTCTCTAACATATAAACAGATTTCAAGCCTAAATAATGTTTCAATTCAATTACTTCCCTTAAACTGTTTCAACAGGGGTGAAGAAAAACAAGTACCAACAGTAACACTTCAGGGAGGTAAGAACAAGTACCAAGGCTCAGCTGAAGAGTTTCAGTGGTTCATCTATAGTCAGAGTGCTGGCAAAAGCATCTCCCCTACAGACTAAACCAGAACAGCAGAACTCAAAACACAGTTTAAACTTTTAAATGGAATTACATACAGAAATTGCATTACTGAAAATTCTGTCTTTGAAACAGGATTATTATCTGAAAATCAGCTTCACAGTGAAGATAGACAGTGATGATATGGCTTCAGCTTCCAGCTCTGCCAGAGATTCCCTACGTGAATTTAAACAAAACATAAATGTTTTGCTGTTCTCCATTTTAGAAACCAGGAGCAGCAAATACATTTTTCTACCTCTCCTGCCATCTGCCTTTTTTATTTACACTGTGGTGCTAAGAAGACACACAGACATGACTTAGTCAAAACACAGGTACTGTCCTTCATTTCAACAGGAGCTCCTCAAGATCCTGGTCACTCAGTTACCTCTCTCTTCTTAGTGTCTGCAGAGGAAAGAAGCTAAAGTTCAATTAAAAGGAAGGTTTTTACACTTACACTGGGAATCAAATTTCTGTTCTGTGAGGCAGAAAGGCCTAGTGACCTTCCAAGAAAAGGTTTTAACCCCCCTAAATTACTACTATTTGAAGTGATGAGTCAGATCAGTGCCAAGTCATGATTTTTCAGGACAAATAAATCTTCCTTTTTGTCTGTCATTTATTCCAATATTACTTGTATTACTCCATATTTATCAGGTGCTTCTTATACAAAGAGAAAAAGAGAAAGTTATAAGATTCCAGGCAACTGCATGTCTGAAAACACTGAACAAGGAAAAGAGGCAGCAGCTAAACACTACAGATGTGCAACTTCCTGAATGACTTGGCAGCCCAGTTTGTTTATCCCAATTCAAATACTAAGTACTATATTCATACACAAAGGCAGCAACTTGCTTTATTTTTCAGACACACTCATCTAGGATCTCATCACTGAAAAATAAGCAGCCTTATGTGACCAAGTGCCAAAAATGTTAAAAACCAAATGTACTTCCACAGATGTTAAATACCAATGCAATGCAATGTATCTACAATTGTTACAAAACAACACAGAAAAGATTTGATATGGATTTAGAATGGCCACTGCACTTGTTTTCAAGTACAGATTCCTTCCCCAGCAATAAAGCTGGACATAACCCAGTTTACCATGGGTTCTTAAAACCACTTGAACACAATCTGTGATTTCAGAAGAGCAGGAGAAGTAGTCAAGTTACATTTCAGCTTATTCAACAACACTGCCAGAAATAACAATTCCAAATTTTTGACACAAATGCTGGCCCCTACCCTGTATGACCATCGATGTCCTGAAAAAAAAACAATAAAAGCTAGAATAGCTCTCTAAAGATCCAAAAATGATGCCTCCTGATGTCAGGACACAAATAACAGGCTTGTTTCTAGTTTACTGGATAATGTTTGGCACAGAGCAGTATTAGTTCAGATATCACTTGCAGAGTTACATGTATGAAAAGATAAATGTTACTGACCAAAGCACAAAATTACCAGAGAATTATCTGTGGTAGAATCTTTAAGTAGGAAACAGTGGCCTGATGATGCAAAGCTAGGATGGATAACTACCATCTTAACTTCTGGGAGAAAACCAGTAAAATTCCATGCCTAATCTCCTTTCTTAAAAGCAATCCATAACTTCCCACAAGTAGATAAATCCAGGAGGTTTATTGTTGTTATTTTAAACAGAAGAATATGAAGTGGACAGCAAAAGTACATAATTTGCTTCAATTAAGTGAGGAGGAGCATACAACTCCCTGACACTATATAAGAAAATTCACAGAAGTGACAGACTTGGTGAAGGGCACAAGTTCAGCCAGCTTCTGCTGAACAGGAATTCTGCACTGGATCCACCCTCTGCAAGGAAAGGTAAAGTACTATTAAGGTTCTCCTGAAATGATTAAATTCACATTTAAATAGAAACGCTAAACTAGTGATGCACTTCTTTACAGGCAGGGTTCTTTATCAGGAAATGCCCTGTTTAATGACCCTCCTGAATACTGTGGAATTCAGCCACAGATAAAACTTCTCAGTAAACAACAACTTCATCAAATATAGAAAACAAATTTCAACAGTTCAATCTTCCTCCTTCTTTGACAATCTTCCCATTTTCCTCTATTTCACCTCCTTTCTCCTCTGCAGATGATGCATCATTGTTTAATGAGCCTCTACTATTATTAGCCTTTCCTTGCTCACAATTAAGAGGAGTGACAAAAGCTTCCCTTGGCTGAGATTAGTCTGGATTGACCATCAACTTTCATGGTGCTATGAGGAAGAATGGGTTTGATCAGTACTGAACATTTTAAAAGAAACCTTTGTACTTCAACCTCTGTTTCTAAAATCTACTCAATTTTTTAAAAGATTAAATAACTAGTGATTACACTATGAGATATTAGTAGAGTACTCACAGCAAGCAGACAGAGCAAACATTTTCCTTGCAATGCCCTTTACTTTAAAATACACATTAAAAGAATTCTGTGCTCTGAACATGAGATTACTGGTGTTCAAGGGAACTTGAGTTCCCAGTACTTTAGAAGGTGTACTGGACCACCACATTCATTCCTACATTGCTGTAGGATGCCAGAGCATTCCTAAACAGCCTATTTTCAACAGCTATCATGTTCTAGGTGACCTACACTCAGTGTACCTATATTAATGTATAATATTAATGTATAAACGTTGAATAATTTGGAAAGGTTTGGTTTTCTTCATGTCATTGTCATCTTCACTGCATTATCAGTCACTAGAACAGGCTCCACAGGAAAATGGTTATGGCACCGAGCCTGTTAGAGTTCAAGGAGCATCATTTAGTCACATGGATTAGTTTTAGGTAGTCCTGCAAGAAGCAGCAGATTGGACTTGATGATCTTTCCATGTCCCTTCCAACTGGAGATATGCTGTAATTCTGTGATTTACTTTGCAGTTACAAAGAAGGCTTAATCCATGCACATGGCCACTGAGCAGAAACAACCCTCTAGAGAAAAGGCACAACACATTAGCATAGGCAATAATGGGAAAATATACTGGTAATGTAGATCATGTCTGTTCAAGAAGAGGAGTAACTTTCTAAAGAGCAAATTTTAGGTAGAGGAATGAACTGTTTCCATGCATCATCATTAGGGGAAGAAATCATCCCCCAAAATACCTGAATTCTATCAAATTAATTATTGATTCCCACCCAGTCAAATACATTCTTTTAAGAGTGCTTGGACTGTTTTTTCCCCCTCTCAGAGAGCACAAGAGCACTCAGACTCCTAGAAAAAGAAACAAAACTACAGACTACAACATACTGTAACACAAGATTACCTTTATTTCAAAATTGTACAAAGTATAAACATAAAGATATAATTACACTGAAGTAAACCCTGCTCTTTAAGTATCTGAATACTTTAGCAATGATACAGTCATGAAAAAATACCTTTACTATTCCTCATGAGGAAATTTTATCTGATGGAGCGATACATCATGAAATCAATTGTTGTACATCTGGGAAATTTCCCAATGGAGCTCTCCTCCACAGGGGTGTACACTTTGATTTGCCTCATGTGAGTGTCTCTCCCATTCTGGTGATTGGCCAGAACAGCAATCTGGATCATGAAGGTGCGAATGGGCTTCTTGTGAGTATCTGTGAGAGGAACATGGATCCAGCCACTGGGCTCCACTAATTCCAGTTGCTGCCAAAAACAAGACAGAAGAGCAAAACATTCAGAAACAGTTTGCATACTTCATATAAATGATCACATGTTAAACCCATTTAATAAAGCAGTCTTGTTATCAGATTTTAATTACTTTTTCAAATTAATTTGAAATAACAGTTGAATACTCACAGCTAATTTACTGCTCATGTAAATGTATACAAATCAATTTGGTTGTCTAGAGCTGTGTTTGCTTTTGCCTTTCAGAATCTATTCCTCATTTTTTGCCCTAATCTTAAAATAAGAATCAATATAAAAGAATACAGTATAAATTCAAGAAAGTAAAAGTGTAGCATTTGGACCTTCTTACTGAAGATCAGTGCTCAAAGATGACAAAATATGCATTTTACACTGTTTCACCTAGGCACCCTGAAGTACAATATACTAGAGTGACTTATATAGGAAACTAAATGCACACAAAGTTCTGGGTTTTCAGAATTTCCTGAGATTATTAAGAGGACTAGGGAAGAGGAAAAGGAAGGTGACAGGAAAAAGAAGAGAGGATAGCTCAAATTTCATGTCATGTATCATGACAGATGCCTGGCCAATTAGTAATAGCTGCACAGCCATTAAATCACATTCTAATCACATCTGACTTGCCTTTTATACAACATACCCAGTGTGATATGACGATTTTTTCTTTTTCAGTTTTAATCCTACACAAACCAATGTCAAGGCAAGCAAAGAACAGCATTTTGTCAACTCTAAACCACATCACTGACACAACAGATTGCTGAAATCAAGCTGGACGCTATGCAGAGCATGGTAACAGCTTTTGTTTAAAGCTAGCTGCCCAACTTCAAAGCACAGCTCAAAACACACATGGAAGAGCACACAAGTCAATAGAAGTCTTGGGGGGGAAAGAAAACAAAACACAAAACAATTGTCCACTAGCTGCCCTTAGCAGCTGAGTTCCCCTAAGGAAGATGTATGGGCTTTGAGCAGCTCAAAATTCCCATCTTTCTCCTGAAAATACTGCATGGCACATCCTGCAAGTGCCTTGTTTATGCTGAACTTTTCAAAAGACCCATCTGAGAGCTACTGGTTTGGAGGCAGCAGACACCCTGGGAAAACAACCCAAGAAACAAGTAAGACACTTTGATAACTACTTCAGCTTAAAGTAGCAAACAAAAAAATCTTTTACACCTCCACCTTAAAAGAAAGAACAAGAAAAAACAACCCAACAAATAACCACAACCCACAACTCTCCACTGCTGCAGACTCTCCAACAAATTATTTCCAAAGCATTAAATTCACTAAACCTTAGCAGCAAATCATTTCACTCTGGGAGCTAGACATTTCCACAAACACACAGTTTGTCACTTATTTGTCGTAGCACTGTCCCTTTCAAAAAACTTTAAAAATCTATTTTTTTTAATGTGTAGAAAACTTCAGGTAACGGCCAACTTTACAAAGGGATGAAAAAAAAGATGTCTTGTTGAAGCAGCTTTACAAAGAGCAAATTTATCATGGTGAGGTGGCAGTAAACAGCTTGAGCAAGGATGCTTTCCATCTTCATAGTAAACAGAGGAGGTGGATCCACCTAACACTTTATTCAACTACTGCTAAGGTCAAGTGACCGTGGTTTTGAAGAGAATTACAAGGCTATTGCTAATTAAACTTGCATTTTGATATTATTCTCAGTGTTTACAAATTTTGACTGCTAATTGAAAGAGGAAAATTTGAGTTCAAGAGCTAAGATACTGAGACTTTTATGTTTAGATCAGTATGAAATAGATTAGCTAACACTAAGTAACTTTAAGTAAAAAAAAAGGTATGAAAGATAAAAGTATGGCAAATTTTAAAATGCTTTGTTTCATCCCTGTTCAAGGGAGGTGGTTATATGTCTATTTACAGCATGTTATTTTCCAGTCCTGCTACAAAGACAACCAGTTTTTCCCTGAGTCTTCCTACAGAGATGGGACGAGTCATTCCTTCACCTGTAAAACTGGCAACTGAGGCATCAGGTTAATTAGACTAAAAGGTTCCCTGGCTCCAGATGTCAAACTTCACAAACTCCGAGCCAGTTTTTACTGTCTTAAGTGAAATACAGGATTTTAAAGGAGGTTTAGCTCCCACCGAGTTCACTTGCAGTCCTGCATTTCTGCAAATGGATGCAAGCTCTCAAGCAGCCACAGCACAGAGTCTGAGCAGCCACCTAGGAGCAGTCACTCGAGTGCCTCTTGCAGAAACACCACGACTGAGCACAGAGAGCACACAATTCATCAAGCACCACTGAACTGTCTTAGCCACAAAGACTTGTTTTTACTTCCCCAAATCTCAGATTCCCTCACTCCACATTGTTCAGCTTCCCTAACAGATGAATACACAGCCTTTACTCGTACAAATCCTGGGCACATGCTCAGAACAGGCCCCTTTCCCCAGTCCAGTCAAACAGTTGCCTCTTGAACAAAACACACAACTCTTGTGATGAAGTTGGACAGTGTACTAAATGCAAATGTCAGAGGCAGACTTCAATGTCTGAAAAAAGTGTGCTCCTGACTTCTGCTCTCTAAATAACATTCCTCTACTGACATTTGAGTCTAACCTGTTTTGGTTTTTTTTAATTAATGCCCACATAGTCCATTAAAACCTTGATACCGACTCAACTACTGAGGTTTACATGCAGCAAAACCAAACTGAACATTCAGTAGAAAAGGAAGTATTGTTTTGCCAGTATGATACACACATTTTCTGTGACCAAAGGAATGGTATAAACCAGACACACACATTCTCCCAAATTCTTCTCCTCCACATCTGTCACGCTCTTTCAGATGAGTGAAAGAGTTTCTTTTTCCAGAGGGCCCAGGTCTGTCACCAGGGAGAAGGAACAGGACGTGGGAATAGGCAGGGGAGATACAAGACACAATGCTGCCCACTCCTAGCTCAGTGTCAGCACCCAGACCCAGCCATCACAACTCTGAGCAGAAGTGGGATGAAATATGCAGCTCTACTCTGCCTGGAGCATTCCCAGTGTGAACAGAATCTAAAGGAAGCTTACTGTGAAGTTTTAAGAAATTCCTATTAAGCCCATGCAAATGGCAATCTTTCAAAGCCTTGTAAACTGGTCTGGAAATTTGGGTGGATTTTTACAGGGTGGCAAAAGGCACATCCTCAACACAAAGGCTGAACTATTGCCAAATTTCAAATCCTTGCTTTAGAGCTTGGGGGCACTGGAGCATCAAAGAAGGACACCAGAATATTCTCACAGAAGCAGTACTTTTCACTAGCTTTATTCTTGGAACAGAACTGCTTTGGCTGAAACTTTCAAAAAATTCAACCCAAAGCATATTATCTGGCATGGAAAAATCTGCCTGAACCGAACTTTGGCAAAAATCAAAGTAACCAAGAGTTAAGCCTTAAAAATGGAAAGGGTCACACAACCTTAAGGAGAGGTGGCACTGGCTGCTCCACCCATAACAAATACTATACTTGAATTTCTGTTGACTTTGCTCAAAGTCAAACTTGTTCTTCAAAAGCACAGACCACTGCATATACATACAGACACACACACATACAGATATATTTATATTTCACCTCAACTCTATAGCATCAGTCCTCTATGAGCAAATACCAGATAAAGTTTCCTCCTGTATTTTTAATCTTACGTAGATCATTGAGACTCAGTCACAATTAACTGTCTTCCAAGAAATTTTTAAAAATCAGCTTTATTACTAATCACTCGAGTGAAATTAAAAATTCAAAATTTTCTTCTGATATGTGTTTTTTGTGGAATTTTTTTTTAAAAAAAGGAAAATGTAGGAATGAATCAGTGCAAGTTCAGTATTGGTAACTCAGGACAGTTCCTGCAGCTCTAGACTAATCTTACTGTACAATATACTAAAAGCCCAGGGTTTGTGGCTTTTTTATATTTGCTTCTAATACTATAAATTTTGTGACAATTGGAAAACAAGAAGATCATGAAAGTCAAAATAAAAGAACAAAGGGATAAAAATTGAAATGGAAAAATCACTCACTTGTCCTTGCTGCTGTTACACTCTAGCTCTTCTCCTGCTTTCTTTCCGTTGCTTTCTTATTTTTCCTGTCCTCTGCACGCTACAGCTTTACCTATGGACATATACTTCCAACTCCATGAATCCACATTATTTGGAAAGCCAAAGGAAAATTAATGTTCTCAATGGAATTCTCCTCCCCAGCCTATTTAACAGCCCTTTTTCTTCACTTTATTGTACAGTCCAGAGGTTCTACAGAATTCCATAGATATTTGGCAAGGCTACTGCTGCAACTACTATGTGTCCTACCACAGCAGATGGAAATCACACAACAAAATACAAATTAAAAAAATTTAAAACACCAAGGCAACTTGAGGATACACTTCAGAGAGATGACTGAACACAAGACCAGAGCTTTTAGGAGGGAGCTGCTTCTACAATCACTAGCCTCTTTATAGGCTAGGAAGTTATTTATCCAAAGAATAATTTTCTAGTGTATTAATCCTACCTAAATTGAATACTGACCTCTTTTCCATACTCAGTGATATTTTGTCTACATTCCGTGGTGTCTCCAAATAGCATATAACTCTAACTACTACTTCTACTAGGGTTACAAATGCAACCCAAATTTTTGGCTATATTTACAGTAGGCTAACATCCTTGAAATAAGACATGATTTTTCCTGCCCTTTACAGGTATCTTTTGTGAAGATACAGAGAGGAAAAAACTCACTGTAAGTAGTTTCACATTCAGTGTAATTACAAACACATTCCAGATGTATGTTAGACAAGGCTCCCAGCCTCAGGGGAATAAATACATATAGAAAGCAAAAGCAGCTCATTTTTTTCCTCTGAGAAGTATGTGCAGAAGAGGACCTGTGTACTGACAGAAAGCTGAGAATCCTTGCTGCCATCACAGCTTCAGCATGAAACATGATTCTGAGATGTTTGTACTTCATCAAATTTCTGTTTCATCAACTTTACTACTAGATTCAAATGGCTGTGAAATCAAACAGCATTTGATTTTACTCCTTCTACTTTTCTCATAAAAACGTTAAAGCTGCTTTCTGTTTTAGTGACTCAGCCAACTATGAAATTAGAAGTGGTGGCTAGACTCTTCTTCATACATATAATTTTGTCTCTCTCTGTGCTTAGCTAGTTCTTACAATACAGTTTTTGTAAAAACCTAAGCTTTTCAAAGCAGGTGTTCTCAATAAACAATGTATTCTTCCAAGAAGAAGATTATAAAATTAAGTTTCAGGAAAAAGAAATGCTATGTTCAGAAATTAAATATTTATCAATATACAAACTTTCCCACGTAGGAAAAGGCTTTTTCCTGTTTAGCCATTGTTTTTTACATCTATCCAAATATGTTTTCACAACAACTGGCAAAGAGAAAGAAGGCTGGCTCAACTTCCAAAACTCTATTTCCATAACTGCCATGCCCTACCATTTAGTTACCAGGACTGAGAATGTGTGTGCCTCTGCATAATTCCAAGTATTGGAACTGTCAACACATGAAGTAGCAGAGCTTGGGCTTCAGCCATCACTTCACTTAGGAAGGAAGAGAACCAGTTAATAGCAGTGATGCACCAGTTCCAGCAGAAAAAATGAAGCATGTCCAAAAGAAACTTGGCGAGTTCCAAGTGAGCCAAAGGAGGGACACCACATTAGCAGCTTAACAGGGAACACAGCAACAGGCTCAAAGGACCCACTGTGAACAGCACACTTGTGTGCTCGGAGGGAGCAACGACCACCTAAGGAGGTGCCTCTGTGCTCTTAATCAGCCACCTCCTTCAACGGCCAAGAAATCTCATTTCAGTCCATTAGGCAAGAGAAGTTTTCCATTCTTTTAAACAACAGTTCCTGAAGAGTCTAAAGGAGCACAGTCCATCCCTCAGGAAGAGTCAGCTGTGGATTTGGGAAGACAGGAGACCAGTGAAACCTGCAAACACTAAAAGTTCCTCTCTTTTAGTATCCTATGAGCTCTTTTTTCAAATAGTGAAAGAAATAACCTTTGTGAAGACTGGAAGGTTGAAAAAAGGTCCAAAAGATCCCTGCAAGAAGTTTTATAGAACTTCCTTCAGACTATTCTGCTCCAGATGAAAACACTAAAAATTAATTGATGCCCAGGTGTGTTAGAAAGTTGTATGCAATTAAAATAAAGACAACTAAACACTCAAACCAAGCTATAAAGAATACGTAGAAAAGGAAGAAAGGTAAATCTAGAAAAGCAAATCCTTGGTGGGTCAAGGATTAGTATTCACAATGCTGAAATACAGATTCTTATACTGCCTCTCCAAATTTCCTGTTTGGATTACTTGAGCAGCACAAATACACTGGACAATGTCAGTGGGTTGTGTCCCATTGCTGCTTTCTGAAGGGAGCAGATGATGCCAGTTGAGCCATGTATGATGCACCCCAAATTTCATCTGGCAGAATGACTTACCAGCCAACAGCTGAAATGGTCTGACTGGTCCATTTTGATATTCTTCAGAATTTGGGGTCCTGATTATCATTTTTCCCATATAGTTAAAAAGAACTCCTTTTATTTGATTCTGCTGAGAAACCAATGCAATATCTTCTAAGATGTACATAACTGATTCAGGCAGAATTTCAATATTACAACAGAAATAAAGTTAGGAAGAGTTGAAATTTATTCCATGGAATGGTAAACAGGGAATGTCAGCTTTATGAATGCCCTCATAGTCTGCCTTTGAAATCTGCTGAAGTCAACTGAAGAACACCAAAGAGGACAAGTTAAGCCTTAGACATGATGGGAGCCTCTGGTGAGTAAGTGTGCACATAAGCCAACCCTCAAATGGAGGAAAGGGGGCATAGGGGCACACACTGTGGAACACCAAGAGCTTTAGACAGGGATTCACAGGAGAAACAGCTCTTTCAAAAGCACTAAGTGATGAAGAATCCCACATAATGATGCCTGCAAAAGGGTCAAGGCTGTGCTGAACTGCCCATGTACAAAACTCCTGACAGATGAAGTCATGGATGGTCTGAACACGTGTGGAGGGGTCCCTGTCCGTGGTACTTAAACAACCACCACCCTGCCCCACACACCTTTGCATCTGCTCACAGCACTTGCACAGCCAGGTACATTCAGCCTGACAGACAAAATAAATAACCTGCCAAACATACAACCTCTGTGAAATTGTCAGCCAGAACTGTCTGACTCAATTGCAATTTCAGAAAATATTGTCTGTTTAACTCCGGGTGGCAGGAAAAAAAAACAAAAGGAAAGGAAAAAAACCAAAAACCTGACAACAGTCTTTGAATACTTCATTCTCTAGAATGTGGCTGAAAACAGTTCTCCACTCTACAAAATTTACCTGCAGAAACCAGCAGGAATTTGTCACAGACTGTTTACTAGGAAAGTTTCTCTGGAAGAAAGAAACACTGTTTTCCCATTTTCTGTGCCATATGCACTTTTTTCCTTTTAGTATGTTCTGTGAAGAACAATAGATAGGCAGCTCAACACTTATTACAAAAATACATACCTCAAGAGATATACATTGCTTCAGAGAAGGACAAAAATGTTGAACAGTCTTGGACAGTTTATTTTTCAGTTCCACATTTTTGAAGTCCTATTGTTAAGTGAGGTCATTTGAACTTTCACATAATATTTTATGCTGGACACATCCATAAACTAAAACTTGCTAGAGAAAGAACGCTGTGCTGTGTATGCTTTAAGTGGCAACCATCCTAGCCACTGGAACTTCAGAAAATAATAAAAACCTTCTCCCTGTCCCTTTGAAAAGCAGGAAGATCCAACCAGCAAACACAGAACGACAATGGGGTCTAGAATGGAGTTTCAGATGTACAAGTATGGAATTAAGGCCTAAAACTCCAAAGCAAACCTTTTAGCCACAGCAGGAAGCTAAGCTGAGTTTGGTATCAGCTAAAAGAGATTTCACCCTAACAGGAATCTGTTGCTCCAGAAGGAATACTGTCTCCAACTGAAATCAGCCATAACAGCAGTGAAATTTGGATCCCTGATTTAAAGGAAAACGAGTTTCATAACTCATTTAAGAAGCAGTCAAGAGTGGAGGAAGGGAAGGCAAACACACCCTAAGTGCAGTAGTATTCTCCTGCAGGGACCTAATTTCATTCCACAGCTGTCACAATCCATAGAAATGCCACACTTTTGTAAGGGCACTGCAACTCTGAGAAGATTCCAGGTATCAGGGGAAATCCTTCACACCTACAGGGACTTGGCTCCAGTGTGAACCTGTTACTTCCCCTGAGCTTGGCAGACAGCACACTGAAGATGAAAAAGCTACAAAAAAAATGCTTGAGCTCTGGAGTGGTGACCTGGCTGACAGTATCAAAAAACAGGTAATGCAGCCCAAAACAAGCTTTCTGCCTCAGTTTGCCTATTTCTTGTACCTAAGGGGAGGTCAAGTTTTAATTGCAGACATACTGGAACAGACTACATCTGGACAGTCTGGCCTTAAAAATGAATGGTAGAAAACCTATCGTTTGCTGCAAGTCTTTTCAAAATTCCAGCATTCTGAAAGAAGAATGAGGGACTTATTAAATTTATTTTTTTTTAAACCACGGTACTTTACAACTCAAATTATCAGTAGCTTAGAGTATTATAGAGGCAGATGTGACAAAAGAAACAGCACATTTAAAAAACCAAAAAGCAACTAAAAATTACTATAAAATATATAGCCAGCACTGCACATTGCACATTTAGAAAGAAGTGCAAATCTCATCTAGTGAAAACAAATGTTTCATACCCCTAGGGAAGGTGCTTCAAATCAAAGTTTAGCTCACTGCAATGTTTCTTCATTTTATAAGTAAGAGGAGGCCCCAGGAGCACAAGGTAACTGTGTAGGGACATCTCTAAGTGGGGATCTGGCAGATGATGACCAACCCATACAAGTACCTTTTGGAGTGCTTTTGAAAACCCTCAGTAACTTTTACCAGATCAGAAACTTGGAAAAAAAAACCCAAAAAACTGTGAAACATAACAAAAGCCACTACGACATCCCCTGTTCACTCAAACAAACAGTACCACCTGCATTCAGAAGTTTTTAGTCATAACACAAAATACCAAATAGTGACAGAACTATCAACCCCCCCCAGTCTGGTTAATATGTGGACTAAGGTTTTCATAGCAATGGAAATAGGGCACAGAGCTCCCAAAAATTACTCAAGACAATACATTACTAGCACTTTTATTTAAGTTTGTATCTCAGTCATAAATTTGAATTCTCACCTGCCGCCAAGCACTGAAAAGCCCTAAGATTTCCCTGTACTGAGACATCAAAACCTTAGTCCTTCCCTTTAGAGCAGCACCCACCCAAAGCAAAGACATCATCCCCTACAACTTCCAGGTGAGTCAGGCTGCTCTCAGGGAAGAGAGTAACACTTTAACCATCTACTGAAGAGAGGCAGGGGAAACCACTAACGAAAGAGCAGACACTTACACCAAGAGAACAGAAACAGATTGAAGTGGGGTAGTGGAATATTATCCTGCAAAGAAGTCTGAACCTATATTTAAAAAACCATTCTGAAGCTCAGGTGAATTTGCATTACAAATGGAACTGCTGACTGAAGAATGGGACAAAGCAGCTGCCTTTTATGAAAGGTAACAGAACAGGCTGAACTTGCTGATCTTAGAGGTCTTTTCCAACTTAAATGATTCTATGGTTAACACCACAGAATCTTCCAAGAAAGGGAGTATAGACAGAATTTTCTATGAGCAAGAAACAAGTGCTTTGAACAATGGCCTTATACAAAGGACCTTAAGGCAAATAGAATGAACACATTAAAACCTAGAAGATAGCAAAGCATAAAGGGAGAAGCCCTATGATTTTTTTTTTCAAACTAGAGCTGCTGGGAACAAGCAGGAACAATATAAATATATTCTATGGGTGCACTGCACAAATTGATTGCAAATGGAAGTTAAGGCTGGAAAACATTTCTGGGAAATAACTAATTTTACAAAGGGGCAGAAGTTTGCAAATTCAATGAAAACTGTATTGCAGATGTCTGCAGTTCCCATTTCTCCTAACACACATAATGGAATGATACTATGTTTGTGTGAAAGTGAAAAAAAACCCAGGTCATAATTTACCTTCAAAATTGTTTAGCCATATCCAGGAAATATGTCTAGACATAGCTACAGTTAAATTATACACGAAAGTATTTGAAAAAAAAATTATGCAAGGAATATTAAAGATTTAAGTGTCTGAAAACTGGCCACACTGAGTTAATTCTCTATCAAACCATCTCAACTTAGCAGCAATAACCTAGTGACCACATTTCATGCCATGCACTTTGCATCCCAGAGAATGCAGAAAATTAATAAAAGAAATGAACAAATGTAAAAAAAAAAAAAAAAAAAAAAGGAATATCACGATATTCAAAAAATAGTCCATAGGAATAGTAGCAGCCAGCTGCTAGCTCTCAAGCACTCTTATAGGTGAGGGGAAGAAAGTACATCAAAACTAAAAAAAACTCTCATTCCCCTCACTGAGAAGGGCTATACATTGAAAAGAACTAGATTTCTGATCTTCTACCAGAAGACAGGTCCACAAAACTGCATGGCTCTAACTTTCTACCTGTTACACAAAACGAGTTCCTGAGTGACTTCATTTGTCAGGAAAAGATTGGAACAAATCATACCTGAGTAATACCAAATTAAAAAAACCCTACTCATTCTTTACCAGCGAGAGGACAAGTTGGTGCTTTAAGATACAAAAAGCACTGGGGTTAAGGGAAAAGCATTTCTCCTGGTTTCACAGGAGTGGCTTGTTTCTGAGAATTACAGAGGGCTGCCTCTCCCAAAAATCAAGGAATTTAAAGACCTTAAACCTCTGTAAATAATCCTCAAATCCTGCAGAAGTACAGTATGCAAACATTTCTGTGTCTGGATAAGGAGTCCGTGGATGCTCAGTAAAGGCAAGTGGAGCAAAACGTGATAAACTTGAAGATTATTTAAGTGTGTTGTAGCACACAATAAACAAATGCAGAGTAGCATTTCACAGGATCCAGAGCGTAATGCTCAGCTCAACAAATATCTACTCGTTGGAAACAAATGCAAAATACTATTGTGAAAACTATTTGTGCAAATTTAAAATGCAATGCAGAGTCTCATCTCAGAAGGATCCTAAATTCATAAACATATCTCACTGGAGATATATTTTCATACGAACGAACTTTAAAAGAAAAATATATCTATCAGAGGTTCAGCTGGATACTTTTATGTGAGCCAGAATATACTTCCATAAATTTGCAAAACTGGAATCAGAACAGTTGCCCAATGGAAGCATTTAATTTTACATCCAAACAGAATTTCTTTAATGTACTGGAACAAGTACAGTTTTTATCTTTTGCTTGTGTTTTCTTACAAATCAGTAAGAAAGTGTATCCAAAAAAAAACCCACAAGGCTTTTTCCTGTTGTTTTATGTGGAGGTCAGACTCTAGACTCTGCTTCTTTCAATCTTGACTTCTTTCTGGGAGTCAAAGGTCCCTCAAGTCACCATTCACTCAAAAAAATGTACAGTTTAAAAAGGTATTCAATGGTGCTATACACTGTTGGGCTCCCTTGCTGCAACAGCATTTCTGCTACAAACGGCATCTGGAATGGCCTTAGTGCAACATCCTACAGACCAAGAACATGAGCTCTTCACCATGAACTGTATAAGAATCAAAATAAAATTACATCCTAAGCATGCTCCTGAAAAATGAGGGGGCAGTGGAAAATAAAGCATGAGAATGAGATAATTAAAAACTTGTTTACCAGCAGGCCTGCTATTTACTAAGTCTAGAGCTACTGTGGGGTGTCATCTTACTGCTTAGCAGAGTGCAGTCAACAACAAGCAGATGGAATTGGATTGCAAATCTATGTGACTTACTGTATATCTACAAGTCCTGTGGCTACATATGCTCCTCTGCTTAATTCATTTCTGCTATGCAAGTAAATCTTTAACTCCTCATGACAGTATAAAGAAATAGAAGAAAGTCCAGTAACTCCACAATAGAAGTTCCTACCCCAGCAGTGCCACATCTACCAAAAACTGATTTATGAAAACCTCTGTTATGCATGGTGACCATCATAATCACAACACAGACTTGGTCAAGG
Organism: Trochalopteron elliotii; assembly: GCA_024734555.1. Lineage (NCBI taxonomy): Eukaryota > Metazoa > Chordata > Aves > Passeriformes > Leiothrichidae > Trochalopteron > Trochalopteron elliotii. The sequence goes on from JANPWX010000437.1 coordinate 1,414,101, forward strand.
AGAGGGAAACCTACTTCAAAATTTTACTACATCATTTCTCCTGATACTGAATTGCAACTCTTTTTGAAAGAATGAAAAAACAAAATGTGATTTGATTTTTACCTTACTAATTATGTTCAACAACATCATTTTACTAAGAAGTAACAAATTAATCTCAACCAAGAGAAACAAATTAGGGTTTTCTGCATTTGCTAGTAGAAATAATCCAAAAAATCCTTGATACCCACAGTTGAATTTGATTCTGACAGATACAAAGGGGGGGGAAAATAATAATTAAAGAAGAAGTATTAGGGGCTTGGCCACATGATTCACTCGAAAACTGTGACTGAGAACAGAATTCATAAAATGCTTCAATAAAAACTGTATTTGTTAACATTCCTTTAATGTGACACATAAAACACTCCAGAATTCATTCTGAAATAAAATAGGACTGTTAGATAAACCTGCTTTAGGAATTGGATGAAGGCAGCTAGAGAGCACAGGCCCTCAAGCCAGACACATATGTTACATTATTATTCTCACTCCACCCTCTCCTGTGTGTTCACACAGAAAATGGAAAAAGCCTGGGAAAGGTTTTTCTGATTCAAACACACAATCTCGGTTATCTTATGACAGATTAAGACAGAGAACAGCCCTCAGAAAGAAAAAAATTATACTTCATATCTATAGAAACATTTCCATGCATTACTTGAGATAAGGAACAGGATAACACCACATTCAATCCCTTCCCAGCCAATAAAACATAGCAAAGAATTGAATTTAGAGCCTGGGTAGCAGTGTTCTCATCAAAGCCGGATGCAGACATGGGATCCCTGACCAACAGAACATTTCAGTAATCACAGGAACAAGACCTCCCTCTGGAAAGAACTGCCATGGTGGTAGCTCTGAGGCAGCTGAGTCTCTTGCTCCAGAACCCTGGATTTGTTCTAGATCTCTACAACCTGTCAGGTAGCATTTTCTTCTGAACACTGAGGACTGCTGTAATTTACCACAGAACTACTTTCCCGGTGACCCCGTGAATAATCTCAGTTTTCCACTAGAATGTTATGCTTCAGAATTTAAAAAATTATAAAATCCCCTCACATACCTACACAAAATACACTTCTTCCTCTATTTCTACCTGAATTTATGAAAATTTTGGTTGGGGTTTTTTTTTTTTTTTGGTGCTGACTTGACAAAGCATGGCACATCCAGTGCATTTAATAGATTTGTTTTGGGTTTTTTTTTAATCCTAATTAAGAGCAATACCTGATAACTACCACAAGGCAGTATGTCCTACAAATAGCCAAGTGTGACTGCATTTGTAGGGATGCAAATAAAGGTATTATAATATGGAAGCCACACATACAGACAATAATAAGTGGTGGGCAAATTGGCTCCTAATTTCTTCTAAACTGGGGCTACTTCCCCTCTCCACCCGCTGCCAAACTGTTGGTTTGGCAAAGGATGGTGAACACAGTCACGGGAAGTTTCCAGCTCCTGGTGCTCACGAGTTGTTCACCTGAAACAGAAAATGAGGTGTGCTATGCCAGCTGACCAGCACCAGTTGAGATGACAGCATAAGACTTTCTTAGGTATCCAAGAAAATTCGCATTCCTTTTATATCTTTTCTTATGCTAAAATCAAATTAAATGTTGACTGCTGGCTTTACTCTTTGGAGGATTTTAATACTATGCTAGTAGTAGCATCCAGAGGGATCAGAATCATTCTTGGATTTGACCTTGCTGCACGTATTTAGCAGTTCTTAAAGCCTGAAAATATCTAGTGCTCCCTCCAAGGATTACTCTCCACAGTTAAGTCTAGGAAGGCAATCAGGTAAATCAAAGATGATTGTTTATAAATCACTGACTTTATCCCCTCAATCCTATTTCATAGTGTAGAAAAAAGTAGCTTAAAGGCAAGAAGTTTCCCAATGGTGAGCAACCTCTCCAGAAAGAGGGAAGCAGGAGTGAGTGGCAGCATCTTACTGTCAGCTTTGACACAACTGTTTTACATGCTTCAAGCAAAAGATGGTGGTTGACTCCCACAATGTTTTCACATTTGGATCCAAAACCAGAGGAGATAATTTTGGATTATTCAGGCCTAGGGAACTTATAAAATGGGAAAGAGCATGACTATAGCATGTGGTAGGGTAGAAGAAAAATGAGATAGAGAAATAGCTCCTTATTTAACAAATTCCATGCAGTATGCAGGGCCCTTTATTACACAAAAATATCATTCCCCTTCCAAATACATGTCTGCTGCACTTTTCCAAGATTTCCTTCCTAACATGCTGCCTTCTTGAGATCAAAGAAGTGTCCCTTGCTCCAGACAGTTTCTTCAATGGTACCTACCTCCTTGCTCTGCTAAATAACTGCAAGGTCAGCTGTCTAGAGTCCACTTCCCCAAAAGCCAATAAGTGATACAGTCAGCCAAATATGCTCATTTTCCCTAGTTCAAACCTTGAAGTGGCCCTGATGTGACCAGGAACTCTTTCAAACACCCAAGTAAAAAGCTGTATTAAACAGTTTGTCTGTCAGGGTCTCCATCCTTCTGTCCAAGTGCAGAGAGATCAAACACAAGAGACAAAGCAGATGTTGCTACATGCTCCAGTTCACAAGTGCACAGTATTACATGTTTTGTAAACCACAGTTCAAATGAATTCTCATCAACTGAGGGGGTTCACCTGGCTGAGCACCATGAAGATGTTCTAGATGAGCATCACACTGACACCCACCATAAGCTGTAATGCTGGAGGCACTTGGATGTTTTAAAATGCCAACTAGACACTACGATTGCATTAAAAAAGGAGGGGGAAGGAAGGGAAGGGGTTAAATATTGAAGCAGGGAAACTAAGTATGTGAGTGTCTTCTGTGATGCTGTCACCTCCCCCTCCATCCACCCACCTTATTCCTCACTCCCATGCTCAGTCTTGGAGAGAATGCTTAAATGAAGTGCACCCAGATCTTTCTTGTTACAGTTTTTATGTTGCCAAATCCCTGCTCGCTTCTCTTACTTCTGGAACATTAATGATTATCTGCAAGAAGTATCTAGTGAGCCTACACTGGTAAACTGTAAACAGAAATCCCTACAAACTTTGAAAAACTATTGACCGACAAGTATCCCAGTACACTCTCCAAACACAGAACCTTTATTCCAACAGGAACTCCCAGTAAAAAATGATGTGTGAACAGCAGACACTGATGTTCACACAAGCTTACTGCATACAACCCAGCAGGCGATTTTTCTGGGTTTTTTGGATTATGCCCCGGAGGTGCTGGCACAATGGAATTTCAATACCATAACTGCTTATTTCTCTCTGTGCCAGCCTCTGAAATAACAGGTAAAAAGAAAAAAATACACATAAAACAAACATTCTCTTTTTTAAAATTACAGGAATCACAAAATGAAATGTTTTTAATTCTCTAGTTCAAACGATGTAATTTATAACCATGACACAAATAGGGAAGAAGCACAAAAGAAGGGAAAATACAGAAATAACATAACGTTCCCAAGGTTCAGTTTACAAGGACCTCACACAAAGTTTTTTTTTTTTTTTGCAACTCTTACTAGAAACAGTATTATTTGCTAAAAATGCAGTAGCTGCCAAAAGCTATGATCCATCTAAAGCAAACATGTTTAAGATGGAAATAGAGTGTTAATGCTGAAGGAAGACAGAATTGAGTATACAAGTTTTCTTTTTAAAGTGTGGAAGCAACTGCAGTACAGAGTTAAGTTTGTTTTTCATCTTTCTGAGCAAAAATCGATTGCATTTGCAGATAAGCACCTAAATTAGAGAGAAGTGCATTAAGACAATAACAGAAATAATCAAATTTCAAACTTTCTAATTAAACCTCTTTTTCCTGCAGAAGGTTATTGGGAATTCAACACTAGCCTTGGTTCACATGATAGAACAATGGGAAAATTTTCCGAATGGTTGAACGCTAACCCTGACAAGTGTGGAGAGCCAACTACAATACATTATATGGTAGCATAACCTGCCACCCACGTTGCTGAGAGAACAGCTTTCAAACACATGCACCGAGCTGTAAAACCACAAAATCCCTTATTACACATTGTCCCTTACTTAAGGTGAAATACACTATTCCCCTCCCGCCTCCTTTTACAAATCTTGGTGGGTTTTTTTTAAACCTTCATCTCTGAAGTTTATTTAGCAGCTAACTAGACCGTTTTTCAGACTTTATTTTCCAAATGCCATTTTTCCTGTTTTGTTTTCTAACCAAAATAAAATCATGTTTTTATAGTACACAGTGAAGCCTGTTGTGCCTTTCACTTTTGCTTTTTTTTAATACTACTTCCACCTGTGTGATATTATCCAAACTTTTGAAAGGAAATGTCTGATATATGACTAATTCACTTGTGAAGACTTATTTCTGGAATGAAATATTTTCCTTTTTTAATGGGAAGATACATGACTCATCATTGGATGAAGTAAAAAAAAAAAATGGTTCCATCGTGCTTTTGATTGGAAGACCAGATATTTTGATATTTACTGCAATTCTTTTCCACCATTATGCAATCCGAATATATTCCAAAAGATAAACTGCCACAGCCTGTGTGGTTATAGACACTGGCATTCATAGAAGTCAACCATTGCTGCAGAATGGCAAACACACTCCACCCTCATTACAACATGCTGTGGTTACCAGCCAAACACCTTTGCCTTTTGTGAAAAGGCTACATTATAATAAAAGCAGACCAGCAAAACAAATCATACAGGGGGACCCAAGGGATGGCAAAAGTAGTAACAACTGGTAGAAAACACAACTCTGAATATGGAAAGTGAACTACTTAATGACTTGAGGAATGCATGCAGCCTCACGCTGCAGAAGGAGCCCACTGAAAACTGCTGGTACATACAACTTTCTTGGTTAATGACTCCCCCCTCCTGCCCCCTCCCACTGCACATGTCTGCTGCCTGAATCATTGCATTCCAAGATAGTTAGAGGATATACACAGTTTCTTCAGGGGTTTTCAGTTGCAACTTTGCTGGCAATGGGAATTTTATTTGCAAGTGTTTCTATTCTACTGACAAGGTCAATTAGTCCAAGGACCGATTGGTTGCTCTGTCTGATAGCTCTGTGTATTTATTCAAGCAAGCACTTTTATAACCCACAATTGAATGCAGACAGTTACCCTTGTAAACACGACTGTCCACTGGGATTTTCACTACATTTTGAGCATGTAAAACAAAAACATGCTTTTCTTCCCTCAGCCTGATAGCACGTAAGTTTGATTACAACTTGGAAATTTCAGGGAGTGAAGGCCATGGGGGCTACTGTTTTAAATAGATATGATCTACTGTACATCAATATACATATTTGGACCAATTCCTAGGAGCTAAAGAACACAGAAATTTGACTGATCACTCTAAAAATCTGGGAGACTATCAAAGGGAGACAGATCAGCATCTCTGCTCTATCCAGGCATTAAAAAGAAAAAGCCATGGTGTAAAAGAAACAAAGCTTTATGTAGCACTAAGGGCTAAAGGCTACATAAAATGCTTTCACAAAAGCCAAAAGCACAATGTGTGTGTGTATATGTAAATCAGCTGCAGAAGTTGGTAGAGTTAAAAATAAAATTAAGAAAAAAAAAAGAAGCTCATTCCACAGCTCTAGAGAGAATTTTTGTACATGCCACTGGCAAAATGTGCAAAGTGGAAAAACGACAGACCCTACTTTGCAGAACTTTTATTAACACATACGTGTGCTCCCTTCACCATACCCCTCCCCTCATAACAATATCTTCTTGTGGAGAAGAGATCCTTCATTTATACTAATTAGGAATGGTAAATGGACTGGTCTATTGGTACACTGATCTCCATTATTGAAGCCTTCCCTGAATAAATCTTTCAGGGATACAGAGAAGGTAAGAAACTATCAAAGAAAACCAGCAGTTTTTCCCCTAACTAATATGATTACTACCCTACAACAGTAGTACTATGCTACATTCTTCAAAAGAGTGCTAGAGAATACGCTCACAAAAATTTGCAGTTGGTTTTCAATATAAAAAGTTCAAGCATCTGGCTCCTTCCTCTCACACACATAGCAGCACTATGTGCAACCTGCTCATGTCCACCAGAGAATTTGTTTAAAGTATTGTAAATAGAATACAATAGTGAAAGTTTGCACTAAAACAAATGAAAAATTCCCCCATCATGCTGGAGGACAGTTTACCTGCACTGATAAAATACAGTTTAAAAAATATGAATTTTTAAGCCACTAGTACCAGAAAGATTTTCACAGAAGTAAAATATTTAACAAAGATTTGGGGGAAATCTTTTCAAATCCTCCTACTAGAACTTCATGCACAGAAAAGAGATGAAAAAAGGTAATCAAACACTTGCTACAGGAAGAGAAGGTGGCAGTGTGACCTAATTGTGGCCTTCCAGTACCTAAGGGAACCTACAAAAAAGAGGAACAGAGACATTTTACAAGGGCAGGTAACGATAGGACAAGGGGGAACAGCCTTAAACTAAGGTTTAGATTAGATATTAGCAATAAATGCTTTACTTTCCAATTTCTTTTCCATAGTGGAACTTGAATGAATAATCATGAGAAAGGCTGTAGGTGCAGGAGAGGCTCTCACACAAATGTAACACTCGGTGCTTCCATGCCTTCCTAGACTCTCTGTATTTGAGTTCCCCCGAGGAAAGCTCTGCACTTCATCAACTTGCTGCTGCCACATAGTTTCACATGGCTTTTCCTCTGCTTCAGAGAGCAAAGTCAGACTGACAGAATTAAAAATACAGGGCCTCCTTAAGGTACCCTTGCCTAATTGAGCCCTTCTGTGGCAAGAAAAGGTTCCTTCATAGGTTTGTTTCTGAATGCTCAGATACAAAAGAAAAGATATCTTTTACATGTAACATGTACCTCAGCATAAAAACCATGTTTAGTTTTCCTCCACAAAAGAGATGCTTATTTCTATTAAAATATTATTTCATAGCAAGGTAAGATTTAAATGCTTAACAGTTTTATAGTCTGTGGGCCAAAATAATTTTCCACTATTCTACTAGCTCTGATGTAGACTTCCCTATTTGTATACACACATCTCATATGCATAAAAGGCTATTTCAATAACTGCATTTTTCATGACTGCACAGCAAGCTCAGCTCTGATGTCTTACCATTCCACAGTATCAAAGGGCAGGAAAATTGTAATCCTGTTCATAATTTCCACAGTTTGAAGCATATATTAGTTATTTCCATAAGCACATGAATGATGAAAAGGTCATATCACCTACAGTGATGATGATATTGGCAGGGAACAGTGATGTTACATCATTTAATTTGCCTTCTTTTTGTAAAGATGAGTTCATGTGAACATCCCAGTTGGGGATTCACAAAATATCCTCTGCTGAAAGGTGGAAATTTGTACAGAGTACAAATGGAAATAACCCTGCTTCTGAAATTTGATTCCTACCCTTGACATCAATCACAAGGCTTAATAACTAACCAATACCAGTAGAGCATTCCACTCCCCTGCTTTGCAGATTTCCACAACCAGTTAATTTTGATGAAAGGAACAGGTCCTGTGTGCATCCTGATGAAACAAATCCATACTCAGCCAGCAGTAACAGCAAGACAACAATCAAAACGAGCAACTGGTGTGATGAATGTGCCTATGGAGCATCCTAGAGAGCAACAAGAAAGACTACAGACTGAAATTCTATAAAACTAAAGTTTACTCAGTCTTTTCTTAGCATGAAGAGAAGCTTGCAGAAAGCAGACTATTTTCAATTGACATGCTGAACCCAAGGAATAATTAGTGGTCAGAAATGCCTCTTTTCTTGAATGGAAGAAAGAACACAGAGGAATGGTTTCTAACCAAAGTACCTGAAGTTTAGTCATGGAATCTAAAGGACTAACAACCCAGTACTCCATCCTCAGTGGAAAGCAGTTTAAAATGCACCTTAGACATGTTTGATGAGAGACTCACAAGAATACATTCTTTTGATTGATTACCTTGCAACAGCACTACAACCAGCTACCATGTCCTGGCTTGTCAGGATCTAAGTTTACTCCACATACAGGAAACAGGTGAAGGTTGCTCACTGATGGAGTTCAGAAAGTGCCTGGCTAAGTCCAACCTCTTCACTACAGCCCCTGGACACTGCAGGAGTAAAGGCATTACAGCAGAGTCACACTTCCTTAACTACCTCTTGGAAAAGCCTCCCAGCTTGGGCATTCCTCCAGTTGGTAATTCCCCTCTCTAGTGCAGAATGTCTCCAAACAGGGAAGAAGGAGCCCTGTCCGTGGTGCTCAGCCACAACCCCACGGCACCAGGGAGGATGCTGTGCTGGCACCTGGTGACAGAACGCCAGGCAAGGCCAAAAGGGATAGAAAACAAACTGAAAACAAACCAGACAGCAGCCCAAAGGAAAAGCAAACAAACAAAACTCCATCAAAGACCTCACACTGTTGTCATCAAAGGTGTAATAACATTAGAGGGTTTTCACCTGAGTCTGTGTACAGACCCTACATTACAGGCTGACAGCAGAAACACTACAAGGTGTACATATATATTATATCTGGATAGAGAATACACCCTGAAATACTACCTGCACTTAGCATCAAAATACAGTCCTCTTATAACACGATGTACTGCTGAGCATCTAAATGTCTCAGAGGGGTACAAATGCAATAAGCAGGTGAGCATCACTTGAAGAGACCAGAAATCTCTCACAGACAGCATTTCACTCATATCCTTTGCAGTGGGTTTTTTTATATAATAAAAGTGTAATAACTTAAATCATATCCTGAGGAGTCTAGATGTTGTTCCAAAAATGCCTCTACAGACTATCTTGTCCATCCAGACTGTTTGTACCATCATGTGGGAAAACCCCATGACTGGAAATGAGAAAATATTTGCTCTCCAAGCCTGACAGCTGTGACACAATGGCACTTAAGTCATAGGAGAAGACTGAGTGCACACACCTTAACTGCAGTGAGCAAGGGAATAATCCTGCCAGACTGCAAGGGCTGTTCTCACCCTTACGATGGGGTGCAAACGAGGGGGAAGAAAACTTTTATTCAGAAAATAAATTCATCTTAAGTTCCAAAAAAGATATGCCTACATACTAGAACACAAACTAAAGCTGATCTTACATTTGTGACAAAGTTTAGCCTAACAGCATATTGCATTGTGTTGAAAATTAGACCATTAGGAAAGAAAACACGTTCATTAGACACTATGAGTTGGGCAAGCATCCATGGAAAAATATAAAATGCTTTAGCCTGATTTTCCACCCAGTTAATCAGTACTGAAGCCAATGGAATCATTGTATAATTAAGCAGATTTCTGTAAAGAGCTCATAACAGTTCACACTGCTTTAATAACCTCCCCATGTGTCAGGGAAGCTGAAGAAAGTTTCAGGACTGAGGGAAAATTTAAGAAACAGTATCAAGCAGTTTAGGAAATATGAAAATTGATAGCAACATGTAACATCATGGTGATGACAGTCACAAGCATTTTACAGCATCAGTGTATTGTATCTCATTAATAAGAAGCATAACCATATTTTCTCCTCAATTTGGAAGTAAAAAAAGCACATGAGCATGTGGTATGCATAAGAATTACTCTGTCATGCATCACATTATGGTCACATTCAGATACCATAAAAAATGCTAGTAACTTGTTTCATATAGAAGAACCATTTTTAACTACATACATTATGCATAGAATCCCGTGTTTGGCAAGAAAAGAGCTAAAGAAATACTGCCTGAGACACTGGAGAAAACTAATACACTTGTTATACATTTCATTGCTTTACAGATCTTTAATGTGTTAATAACACACATACCCTCAAGAGTGGGAGTTTATCACTGTATGAGAAACTTAAGTTAGGCAGTGAGATGTACAGTGCTGTACTAAGCATGACTAGAGAGAAAGGATAACAATCATTTAGTTATTGAAAGGGCAGATCAAAGTGGAAAAAGCAAAGGGATCATTAAGGACAACAATGACATCTAGTGGACACTGGGGAAACTGACCCGCAGCCCAACGGGACAGGATCCAGCTGCCGTTCCCTGGGTCCTGCACAGCTCCCACATGGCTACGGGCCAATTGGGAAGATGGAAAGGCAGAGTTTGCAGCTGATGAAAGTCAAAATAACCTGGGGATTCATTTCCTCCAAAAGAATATTTAATTAATTAAATTAAAGAAAAAGAAAACACGTCAAGAGACTTCCATTTAAGATTTAAGACAAAAGTATAGGTCAAAACTTGAGAGAACATCACAAATCACTGATAGGATGTAGATAGATACATCATGCTAACAGACATCTCTACTACACTTTTTTTTACTCCCACTGCATCTACAACCTTCTGCTTACAACTTGCTCTTGGGACCTTTAAATTGTTGGAACTGAAAACCAAAGTAAAAGAAATAAAAATCCCAGAAGTAAAATACATTCAAGCCACCATTTAGCAAAACCCTTTTCTCATCATCCCAATCCTTCTGTTATTGTAATACCTGCCATATAAGGCTGGCAAGTTAAACCTTCCCAAAATACCAGCCAGTAAGTGCTGAGCTCCAGAGAAAAGGAATTTGAAACATGAGGCTACCCTGACTCAGAATGAGCAAAGATACCTGCTTTTGAGTAACCCAATTAGTTTCCAAGGTGGATTCCTACCAAGATCATGGAATATTTAAAATCTGCTTTAACTGTTAACTAAAAGGTAAGCAAAACTAAGTCCTTAAAGCAACTCAAATCTTACTATAGTTCTGACTAAAAACATCACCATCAAAAAAAAATACTGGATTTGATCATTTCATAAATACAAACACTAACAAAGCACCACTGCTCTGTCTCATTCAAAATCTTTAACTGATCTGAAGAACTGAAAAGTCGATTTCGTTTCATATTGTTAAAAAACTACATCCTATCCAAAATTTTACATCTCATTGACTGTCCAGTATTAAAAAGAAAAAGATTAGAAACAATACTCAAAAGTAAAATTTAACACATGAACATATTCAATTATAATGATGTTTGGTAAAAAGAGTCTGATAAAAAAAAAAAAACAGAAAGCAGTCTACTAAATTTACAAGATAAAAACTAAGAGCAAATATCAAAACAGACCCAGCCATTTTCCCCCTTCAAGCACAATGCCATATTTTACCTCCAAAAAACACTTTATTGCATCAGAGGTCCTGACCAGAGAGAACTGTTCTGAAGACAGAATGCAAAGCATCATTGACCTACCCGGATTTCCTGGAGATTATGGAAATTATTTCCTACTCTGACAGAGATTTTGCTTGGAGTGTAACTTTCATCAGATTTGTAGTCTGCATAAATACATAAGGTCTTCACTGTTGTTTTTCTTCTGCAAGAATCAACACAAGCTATGTAAGCATCATAAAGAAAAATATTCAGGATGAGTTTGTTGCTAGCTTCCAATAACTAAGGATTTAAATGTTCTGAAAACAAATATAGTGATTTGCAAGAAACTTGTTGTTGAAGAACTAGGTGATTTTCCACATTATATTTATGAACACAGTTGATTTTCACCATTCTCCTTTGCCTGCTTTCAGAAATGTCAGTACACCAAGAAACAGATGCCAAATAAGCACTTGTACATAATAAAGCTTAAGTTGGGCTTTTCAAATATGGGCTCTCTTATTAGACCAAGGCCTTGCAAAGAAAGTAAATAAAAAAGGGGGACAAACATCTCATCTCAAGTTTGGTTAAAGAAAAAGTATTGAAAGCATCCTACACAGGATGGAATTAAAAAAACCCATGGTTTTTAAAACTCATCTGTTAGGTTACATAGGAGTCATCTACTCTCCAGATGACACTCAAAGACACAAAAATCAGGACACAAGTCACCTTACATGAGTAAATGTGATGCTGTCACAACTGGCATACCATTAAACATTCCTTTTAGTTGCTTATTTAGGCATTTAGTGATCACAATATTTGAAAATCTCATTTTTAGAAATGCTATCTGACTTCTTACCAGTTGGGTAACAGAACTAACCCAGGAGTTCTTGCACTTCCAGAATTCCTGTCTTGGTGAACAGCAATGGATATAAAGTAACACAAAGCATCCTAACCCACAGGGAGTACGTTTTAATACCTAAATTGGATGTTCACCAAATGAGGCTGTGATCCATCTGACTGCCAGTAAGTTTCTAGATTATCATCTCGTAACTGATCCACTCCAAACCCTAAGAAAAAGAAAATGTGATAATCTTGAACATCCCATTTCTGTGATGCAAATGTAGCTCTTCTTCAACTGTTACAAATTAATGCCTCCCAAGTTATAACATATTAGGACATATTTCTAGATATCCAAGGTGCATTTGTGCTTTTCTGACACGAAACTGAAATAGGGGAATCTGCAGAAGCTCAATAGTGTTGAGGTCTGTGGGGTGTGAATCCACATCAACATGTCCTGGAATTTCAGGTGGTTAAGTGGTAATTCATATTGGTTGCCAGAGCAATAATTAACAGTTAGACTTTTCCACCTCTTCTGTAACTTAACTGCTGAACTAAAGAAAAGTCATTAGCAGAGGCCACTCATTATGAAATGTTAGCCAAACGTAACATTTTCTTTTCAAGTCATGTCCTGAAATACTTTTGCTTTTTCAAGTATTAGCTAGAACAGGCAATAGATGGCAAAAACAGTATTTCTAAAAGTTAATGCCATCACATTTGAAGAAGCAACTCCAGTTTTGTATTTTCTATTCCCTCATTATCTGTCCTTTTACTAATCACATCCTTTTACTGATTGTCCACGCTAGTTGCAGTTCTAATATAACAGCTGAAGTTTAATCAGCAATAAAAATTTCCTTCAGCCTGTTTAAGCAACAAAACCATGAAACATTTTTCTCCAATATTCCAGGATTTCAGACCAAAGTCATTCAGCCTGAGCACAATATTGTGACATAAAAGGGATCACTGACCCTAAGCTGCAGCAAGACAGCTGATCTATTCCCAACAGATATTTCTGAAATAGTAACTCAACAACCCCAAGGGGAAAGAAAACAGATTTTCAGATATTTTGAGCAGGTATCACTAACTGCACCTCAGGACCACAGGTTCATTTTACTTGCAGGGTTTTAGGGTCACCCTGTAATGGCTGAGTCCACACAAAGTTACAAAGTTCAGGCAGAACATTTAGGTCACCCAGCTGCATTGTCATCCTCAGTTAAAAATGGAAGACACCCAGGCAAAATGCCAAAGCACAGCAACAATTTCACAGTGCTGGGTATGATTTTGTTCACATGACTTAGTTTGTTCATTGTGTAAATAATTTTTTTTTAAAGTTAATATAAAATATGTAGGAGTCCTGTTTAGTTCATGTGAGATAGCTCCTCCTAGCAGGATTTCTGATACAGTTATAACTTTGATATTGTATCACACACAGAGAAGGCCAGCATTATTTGTAGAGACCACAGCCTGCACTACAGCAGTTTTACTGTGTGGACATCTTCCTCCCAAAACATAAATGTACATTCAACTTTTGACATCACTGTTGTGATTTACCTGGCTTACAGGATGAGAGAGACCAAACTGCTTGTGAGCCTATTTCTCTGACAGTACCAGTCCTCTCTAACTGTTTTGGATCAGCACCAGGGGGGGTCTTGTTTGGGGTAGTCATTTCTAGGGAGAGAAAACAAGTGAGTTAGTTGACATATTTTTACCTTGATGGGAAAATTAAAGGATTTTGTTTGTTCACATAGTTTAATTCTTTGGCTTCATACTTTTATAATAGCCTACAGAATATGTGGTTTATACATATACACACAAACAGTTTTGCATGTCTGTAGGACATTTTATTTATATATATAAAAAGTAATATGTATAAATATATAGGATATATATGTGTAATATATCTAAGAGGTTCAGCATATATGTAAATTTTGTGTCCTTAAGAATTCAATACATACTTAGAACATTCATAAGACATACTTTACCTGCATCATTCTAATTTATGCATACTGAGTTAGGGCTTCAGAATTTGGTTCTTACAGTTCTGGTTTCTAAGAAATTAAAATTTAAAATGTTGATTTAGAGGCTAGCAGTACAACTTCATTCTCTCCCACAGACACACTTAAAAGTTCTCTTAACCCCCAAATTCAGAAACTCCAGCAAGAGCTACTTCTCCCCTAACATAGGAAATGGGAGTTTAAACAAATTGTATAATTTGTAGCAATTGGTTATGGCCACATTTATTCACAGACCATTTCCTTTGCTATACAACTTCATCTGGAACCATTAACTTGTGACTTGCATTGTTCAAGTAATCACACTCAGTCTCAGCAGCCAGACTATCACCACATATATGACAACTTAATTAAATTGGGGTTTGTACAGTACAGAGCACTTCACTATTTCTTAGGAAGTGGTTTAAAATATTTTTTTAAAAAAAATTCCAAAGAAACCTAAGTTCCACGAAAAGAACTACGTTAAAGCTCAAAATTCAACATAGAGCACTAAAGAGACAGGGAATTAGAGCTGACCTCTCATCCTTTGCTTACATGCATGACACCAAGTCATGCTCTGCTAATCTCAGAAAAAGTCTTGCAGTGCCTGTCCCAGCCAGCAAATAAGGGACTGAGTCAGGCTGGGACCCCCAGGATCCAGCCCTTAACCACTGCAGAACTGACACCAGGCAGAGACAACATTTCCTGTGTACCAATGACTCTGCAGCCAGAAGCTGTTTATGGGACACAGGAAATCTGAATTCTGTAGTGCACCAAACACTTCCTATTGGCCCTTGAGTATTTTCTTTAAATTTCGCAAACACAAGACTTGACACGGATATTTTACCTCTTTCTTATATACAAAACTGCAGTCCTAACTACCAGAAACAAAAGCTGAAGAAATAATTGCATGTGTAAAAAATCTAAATACTGACAACAGCAAGCATCACAAAAGACTTCAGACAGAAATCCTTGTTCAAACACCATCCTCTCAGAAGAGAAGTTGGACACTACAGAGCTTATCCTACAGATGTGATAAATATTCACAGACATATTAATCCTAATGCCATCTAAATAAAAAAAACTTGCAAAAAAAATTACAAAACATTTAGTTCACAGCTACTTGAAAAACATCTTTCACAGAAAGGTTTGGAGTGGTGGAAGGGACCTTCAAAAATCATTTAGTCCAACCTCCGTGCTGTGCCAAAATTCAAACTATGTTTATTAAGCATTGGAGAGACTAGTATCCTGGACTTGGGAATTTTAAAGCTGAAATGAACTTCTAAATTCTGCAATTTGTTTGGTTTTTTTTACTTTTGTGACAGTGAACTAAGAGAGGTTGAGTTGCATTCATTTTAACTCTCAGATTTACAGACATCAAAAATATTGTTCTTCTGACGTCTAAAAATACACATAGAAAATTCAACGTCAGGAAGTAAAGCTAAATTGTTCACTTGTAATTCAAGTGATCACATCTCAAAACCATCATAGAAAACATCTTTTGAATATTTTCACCAGCAAGTTTTGACTTCAAGAGAAAATGAATGAAAAACTCCAAATATCACCCTCAAGATACAAGGACTATGCAAAGATCCCATCAAAACCCACCAAAACAAAGTAAATCACAGAAATTACACTCTTCACTCAGATGACATCACAGAGTTGATTACACATGCTTTTAGAGAAGAATTATTGGAATTTTCAAAGTATGCAAAATCCCTTAAGATAACAGTGTTTAGATTTCTTATAAGCTTCAGCACACACAGCAAAGTTCTAAATAACTTAATAACGCAAGACTTGTATTGCACTGGTTCTCAAAAGTTGGAGGCATTACATCTTGGGGGTCTGAAACACACAGCAAGAAACACCATTCAAGTTTCCTACTGTTTTAAACTGAGCTTATTTCTTCCTATCAAAAAGGAAAAGCTTCTCAAAGCCCAAAATTTCAACTCCAAACCACTGCTGGCAAATAAATCAGCCACATATTGTGTACTAGTGATGAGAAAGACTGAAGATTTTCAATGGTTGAACTAAACGAGTCAGACTGTCATGACAGAAGTCCTGCTCAAGGACAATATATTCTGGATAGCTTTGCTGAAGCTCCCCAAGACTCTCAGAACTTCAAAATCTGAAAGCTGATAGAAGTAGCAAGGAAAAATAATGCAGCAACAGGCCAGCTCACTCAAAAGTAACACTTCTGGACATTTTACTAGCAGAAGTAAAAGTACCTCATTTTAAATGAGATATCCATACCTAGCTCTAAAAGGAATTTCAATCACCTAATAAATTTTTTCTTTGCTTTTTCAGGCTGTGTAAAAACAAGTATTTTTGTAGAAGGCACATGCTGAAAAATTGAAAGACACACTGCATGTTTATAAGCATTGCCTGGAAACATCTCTGATTTTCCAATTCAGTTATTCCAAAATATCATTAACAGGCTGCTGTTTCCTTATTAACAATGTGAATATGTGAATGTCCTAATGACACTTTCATTTTGCCATCTTCCACTCTGTGGTTTGCACATCCTTTGATCAAGATAAAACAGCAGCTTTTTCCCCCCTCCTTGAACTTTTTATCCCTCATCTTCCTCAGAGAAGTTCTCTCTTTTCCAGAAAACATCCCAGCCCTGTGAAGTCACAGCCAATTGAAGATGTTTTAGCCAGCACAGTTTATGAAGAGAGTGGAATGGATTTAAACAGTTGAACAATCTGCCTTCCCCAACAAACCAGGCAGGCTGTTCTGAGGGTACCAGCAGGAGACACCTTTGCCAGGTGCACAGCTGGAAGCAAACCCTTGTGTGAGCACACAACACACCCAACAGGAGATACTGAAGGATTCATCACAGCTCTTTCCTGCTAAGGCTCCATAAAAATCCAGGCTCAAGGAAACTGCAGATTCCAAAGCACATTTCCCCTACTGAAACTTGTAATTCCAGCACGTTGTATGCACAGAACTGTTTAAATACACACCTGCAAGGGCCCTTGACAGACCTGACTGTGCCTGAGAGATCTGTCCAGACATTTACTTCTCCAGATAGAGATTTGTGGACACCCAGCCTCAGGTCTCTTAAACCTAAAAGCTCAAAGTTTCCCTTTAGCATCCAAATCAGGTATCACCTTCCAAAACCAAGCATCTCTTAATCTACAGAGAACTCACAGGCTTGTTAATCACTGGCCTTTATGTAGCAACCCTTCTATTGATGTGAGGGCACTCATCAAATTTGCACTTAGTTTCTTCTTTTCTAGAGTGTCTATGCATTTCAAACTCCCCTCACAAAGTTTAATTAAGCTAATATTCTTGCGGAGTCCAGGTATTCAGCACTATTGTTTAAAAAATAACCAGACCATTTCAGCTAAGGGCCTTTTTCAGCAGAGTAATCACTTTCCTTGTCTTTATATTTCCTCACACTTGTTAATATGATAAAGCAACACCTGGGCAGTTGAATGAACATAATTCTCAATTAATATTTGTTTTACTATGCATTACAGTGCTCAAATGCAGTATGAATGCCCAGTATATTTTGGGATACTGTTTGCTGTTCAGTGACACCCTTTCCACTAACCAGGCCTTCAATTTTTTTATTCCTGTGTTCTGGTCCTCCTTCATTTCCTGTTAACTGAGCTTAGTTATGCTGATTTCCAACCTGCCACCAAGCTTCTCCAGAAGGTTTTTAATTCCAGCCCTTGGCTGTACAGTGCTTACAATCCTTTCAATTTTGTGTTCCACATTACAGGAAACAGTGAAAATACACTCAAAACTGAACCCTCCAGGAGCATGTTTCATGACACCCCCATTTAAAAGTGAGTTATTTACATGTCAGATTCAAAAGCTCTTAAAAAAAGATCTTTAAAAAGAATTATTTTTAGACCACACTTCAGTAGCTGGAACAACAGCAGAAATCCTGTAAAACTCAAGACAGACTCCTCATATTCCCTCCTCATTAACTGCATTGGCTACTGTAAAAAAAAGTTTGATCCAGACTACTCTCAACAAACCACACTAGAATATTTCCTGTGTGCACACTGATTTTAATTGTCCTCTACTTACTGACAAATTCCCTTCCCAAACCACCTCCTTGGAATCCTTCAGGGGATCAGAGATCATCTGGCTTTTCTCTCTCTTTTTTTTAATTTTATTTTTTAAGAGGTATTACTCTGATTGCATTCCAGTAATATAATTTTATTCAGTTTCAGCAAATATCTGACTGCAGCCTTTCCAGGAAAACTGAACAAAGGCTGCACTGACAACTTCAGCATTTTTGCAACATCCATAAGACTGGTTTTCCTTTTCTTAACAGAAGGAATTTCATACCTAAGATTCCCTGATTTTCTTAGCTGCACTACTCATTTTATTACTCATTTACAACCTCTTGTCCCTGCTCTCATTTTCTTTGGCTGGACCCTTGCTCATCTAAGGCCTTTAAAGATCTCAAGATATATCCAAAAACCAGCCTCTCACTGTGCTTCCTGGTTTTTTAATCAGATGGAAAAATAAACATTAAACATTAAAATTACTAACCATTAATTAATATTTAATAATGATAGTAAGCGTTCAGCAGCACCCTATTTCAAACAGCTTACATGTACATTTGATCCCTCAGATTACTCTCTCAATATGACTTAAATAAACTTATTATTTTTACCCTGCATTGCTTTGCCTCCAGTGCATTGCTTTAAATCTATTAGTGAAAATTACTAGTCTTTCACTGTCAAAAATGTACTTCATTAAAAATAAAGATAATTGAGAGAATTAATTTAGCAATTTTATACATATATTCCTGATCAATCTAAAAACATACTTTTTTAAAAATATATTTTTGTGAAAGCCAAAGTTACCTGGTAGGGCTACCAGCTGTTCCTTAAAGGAGGCGAGCACATCTTTACAAGGAGTGTAAAGCGTAAATATTAGGTGGAAGCTGCCGTGAAAACCAAGAGCAACCAGACGATAAAGCCGCTTTGAAAAACCAACTGGTAGCCGTCCCCTCACGACTTGTTTGTAGGGCTTTCAACCAATATTAATTATATTAATTATAACTGTAACAATTATAAATAAAAATAAATAAAAATTACCCAGGTTTACAACGCTATACTGCAGCCGTGTCCCTCAGGCCTACAAACCGCTATAGTATCGGAAATGAAGCAGCAGCAGCAGCACCTACTCACGGCACGGGCCCCGCCGGATCCCCAGCCCGGGCTCCGCTCTCCCGCAGCGGGGGCGACGCGAGACCCCGCACGGACGGCGGGAGG